>JAPYZH010000063.1:0-387742 GCA_030523085.1 Meteorus colon
TTTTTTTATATATATATATATATATATATATATATATATATATATATATATATATATATATATATATATAATGAATTATCAACAAAGTGAGAAGGAACATTTTAATTGATATTGTTAAGAATTAAATTTTCTTCGTTTTTATGATAAAATAAGAATGAAAAATTATTGTGCAGAAATAAATTTATGTAGTGAATTAATTTATTAATTTAGATGTATTTTTATATTTTAAATAAATAGTTTGTCAAAATTGTAAATAAATTGCCATCAAGAAAATTTTGATGAAAATGAATAAACAAAAGAAGTGAATTAATAAGCAGATTGGTTTGAGACTTTTTCTTTTTTCTTGTCGCTAATTTGAAAAGAGACCTGAAGTGAATATGGGAAGGATCATATTTTAAATTGTTCCATTATCAAAATATGTTCATAATGCATTGTATAATATTATCAACATTCATATTGTAAATAAGAGTATAATGAGTGTCAAACGATTCGCTTTCTTTCACGCCTGATGGAGGCTAGTTTAATATTGTCACGTTAATTACTTGGATGATGTCACGCATTCATTTCAAGGCAACGAGGGTTAACAATGTGAACAAAAGATAAAATATTAAGAGAAAAAAACCACACAACAAAAAAACAATTAAGAACGTAAGAAAAGAAATGAAAGACTAAGAGAAGAATATTGAAATCAGATGAAAAAAAATGACAATAAAGAAATGAATAAATAAGAATTATATTTCTTATTTACAAATTTCCCAATTTTTCAATTTCATCATAAATTAATAAATTATATATTCTAATTTATTTATCACACACATCTGGTGTCTTATCGGTCATACACAAATTCCTGGCAATTGAAAATGCATAAATAAATAATGGAAAAAAAATATAATAACGAAGATGAGAAAAGAAAAAAAAATAGATATATTTAATTGATGAAGGATTAATTGTGGCGCCATAAAGGATTTGCGTTTATATCACACGCGAGTAATTTTCTGATGAAAACAATCCCATGACATGGCGTCGCGTTGACTCTCAGAGGTCAGCAGCCTTGTACTTTATTATCATCACTTTCCTCTCTCTCCATCTTTCTCACTACTTCCCTGTCTCTTTCTCACTTCCATTACTGTTCTTGCCAAGAGAATTCATTGAGTGCACTGAATGCATATAAGGAAGTAAATCTTCCAACGTCAATCAAAATTTATAAATAGATATAATTGTATACTGAAGAATTATTTTTCAGATTATTTAATATACAACGATTGATATTGGGAACTCCCTTGAAGACTTATCTGTATTTTATTATACTACAACAAAAAGAAAATTTACATTTGACGTTTGGTGAATTAAGATTAGAACTAAATTTAAAATTCAAGAGCAAATATTGACAATTTCAAAATAATCTTTACAATTTATAAATTATTAAAATTATAAATATTCATTAGAATTTTTCTATACTGATATCATAACTTCCATTCAACAAAAGTACAATCAAAATTACAATCATTTAAAAATAATTCTTACAACCACAAAATATCATTTTGATAAATATGAAATTATTGGAGATTCATTCCAAATAAAAAAATTCAATTCGCTACAATAAGAAATTCAATTCATTCGAAAAAAATTGTGGAATCATTTTTGAATTAAATACAAATCTATTTCTCTTCCCACATCAAGTGTTGAAATGACCCAAAATCAGAACGAAAAAAAAAACAAAAAAAAACAATACGAACCCAAAGAAAAAGAGGAAACAAATAATCAGTAAGAACATTCATCAAAAAAATTCCCACCCAAAAAATTCCCATTGAATATTTCCAACAGAAACAATTACCTAAAAAAAAATATAAATCTCATGTATAACTACTGATAAAGAGGTAGCGCGTGTTCTACAATTACTAGTGCACTATTACATGTCTACAAACACAACCTCACTCACAACACAGACAAACTCCGTATTTATATATTTATATTACAAGTAAAAAAATGCTAGTGCAAGTCTGTATAATATTTATTTATTTTTTTTTGTGTATTTTAAGTAGTAGTGGAAGTTGTAGTCCGGTCGGTCCGGCTTTCTCGACGAGAAGTGCACCTTGGCACACTTTGCGGGCAATCGCATACCCCTGTATACCCCTCTATTCAAACCCGCCACTGTTGTACACTCACTCAGCCCATGCGAGTTATAGTCACACAGAATTCAAAAGTGTGAGCGCAACAGAGCAACTAAAGAAAAAAAACCTCTCCACTATTCCTCACAAAACAAAATGCATTAAAGCACGCACGTGATCAACACACTCATGAGACCAAAGCCTACATCAATATTTCACTCAATCTTATTCCCCTCTTTTTCTATTTTTTCCTCTCATTTAGATATCTCCAAAAAATTCACATTTTGACGACTCTCACTATCATTATTATTATCAATATCATAATTAATTTCATCAATTTATTCTTTTGTTTAATATCCATTAACAAAATGTCATATTCACTTTGAAATTAAATATGACAATGAATAGAAAAAAAAAGTAAAAGTAAAATTAATTTGCAAAGTAAAATAAATAATAGAAATAATAGAATTATTTTATTTATTTATTTTTTTTTCTTTTGTTGAGGGGATGGGGCGAGGGGGGTACTTTGCAATAATAATCTATACATTGAGTAATATTTTTTTATATTGAGTCAAAAAATAATGAGAAATGATGAATTTAATGTGTCAATAATATAACAGAAAATGAATAAAAATTTAAAGAGGAGAAAATGTTGCAAAAAAAATTTTTCTATTGCTGTAGTGTTTATAATTGTGATATTTTATAGTTATTAAAGTAGTTGATATTATTTTTTAATATAATAATATTAATTAGGTGAATAAATTAAATAAATAAGTTTGCGAATTTTATCGAATAAATTTTCGCGCAATTATCAGTAAAATAGATTTATAAATAACTAATTCTTCAACAGGTGCGGCGTTGACGACTATATATATATATGTATTTCGTTATCGTGTGTATCGTTGATAATCATGATATATCTGTATATAGATATATGTATATCAATAATGGATCTCGCACATAAACACCCGTGTGCGTGAACTAATCGCAGCGCTACTGTGCGTGTCGTCGTCGACGTTGTTGTCGTCATAGTATGTTGTCGCACAGCGTTCATTCATGAATTTCGCAGATAAATGATTACACTAATATACACATACGTAAGCATATATATATATATGTATATATATATTACTAGCGCTCAATTTGTAATGGTTTGTCTACCCTTTTCATTCATTTCGAATAAATTTTTTCCCTCTATATTAAAAATTTCCATACGAAATGTTTCAATGTTTTCTTCAAAATAAGTTTCTGATTTATGCTTTTGTTTGTTCGTTTTTTTTTTTAGTTTTGGTTTTTGAGATTATTTTGATATTTTGTAATAAATCAAAATACATTTTTGGATTATTAGAATATTTTTGATTAGTTTAAATATAATTATATTAGTTAAATTTTGTGTAATGAGAAAACGAATGAAATAAAAAAAAAATCAAAAACACGACAAAATATCTAACCATCTTAATCATCACACACACAAAAAAGAATAAATAAACACCTCATAAATTAAAAAATATGAAAACCAAGACAGCTAAAATATCATTTCATCTTCTTTAAATTTCATACACAAAATCTTGACAAATCAGCAACAATATTTCAAAGTAAAAATCAAATTATTATTTTTCCTTTACAAACAAAAAGGAAACGAAAAAGAAAAAACACAAACACAAGAATAACAGCCATAATAACCCCAATCATAATTTCAAAGCATTGAAAAAACTCCCCTGATAATAACAAAAATATTCAAAATTTCACGTTCTATTTATCACTGTGTGACAAAAATTTATTTATTTCTCATTTAAATAGTTAAATAGAAGATAGAAACAATTTTTTTTTTCCCTCTTTCTTATAACAGCAGAAAAAATGAAGCCAGATAAATACATTTACTTATTTTATCTATTCATCAAGTAAATACGAACTAAAGATCGACTATAATTTATTTTTTTGCGGTTACGCATGTGCGTCAAAGAACAGTATGTATAAACATATATATATATATGTATTTAGTTGGCTATATACATTGAAAGTGATGACCATACGCGCGCAGAATGAAATGTCAATTGGTCACGACGCAGGCGGCGAATAAAAAAAAATAATATATATAGACGTATATGTTTTCACTTTTAACTCTTGTCGAGGGTCGTGGGACGGACGTAATAAACATATATATATACATATATGTACATATGTATATATGTATATATGTACATTTTCAATGAAGTATTTCTGACGCTTTATAACCCATACAGCCCACACAGTTAAATGGAAAATATAAAATCATGAATCGAAATAAAGATATAATGAATTTGTGTATATGTGAAAGTGCATTTAAACGTGAATTTAAATTTTGTTGATTTATTTTTTATTCATTGCCCCTCAGTCGATATTGTGAAAAAAGAAAATTTATTGTAAATTATTAAAATTGCATAATTATAATTAGACAATATTTAAATGTCAATTAGTATTATCTATACAAATATATTAATAAATATTAATGTTTATATACATAAATATAATTTTATTCTACTGTTTAATGTTTGTTAAATTAATGAAAATGATGATAAAGTTGTATTAATGTGTCACGCGATATATCAAACCATTAAATTTTGTTAAGTGTAATGGCTGCAATTATTATTCAATGACGGATTGTAACTTGCCACTCTACACGTGGGCAAAATACGTGGCACGTGGGTCGAAAAACCCACAACGTCAGTGTCATCCAGACTTGTTAATAATTTATAAATATATACGCATTGATGTAATACTTATAATGTACTGTGGCTATTATTATTCTCACTATTTTATTGCTTATTTGTATTTTTTTTTTTCTATAATAATTAAGTTATTGAAATAATTATATATTGTTTATTAGTGTTGTCTGCCATTTCACTTTCTTTTTTGTTCATTTCCTTTCTATTTACAATTTATTTGATTTTTTCTTTCAAACTGTATCAATTATTATTTGTTGATGGTTAATTTTTTTTCTCCATTGTTAATTTGCATTTATAGGTAGCAGTATAAAAGTATATTATCGAATGTCGAGACACATTTTATCTTGTAGACTTGTGCAAACATAGACGGGGAAATAATTTGCATGTAAGTCTACAAAAATTGCGAAAAAAAATCTTTAATATATAATATATTTTATTTTTATTCACTGCTCTTATTTCTAGAAAGAGGCATTACTTCTTTTTTTTCTGCAGAATTTCACAATCAAGGTCAGTGATATTAATCAATATATAATATTGGATAATTGTCTGGGATTAATTTTAAAATTTATCTCTGAGTGAATATAACCATTGGTGCACACAGTTGGTGAACTTATAATTTTTGTTTGTCAGTTCAATGTACTCATTTATGTATTATCTTTTATCAATTTTTTTCTTTTCATCTGATTAATATGAAAAAACAATATTTTATATTGGAAGTAAATTTAAATAATTAATTTGTCATATAATTTTTAAGAATTAAACAATTTCTGGTTTACTTCAAACATCAATGAACACAATTAATGAAATGTAATAAATTCAAACGTCAATGACCGAATACATTCTTAATGTTTCGTCTTTTCTTTTTTCTTTTTTTCATTTAATTATTATTATCATTATCATCAAATGATTCACTTGAGACACATGCACATTTTTTTTTTATTCTTTCTCGCACTCGTTCAAATCCTCCATTCATTTCTATTTATGCTGACACTCTAAACGTATTTATAAACATCGAACTATCATATTCCGGCATATGAACAATTGAGCTCATTTACACCAATGAAAATGACATACAAATTCCGTTGAAAAAAAAAAATACCATTCGAATTATTTTTATTCTTAAACTTATAATTTTTTTCTTATTCCTCAACTCCCAAATTTATTTTCGAAATTTTAGTATCAACAATTTTTCCTACTCCAACATATGAATTGAATAAATTGAATCAAAAATATGAAGAGTAAAATGAAAAAATTAAAACATTGAACAGCAATAAAACCAATTTGTAATTGAAAAATATATTTAAATATCAAATTAATATTTTTCACATTGTTCAATCAATTTATCTACGTCCAATATATCATTAAAAATAATTTCCTAAACCAAAATATATTTTACAAACCACTTTTCACTCCAAAATACAAAACATAACAAAAAAATTAGCAAAACATAAAATGTTGAATAATATTTCATTGGCAGAATATCAAACACCAACTTCCTACAAGATTATTCATATTCCTATAATACATTTTGGATTCATGGGTGTGTTATATCTACGCCACTATGATTAGAAAACAAGAGCAAAAGAGCGAGAGAGATGAAAGAAAAAAAAAAACATTACACTCCTACTATGCGCACATGACTCGACCTTGTGAACACTTCAGCGGCACATAATAAACTTCACTTAAAGTCATATAAAAAAATATGTAACTATATCATTTTATGATCAGATATATTTTTTTTTAGTACCACGTAAATATCATTTTATTTTCTCGCACAATCAAAAAAAAAACTTTAAATAAATTCATGTTCAATGTATGTATATATAAATGTAAGACGATGAATGGCCCGGAAATCGTTCGGGTCAAGATGAGAGACACATGACATCCGATAAGTAACATCGCGCGTGTGCTTATCATTTTTTCTTTTTTTTTTTCATTCATTATTTTTATAATTATTATAATGTACACTTTATATATAG
The DNA here is from genome assembly GCA_030523085.1 of Meteorus colon. Classification (NCBI taxonomy): domain Eukaryota; kingdom Metazoa; phylum Arthropoda; class Insecta; order Hymenoptera; family Braconidae; genus Meteorus; species Meteorus colon. Next base: position 6,793 of record JAPYZH010000063.1, read on the forward strand.
ATGTAGATATATATATTTAAGTACAAATGAACAAGTTCAAACTGGCACGATTCAACGACACACACACGTTGTACGTTCATGCTAAGGATGCGTGATTAATCCTTGTATTATTATTTTATTTGAAATGAATAAGAAAAAAAAATTAAGTCAATTAAAAGAGTTCAATGAGAGAGAAAGAAAAAGTTGTTTTTTTAGTTTTCCTTCGTAATTTTGTCTGGATATTTGTTTGCCTCTATTTTTTTTTTTGAATATCCTTTCTCAGTCAAATATTTTTGGTATATGAGTGTAAATGTGACAGACATAAGTCCATTTTTGAATAATAAATAGGCAATTAAATATTGGAGGAATTGTAATTGAAGAAAAAATGTTTGTATAAATTTTCGCATTCTCCAAACTAGCAACTTTTTTAAATTTAAAAAATTCCCAAATCTCTGCTGCATTCACACTCATGTTTAGCATTCAAATATTTATTAATATCCTATTGTTAAACTTACTCAGACAATGAATGAAATACTAATTGAAAGTTGTATAATAAAAGAGAATAAATATTTTCCATTAAATCAAAATCCAACGTCAAAATTCCACAAAACATTTCTCTTAATTTTGTCGATATTTTCTTTTTTCTCTTCTAATTTTCACAAATTTGTATATCTCATTTTCAAAATAGAAAAATTAAAAAAAAAAAAACACAAATTATATTCTATTGCCGTATTTTATATTCAAAAGTGTTGGTGAATATTTCGAAACTTGGCCCACTCTAGTTCATGTCTAATGTTATATAGAATGCCTTGAACACGGACACGCTTTCCCTTTATGTCGCCCCGAAATTCAATTCGGACTTTTACTTATAACGTTAAACACGCTTTCATTTTCACTTTTATACATCCATAGATATACTATCTTATGCATTCATTCTCTATTACATTTATGCCTCAAATAAAATATAAATTACATAGCTATACACATAAAATTATTCATCAAAAATCATTGCATTTGATAATAAGATAATGAACAACTGTTCGAATATTTCTAATCATCACCAGAAGAAAAAGAAAAAAAAACCTCAACCAACAAAACATAAAGAAAAAGAAATTACAATTCAAAATTCCGTCATGATTGTGTGGAATAACATTCCAAGCTAAGATAAAATATTGTTTTTACCATTAATTCATCATAAAGTACTGAGTAATTATACATCAATGCATCATAAAAATTTATTTCAAACTACTTCATTAACTTATAATCGACAAATATATTTATATATATTTAAGTTTTTTTTTTGTTAATTACCCGCAGGGATAAGTGTATGAGTATTAAATGATTAGAAGGTCATCGGATAGAAGATGCGTGACTTTAAGATGGACAAGTTGAAGGAATGAAAAAAAAAAGAGAAAATTCTGGAGAAGAGGAAAAAATAAAATTATGATATAAACTGCGGTTTTGCCCCGACAATGTCGTATAAATATACCCACAAAGTCGTGTGTGTCTATATATATATATACACGAGACATTGGTGACATTATCAGTACTTGATAAGACAATGAGAAACCAACGAAAAAGATTGAAAAGGGTATTAATTATTATTGTTATCACAAAACTCCAAAATCCCTTTTATCTTCAATTAATCGTAGACATAATTTTAAGAACACGAAAAAAGGAAAAATAATTGATAGAATAAAAACAGCAGCATTAGAATCATTGTAAATTCTTCAATTATAAACATTTTTGATTTCAGTTTATTTTATAGAACTAAAAAAAAAATTAAACTCATAAAAAGAATGCGAAAAATGAAAATTAATGTCAAACTGTTTAAATTGTCAAAACGGTCGAATTGAATAAATTGAAGTGTAAGATAGTCAAAATTAGAACGTTGAGTATTGCAATGATAAAACGGGACATAGGTAGGCGTTAATATTGTCCCTCTCTAATAATCTACGTATTTCAAATGATATAATAGTTAATTGAATAAACGGATAAAAGATAGAATCCTTAAAAATTAATCCCACTTATATCACAGCAAATAATCTTAATGAGTATATTAAACTAAAGTTATTTCAGTCCTGTTATACAATGAAATTCTTGGAATTCATATGGTTCATATTTTAGAAAAAAATTTCCATTAAACAATGTCATCTAATTTGATTTGTTCTTAAAACTTCGTTAAATCTCAAAAATCGATTCATATCTAATCAACATAGCTTTGTTCTTTAGTTAATACTTTCACGTCCAAGTGCAATTTAATGTTGATTTATAAACAGATTAGATGAGGAATTTTAAGAGAACTCGATAATTCTTAATTACCAGCTGTGTGAGAAATTCAAAAATTTCAGACAAAATGAAATTTTTCACTTTTGTAATTTCCAAAACCACCTGATTTATTTTTAATGTAAGAGAAAATATTTCTTGCAAGCAAATTGTGAAAACAAAAATTGTCTTTTATGAATAATCAATGTGATTATATCAATGATTCATTTTTTAAATCTATCAAGTTTGATAATTATCAATAGACAATATGACTTTCATAAAATTTATCTACTTCTCCAACTTTCGATTGATATGATACGACTAAAAATCACTCACATTCACCCTTAATAATTAATATTTATACTTATATTTATTATTTATCATCCATTCTTTTTTTTTCATCAAATAAAACACAATTTAATATTAAACTATACAAAAAAGACTATTCAATATCATTCTAATGCAGTAATTCTAATATATCGTTAAATCACAACTAATAAAATAAAAAAATTACCCCAATTTACCCTCTGTAATTTCTTACAAAATATTTCCTTTTACCACAATAATAAATAGGAATAAAAAAAAAAGAAAACGTAGAGGAGAAACATAATTTTATATTTCTGATTGGCAATTGATATGAATCGACAAATAATCACAACCAGCAATCTCCAATAATAATAAAGTAACTCATTTGTAAGAAATTTTTTTTTTTCTGTTTCTCTCTCTTCATATTTCATACAAAGTCATCGTGATTATATTAGAACAATAAGTCTTTGATCATTATTCATGTGTTGAAATAAAACTTATTTATGAAAGGAATATAAATGGAGACATAGTTAACTTAACCAATACAAGCGAATGAAGAGGCGATTATAAAAGGTACCGTAGGTTCAAGTATTAAAAGCCAAGATGATCTGGGTCAACTACACACTGAAAAAGGAAAGTGACCATTGATCACTGTACAACGTCTTACTCGTGTAAGACGGAAGGTGCGACGTTTTTTTTTTTTGGTTTGTTTTTTTACATCTTATAATCATTTCCATCAATAATTCCAATTCTTTACATCACTTCTCATTCATTCAATGCCCCCTACTGTTTTTAATTCTAAACTAATCAACATCCAATTTAAACTTTGTAATTATTTATCGTTAATATTTTTTTTTAAATTGATCAAAAATTCATATTAGAAATCCTAGCACAAACCACTATAAATATCTGCCAATATTGAAAGAAAAAAAAAGAGAAAAGAGAAATCAAATAGAAGAAAAAAAATTTAACTTAAATTAATGAAATCATTTTTAATAATTTCTAGGAATAAATGATAATAATTTAGGTATTTCATATCGCACTACCTAAAAGAGAATTATATTTTTAAACTCATTAGCAGGTACTCATTAGTGTCATGTTTGGATTAATGTAAATGTGAAAGAGAAAAATATTATTAGTTATAGATATTTAAAACAGTATATTAAGGTGTTTTAGTTACTTCTGGAAAACCTTGCAAAATATTTTACATACCAATTTCCTCTTTTTTTTTTTTCTTTCAATTCAAGTAAATGATCCAACGTGATTTAAAATTGACTGAAACGTCAACCATCAGCAATTCGTGAATACGTTTGCATTTTATATTGAAATAGCTCGAAATAATTCTCATTGAATAATTGAAACTGCCATTTATGTTCAGTTCACTTAGTCAACGTCAGTCATAATAAAATCACACAAAGAGCAGTGCTTTAAATATCTAATATTCGTCAATTGATCAATTTTCTATTAATCATCAAAAATGCAATAATAATTGTTTAATGTAAAACAATTGAAACCTTTTTCTATACATTCAACTACCTAAAGTCAATTATGACAATGACAATCAACTTTTAATTCATCAGCTGACTCAAAAAAAATTCCTGCAATTTCATCAATACTTAATACAAATTGCACAAACAAATAAACACACATTTTTGATGTCTTATTAATTGTTTATAAAGTATGAAAAAAAAAAAGAAAGAAAAAAAAAAACACCTTATAAAGATGAAGTTAACGAAGTAATAAAATGAAGAAGGTCACATGCGCACAACACACTCGTTGGTTTTTCCATCTCCTTCACATTCTCAACGCGTTTGGTGTTTACCGCGTTATTTTTTCATTCGGTTTTTATCGAGTACACATATTCATCACACAAACACACTCACAGGAGCACACAAATACAAGTTTACTATTGTCACCGACCAATTGGAGTTCCGGTTTTATGTACACGTGAGCATATCTTAAATAATTTAGCGATGATATAACATTTTTAGTGATACAATTTTTTTTTCTTTAAAATTCCTTATCGTATAATGATAAACAAAGTTATTATTTTCTATTATTTTTTTTTACGATTTTCTTTATGCAAATAAAATTGTAATTTATATTTAATTAATACGCAATACGTCAATGGCCATTGATTTGTAAAATAAAAATAGAATTATTAACTGCTTACGTCTACACTCTTTATATATACATACAAAATTTCTTGTTTTCATTTTTTCTGCTGATTTGACAAGGGACTCTTTCTCGTAAATGTCAATGAACTCAATGGTGACAATGCATCAACTGGACACGCGAATAAATTTTTTTTCTTTTATATTGTAATATTAAATCTCCACGAAATAGAATACTAAAAATTTTATGTCTCATATAATAAGAAAAAATAATTAAACAAAAAAAAAATAAAAGAAGAAATATGAATATATGAATAATGAATAATTAAAATGATGATCTAATCAAATTTCGCTAAACATAAAATTACTGTTTTTGAACTTTAACCATTTATTACACCTTAATATACAGGGTAAATTGGTTAAGACAAATGAGACATTCCTAAGATAATTTTTGAGTCAATTTGTCTACGAAGTTATTTCATCTTGTAGATTCCTCAATTTTCTATCACAATAAAATCACTGTAGCTGCTTAAATTGCATTTTATATACTCAAACAAAATTGAATAACAATCGGCAGGTCAATTAATGATCAAAATCTATCAAAATTTTGATCAGACTAATTTTCCCTGCTTTCACTAACACCTATTCATACAATCACACAGACTCTTTAGGACCCAAGATACGCCCTGTCTAATATTTTTACTACCCCTCACAATTTTACGTTGCTCCGAAAGAACAAGAAGAGGTTCTTCAGTACAACAATTCTCTTACTTCTTAATAAGACGAAAAAAATTTATCTTTTCAATCTGACATAAAATCACAAACACAAATAATTTGAAAACTCAATCTACAATGACATTCAAATTCTATTCACTACTGAATAACAGTAAAAAAAACATCAAATAAAATAACTCTTACAAACTCTCAACATTCTCAATATGTTCCTCCTCTAACTCAAACTCTCGTTTGTATTATATAAAATTTTCCTATTCAACCATATAATCCATCAATTATTGAGATGAAAGTCTACATAAATGTTCCTTTCATAATTTCATTAAATAATTAATCATTTCATACATGAATTTACAATTCACATCTTCACATATACAATAAATAAAAAAAATAAAACAAAAGTAAAATTAATCCAATCATGGACTTTAATCCAGACGACCTTTTTTTCTTCCACATTAATTTCGTGTCATAATTAATTTGATGAACCGTGAACCAATATTATCAATTTACTCATAAATTCATAGATACATTTATCCGTTCACATAATAAATATGGATAATCTTAAATCTCGTGCAAATTATCGTTGTCCCTCATATTTTTTTCTTCTTCATTCCTGATTATGACGAAATAAATTTAAACATCCACGTAATGCATAAATAATTTTCATCATTGACTAAACTGCGTCAAATATATTTATCTATCACAACTTCATTTATCAATTATTTTTAATATCTCCTTCTGAACATATATATCTACACACACACACTGATGAAATTGCAACTGATCAATATTTTCGCATCGTCACTATGACGTAAATATGACAAATAATGAAGGAAAAGAGGAAACTAAACACACAAAATGAAATAGAAAAAAATATACTCATAAACAAGGAAAGAATTTATCAAATACTAAAAATTACTATTAATATTTAATCAATAATTCCTACCAAAAATCGTTAATTAATATTAAACAATTAAATATCAACATTTAATTATTCATTACCTCAAAATTACAACAATTGCACCAACTAAATATTTATCAATAATTAACAAACATTATAAACACATAATTTAGATTTTTTGTAAATATAAATCAGCATTTGAATGAATCACAAATTTTTCTCAATCAATCAATTCCAAATATCAGTGAATGAAATAAAAAATTTGCGATTATCATTACAAATTTAATATAAAAAATCATAATTTGTTGTCTGAGCTCTGCAGTACAACTTGAACGCGACAACACTGACGTGTAAATCGTACAAAACGACATATTTATTCTCAACATTTACGAAAACATTAATAAATCTTAGTATCTCATAAATAAATTTATATTGAAAATAAACAAGAAAATACATCGATGACAACTCATATGTTCATCATAATGAACAAAAAGCCATAAACTATTAAATAAAATAAAATTCAATAAAACCTTCACCAAATGTAAACATTCTTTCATTATTCCATTTCCCTAACAACGAAAGAAAAAAAAAAGAAAAAAACCAACAAATTCTCGCAATTATTTATCCCCTCAATATTCCATATAAAAACAATTAATCATCCAAATAACATAACCATAAATGAATATTTAATTATAAACATAAATAAAATTACATTAAATAATATTCTCTATCTCTTTTAATTCCCACTTCTATTATTGTTATCTAATAACACTATTACATCTTTTTTTTTTCTTTTTTCTTTTTTTTTCGCGTCTCTTTATGCCCGTATATAGTTAAATAATAATAATTTTATAATCCACGGTTGAAATATAATGTGTGCGGCTTTCTTGGAGCGCGGAGAGCTCGCGCAGTGACCTGATTTCTTGCGTGCAGCGCAAGAGTAAGAGTAAGTGTTTCCCGCAGTGAACGAGAAGCGAGAGCGATTGAGTCGCGTTGGAATACTACACGGGAGAGAGGTCGGGAAGAAGCGAAAGGAGAGAAGAGAAACAGTATAATATATAAACGTATAAATGTATACTCTACAGCTTGTGAGTTAGTAGAAAAAGACAGTGAGATGGCGCGCAAACATTGCAGCCACGTAATAACAGTTACGGTAATAGTTGTGCCTTCGATATTATAGCGCCGCTAATGTCATTCATTTATATGATATAATAGTCAAAGAGAAAGAAGGCAACTTTAATATCGTCGTCGTCGTTGTCGTAGTCGTAGTCGACAGATGGGGGAGGAATTGGAGAGGGATACATCGCGTGTATGCCACAAACTATATATATATATATTTATATTTATATGTATATATATATCGTAATCGTTATGATGATGATAATGATGATGACGGTGGTGGTAAAATTGCTAGGGGGTGATGAAAGGGGGCAATTTTATGCCTTTTAGATATGTTTTTTTTCCTTCCTTCACTTCTTTTACCTTTTCTGCAATTTTTTTTATCTTTTTCTTTACTCTTTGTCTCTTTTTTTTTTTCTTCTTTTTTCTATGATAGAAATCAACATCTGTACTTAGTTGAATTTAGATCACTTGTATTTGGAAATAATGTATTTACTGATGGTGGAAAATTGACTGTCGACATAAAGTGAAAAAGGGAAAAATTAGTGATAAACAGTAAATTTTTCATTTTTGTTTTTAATCATGATAATTTGTAATTTTTTATCCTTTCTTTTCAATTTTATCTATTAACCAGCTACGATTTGATTAAATTTATCGTCAGAACGCTAAGAATGACGCGACATTTTATGAAGTTGTTGATAAATTTGTGTTAAAGAGGTGCAGACGTGACCTGTTATTTATTATCAGTGAAATATTAAAAAAGTCGAATAATTATTGTGGGAAATGAAATGATTCTGACAAAAAGTCAAGTATTTTTTGTATGATTGATCTATTAATTGTTTTGTTTTGACGGTAGTGAATAATTATCACACACAATCCGATAAAAAGTCTGATGAAGATTAAAAATGAAAAAGAATTTTCGAATTCATACAAAATTAATTTAGAAAAATTCCAAGGTTATGATCATTCAATATTTTCTTGATTTCTCATGAATAAACAAAATGATAATTGTGAAGTAATCACAACTAACACATTCAGATTGTTTTAATCATAATTTATATTATCCATAAAATATTAGTAAAATAAAATCAATAAAATTTCTACTAGACCAGCCTATCTTACACTAATACTTCTCCAATTTTCATATAATAAATTTACTTCATATATTGACATTCCAAACTAAATAACACAATATTACTTGGAAAAACTCCCAAAAAATAATCAAAGAATGATCAAAAACCAAAAAAAAAAACAAAATAAAGACAGATAAAAATATCTAAAAATCCATTAAAAAGTCTTTAATTCATCAAATGAATTTCAATATCATTGCACCTTGCTATACGCACCTTCAAATAATCTGAGATCATAATCACTGAATATTTGAATGAAATTCTTATTCGAAATAATTCAATTGCATTCATCTACTCAAACAACCAGGAAAAAAAAAAAACTCCCCCAATGTCTAAAAATTCAATTCAAATAATATAAAATTAATTTTCTTCGTCTTATCTCTTTTATTATTTACATTAATGTATATCTACAGATGCGCATCTGAAGAATTACAATGTGTATCCGGTAAATAAAAAAAAAAAAAACTATTTTCCAAACTATCGAAATGAGGGGAGTAACAGTCACCGCACGAGTATAGTGTATATAAATTTACGCTTCAATTCAATCCCATGATCTTTACACAGCTTTTACATATTCAGTTGCGTCCCTGAACGGCTCAGTATTTGATACAGAATGTTTTTGTGAAACCTAACGTATTTTTTATTATAAAAGCCACGTGGAAAAAAAAAACGTACGTCAAATATATATCATAGACGAGCATTCGATAAAAATGTGTCATCCAATTCATTTATATATATATATATATATATATATATACTTCATTCGGACGTGATGAATAAAGACAACTACATCATACATTTTAGTGCATGCGTACGTGCTTCATTTTTCCTCCTTACATTTTGTTTATAAACTACGCAGTAAGTGAAAAAAAAAAAGCCCTCCGTTATTGACACCTATTGAAAACCCCCTTCCCAATGTAATAATACCACATAACGATAAATATCGGAAGAAATATATTTGTTTAACGATAAAAATGAAATTTGAATTGAAAAAAACTTATCAATTCATTCGGAATAATGTCAATAAATGGAAACCTATTGTTTATTTATCTACTTATTTACGTGTGCACATTTTTTTAATTACTTCTCAAAACATTGTGTATTACTGAGAATAATATTTTAATTGACAGAATATGCTATAACACAATATTTCAATAGAGAAAATGAATTCAATCTAATTTAAATTCTCGCGAGATTCACTTTGCAATATTTATTTATAAATAGGTGTATGTATATATTTATGAGTTTGTAATGTGACTTGGTATAGTAATGTTTTGCTATATATGTATTTATATGTGTTTGTGTATTAATGTGTATGTGTGTGTATGTGTACCGACACGTTACAACCGGCATAACAATGCATGACGTAATAGTCGGGGGTCGAATCCTCCTTCACTTTTCTCCTTATTCTCTCTCTGTCTTTCACGCAGTCTTACTCTACCTCCGCGTGAAGCGTTCATACAGGAAAGTGAAACTCTCGGAAACCAGGTCACACCCACATATCGTTGAGAATTACTCGCGACATCGCACTCCAACGAGAACAAAACCATATATATGTATATATGCTTAATGATGTTATTTCAAAGGGATTTAAACAAGTTTTTTTTCCCAATTTCTTTTTACTTTGTACTACATTAAATTGTATTAAGTTGATATATTCTTTGAGGAATATAATTAATGCATAAGAAGAATTATTTTCATAATTAATTTATTGTCAATTTGATAGTTACGTTTTTGTTATGAAAATAAAATAGAATATTTTGTGTGATATTAATTGTTAAATTATTGGATTTTTTGTTATTATTTTAATATATAACATAATATATAACAATATAACAAATTCGAGTACACCAAAATATAAATAATTGAAATAATTAAAGCAAAAAAATTAACACACAACTAATTCACCACTAATTACAAATTTATCAATCGAATTTTCATTATTTTAACTCCATGTCAACAGAAAGCAAAAAGAAAAAAGAATTCTCTACTTATCATAAACCGATTTGACACAAAAAAATTCAGTTCTCACATTTTATTTAAACTCCACGAAATGAAAAAAAGAAAACCACACACAATATCCCAAATTATCTAATAAATTAAATTTTGTAACAAAAAGAAAAAGAAAACAAACAAACATAAAACACTGCGTAAAAATTCCACAACGGAGAACATTTAGCGCTGTCAACTACCAACTGCGTAATTAATAACACAGCGAATAGTTCGAAAAGGAAAGAAAAAAAATAAAAAAAAAAAATCCCCTCTGAAGTGAATTACAAATTAAGAATAATATTTCTTGCATTGCAACAGACATAAATCAATTATTGAAAATTAGTCAATGACAGTAAATTGAATAAAGGTCATCGATTTTATTCGTCAATTAATTTATTCAATAATAAATATATACACAGATATGTAACGCTTCGTTTAATTCCTTGTTCCAAAGACGCAATACCATTTTTAATATGTATTTGTTCAGTTATATGGTATACTTTAAACATATCTAAATGCGCGATTGAAAGGAAATTACATATTGTCACGCGGGCAATAATAATTCGCATAATGTAATTTATGAATGAAATTAATTGAGCGTATATATCTAAATGCCTTTGTATGCATATATCACCATAAGTATACATCTACATATATATATATATATATATGATATTATATACAGTGCACCGGTGTCATTTGCAGGTTTCTTTATTGATACGGCGGAGAATTTGATGTCAGCTTTAATGACCAGAATATAACAAATTACGCAAATAATTCTCGCACGTTCTCAATACGATTAAATAGTTCGAATCATTCAGTATTTAATATAGACACAAATGCAGATAATTTGAATTAACGAAAGTCAAATGAGAAGAAAAAAAAAAATTAAGTACACTTGTATGATTATATGCATAATAATATTCAACCTCTTTTCATCAATTATCATATCATCAAAAAGTTATAATTCAATTGCTAATTTTAACTTTATTATCTTTTGTTTGATAGACTAGAGAATTGAAAAATGGAATTAATGGTAATAATGATATTATGAGTGTGAATGTAGTAGAGATTTGACAATTTTTGGAATTTTGAAATAAATAAATAAATTGTAGTAGAAGAAAAATAAAAAAAAATACTCGTGTCGATAATTTTAAAATCTTTTCTGTATTTTTTTACAATTCCATTATCTTAATTATTCATTTCTCGATTACTGAGAAAATATTCCATTAAATTATTTAATAATTAAAATTATATAAAATTATCATTGCAAATCTTTGTCAATTTAATAATGTCGTTGCCAAATTCAAATAATATCAATCGGTTATTAAAATTTCTCTCTATTCTATATTGTTTATCTTCAAATAATTTTAGTTATTCTCAAAAATAAGAACCTACTAAAATGCTCTGAAAAAAATAAAAAAAAAACACCCTATAACTTCTCAATGCATCATAAAAACCCAACCTCAAATAAAAACACTCCTTCATTTATTAATTCCCCAAAGTTCAAACACGCGAATGACTTCAAGCCCTGTGTATATAAACAAATATATATTTTTGGGAGCTCGTGGCAGTGGTTTAGTTTCGTAGAACTCGACCTGGCAAACTTAATTGTCGTATCTATTACCCATTATATCCGATTTTATAGTCAAGTGCATGACATGATTCGCTTGCGAGTGCGCCAGCGCTTCCTAGCGGAATGTCAATGCAAAAACGAGTAGTGCTAAATGCGCGTGCTAACACACGTAATAACACTAAAATATACCAAAGTGTATAGGTACAACGACATTTAATTTTCAATATATATCAACATCTTCGTTCACAGATGCACAAACATTTTAAAACAATCTCCGCAGTTGCAAAGATTGGTCATTACATATATACAAACACTACATAAAACATTATAATGTCTGCTACGGGTATATCAAATGAAAAGTCAGACCTGACGATGAAAGCGACTACGATGTTTAAAATGTAGATGTATTTATCTATCTATCTATCACATAGGACAAACGTGTTGGAACGCGTGCACATGCGAGTGGGTGAATAACGTTGGCAACACTCTGGCCCTCACCTATATATTCGTTAACCAGAATAGCGACGACTAAAAAAGCGTCCACCACTACGAATTAGTTTTAACGATAAATTGATGATTGAAATAAATGAAGAACAAAACTATTTCTAACACATCAAAATTATTACAACAAAAAAAAATTATTCTCTCTATTATCTGTCAAACCATTAGTTAGCCAAGTCATAAAAAACACAATAAAATAAATAAATGCACATTGCAAAATATAAAATTAAATACTGCATAAATAATTATTCTGTTATATATTGTTTATTTGTTTGAATTATATTTTATTATAAATATAAATTAAATATATTTAGAAAACAGTTTGACTTTTCAACTTGTAATTTTGTGGTTTTGAGAAGTAATGATCTCATTTTGTGTAAATGTATATCTTGTTTGTATAAAAAAAACAATAATAAATGGCAAAAAAAAGTAGCATGTATATATATGTGACTTCTAAAATGAGAATGGCTTCAATCACGACCTCGCTGTGCGAGCCCATGTTCGGCTTTACACACATGTTATAGAGACATCACGGCGTCAAAACTTGGCATGTGTATTATGTCATTGGTATATATACATTTATATATGTATTAGTATTTTGTGTGACTGTTTCGGCGAAACAGCGATTAAAAATATTAAAATTGCGAATTATTTACATTGATAATTTAAATTGTGTTAATAATTAAAAAATGTCATTTATCAATTTAGTTTTCATTGTTGATCGTTAATTTTAGTATTTGAAATATTTGCAGTATAAAAAACTAACCAAAAAAGTATCTACCGCCATTATTATGAGATGTAAATAAAATTTCGACAATATTTATCTACAAAATACGAAAAATATTATTAGCAATAGTAAAAACATCAACTACAAATGTATCTAAATTAATATCAATTGTAGCTAAGAACTAATAAAAATTCTTCAATAAAATAGGAATTCTAATTTCACTTCTCAAATATTTGACACTGTAGCGAACATTAAAACAAAATTCACTGCCTAATGCAACCACCATAATACATAAACACTTGGAAAGAAAAGAAGAGAAGAAAAAAAACTGTTACGTTCAACAATAGCGAAAGTGATTACAAAACTCTTCGTCCAACCATGAGAATTCTGTCAACTATTTATTCCTTCCCCAGTCACAAATGACTCTAACAAAATAAAAACACCCAAAAACAAAAAATAACGTGACTAATAATGAACTATTATTAAAACAATTGTATTCACAATTCAAAACTAATGAAAACATTCTCACCAATCTCTGATATTTCCCCACAATTTAACTCTAATAAATTTCCCTATAAAATTAAAGTTGACCTTATCAAAATTCCTTCGTGCACATCTTCATCATGAATTCATCACATTCACAACAAACTCAAATATTCAAATTTATCCATCCAATATTATCATTTTTTATTCTTTTTTTTTCTCATATAAAATACCTATTACATATTTGCATGTATATATGAATTTGTAAAAATAAAAATAATAATCAACATTAAATTTCTTCCTTACTAAGAACCGCAGAAAAAAAAAACCTGTTCAACGCATCTCATATATATACATATATATATATATTTCTATTCTATACATATTTACCTGCAAAATACACGTGCTAAGAAAATCACCGCAAAGTTTTTATTATGTGCATATACCATATACATTTATGCCACGACTATATATATACATATATGAATGTCTGTACGTTACATTCATAAATATAGATATACTTCGTGACATTAAGACGCGTATCGCTCACGTCGCACTGCTGCTAATCCATTTATCTGACTAATAACAAACTTATCTTCTGACTCACTTCAAAGTTGATTCCGGTTCGACATTGTAATCATCATTATTATCATCTTCTATTTCTATTTCGCTCTTTTTTTTCTTCTATTTCATTTGTTAACTGTTAGTAGCAATTTTTTTAAATACAAAATTCACAAAGACAAAATAATTCACATTAAATACATTCGCCAATTGTGTTTGCAATTATTATATATTATTGTGATTAATTAATTTTTAATTCTTCAATTGATTGTGGAATAAAAAGGATGATTTAACGGTTGAATAAATAGATATATAAATTTGTTTATAATTTTTTTTTTTATATCAAAATATATTTGTGCCATTGACAAAAAAGACAACCTTAATTTGAAAACAGGTAATCTCATTATATTTAGCACACGTGTCGCTCACAATAATTCGTATACGTTACGCACGTGATAATAATAATATTAATAACACTACGTAGATTTTTATTAATATATATATGTACATTCATACCCGTACATTTATTTTTTCTTGTGCTCATCATCATTTATACACACAAATGCACTAAAAATTGAATCGAAGAAAAATAAGTAGGGTACGATAAGAGAGACAGTGTGAGAAAAAATACAGTGAAAAGAACGATAAAAAATATAGCAACCATTAATTTCATTATTTTTTATTATTTTTTCTTTGCCATTTTGTTTATTTTCAAATATTTGTCATTATGCACATTCAAATTGCACTTTTGCATTGCTCTTATAAAATAATTCATCAACAGTCTCTCGCACGTACAAATAAATGAATTAAAGAAAAGAGAAGGTGAAGAAAATAATAGAAGATAAAAAGAAACAAAAATTGAATAAAAAAAAATGTCATTGAAAGAGAAAGAAGAAAAAATATATAACCGATCAACAACACAATCATGATTTCACCAACATATATTTGATCTATTCCTTCATAATTTTTATCTTAACTCAAATTCGATTTTTCTTCTTTTGTATATTTTTTTCTCATTCGCCTTTCTCCTTTTTTTTCCACATCATTTTATTCTCACACTCACAATTATCGAATAACAATTTCATTTATCTATTATTCATACACCAAACATACACATTTACTTATTGCGTTTGCACATTTAATCAAAAAATATATTAAATTTTACGTACATTTTTTATTTCATTTGTCAATTAATATTAATTTAATATTAACTATAATACAAGATTGTGTACATGGTTTGTTAATGTACACATATATATATATATACATATATACGTGTGTGTGTACTTTCGTGTAAATGTTTTTATTCGAATTCATTAAAAATTTAATTCATCTAATATTTCAATTTCATTGTATATTTTGTCTATAAATAAAATATTTCATCTTATTCAATTCATTTGTTTTCTCTCATTTTAATTTCAATATTTTTTCCACTGTCTAGTTTGTTTTTATATTCACATATCAAGTTTAATTGTTTCATCCCGATGTATAATAGTACAATATTTATAAATATATGTGTACGATCATTATTTAT
Source organism: Meteorus colon (assembly GCA_030523085.1). Classification (NCBI taxonomy): domain Eukaryota; kingdom Metazoa; phylum Arthropoda; class Insecta; order Hymenoptera; family Braconidae; genus Meteorus; species Meteorus colon. The sequence goes on from JAPYZH010000063.1 coordinate 22,713, forward strand.
CTTTTTTTTTTTGAGGGCATCTCGATTGTATCACGAGGTACCTTAGGTACAAGAGCGTTAAACACTAATTAATTTGAACGTTATCTATAACAACCATGTCTAATCACAACGTCATGCAAACAAACAAAAAAATATGATAGTAATAATAATAATATTAATGATAATGATAATAGTGATAATTTATAATCTAAGTAAGTGTGATTTCCTGCATGAATAATATGAAGTTTATTCTTCAAAATCATTTTTCCTTCTCATCTGGTGGTAATTTGTGCCAGCGATTTTGAGATTTATATTTGTTTCTTAATAAAACAATTTTAGTCTTGAATGAATTATTAAGAGAAAAGAAACAGTGACAAGAGAAAGAGACGAATGACAGGATGTCAATGCTGATTGTTGAAAAAAATTCATGTCAATCAGTGAAATAAAAAAATATATTCCTCAGATATTCAAATGTACATTGATTTATTTATAAAGTAGAAGAAAAAAAAAAGAAAATAATGTTTGAATTATTTTGTCGTGACTGAATTCGTTGATTAAACAAGAAAAGGCACTTTTTCATTTCTCTATTATTTATTCCTTTTTTTTTCACTCACATCACAAAATGAAAAAGAAAAAAAAAAAAAATTCGTCGTGTCAATAAAATTCAATTTCTAAACTCAATCATTAATTCCATTCTTCAATAATTTTCACCTTCAAATTTTCCAATTATCTAAATATTAAATCTATGGTGAGTAGTTTCCGACTGTGATTATATTTTGTGCTGCTCGTTCAACTTTTCTTAATCCCACATTTCTTTCAATATTTACATGTCTAAAATATTTATACATATATAAATAAAAATATTATTATTCGAGATCGGAATGATCTGTACATTGATGATGCACAAAATTGATATATTTATTAACGAGCATTCACAGCCGGATTTCTCGCAGCAAACATTCACACAAATACACACTTATACACACAAACTCACACGCACACAACTCTTGATGAAAGAAAGAGTATTTCGAAGGCCGTTTTGTTGGGCAGCAAACGCGCATGCCACCCAAGCATCGTATGCGTTCTATTAATTTACACGCGCGATTTTATTCTCACCATTCCTTCCTATACATTTAAAAATATCGTCATCAAGAAAAAAGAAAGAAAAAAAAAAGTGGAGGGGTAAAGTCAAAAAAAAAAACACCCAGAAATAACATTAACCATATCGATAATTCATCAAACGAAAATCTACTGCTACATTGGCCCAACAGCATGCTGTTGAAATTGATCCAAGTGCCTCGATATTTCTCGATGCAATTGTTCTGGTACAACCCCAACACTACTAAACAATGAACGCAACACATTCAATTCTTCAGTAAGTAATTCAATTCGTTTCTTCAATAAATCATTGTCTTTAACAAGTAATTTAACTTTTTCTTCAGTTTCACGTGAACGCACTTTAGCCTTTTCACGACTTTTACGCACCGCAATATTATTTCTCTCACGTCTACGTCGATATTCATCACTAGCTTTATCAACAGATTTACTTTGTTTACGTGCAACAGCAGCAGCCGCAGCGGCAGCAGCAGCCGCTGCTTGATGTTGATGTGACATTAATGGTTTCATCGGTCCTCTATTTTGCTGTTGCTGTTGTTGATGTCCCTGTTGTTGCTGTTGATGTGATTGTTGTCCATGTTGATGATGAACTGGATGACCACCAGGAACAGACGTTGGCGTTAATGTTGTGAATGTCGGTGCACCGTTAACAAAGGGCCCGGCAGTACCACCATTCGCTGGATTATAACCACCTGGTGGATATTGTGGACAGTGACGTCGAAAATCCGCAGGATCTAATGGCTCTTCTTTGATACTTGGTGAATCTGATGTTGAACTATTGCTATCAGAACAACTGTTGCTATTTTGATGATAGCTAGCTCCACTGTGTACAGGTTGTGGCATGTACGCCAATGTTGTTCGTGGGTAGCCGGTATTTCTCGAATGTTTTATTGCACCATTATTACCGCCACCACCCAACATATCCAATAAACCATCATTGAAATGTGAATCATCAATTAAATGTTGTAAATCCAATGATATTTCTGGTGTATTTAAATCCGTTAATTCACCAGCGGCCGCACAATGTTCAGCATATTGTTGATGTAAACTTGCTTTACTCGCTGATACTTTGCTAACTGTGTTGCTCGTTTGTTGATTGTGATTAACTTGTAATGCTGAATTATTATTGTTCGTATTGGTATTGTTATTATTATTGTTGTTGGTGCTATTATTATTATTGTTCACAAGTATGCCAGGTGACTTTTTGAGATCCGGTGTCCCTCCATTTTGGGCTTGATGTGCCGATGTTTCATACATTACTGGCGATTCCATTGTTTTTCTATTTGTTCTTCTTTTTAAATTATTGTTCACACTCACTTGCACATTACACAATTTTTTTCGTCTTTTATTTGTTTAAAGTCGAAATTTGAGTTATTATTTACATATATTGCACACTTTTTACTAGTTTTGTATTCCAATTTATTTTTATAGTCTTGGAACAATTTTGTTCTACTTTTTTTTGAAAAGAATTAACACTTTTGAGTGCTTTCACAGCACTCGTAGTTTATCGATTCAGCTGAATATTCGATAAATCTGCATAATTCACTCGTTTATAATTCTATTTCGTTGTATTTTCTCACCTCCGTTTAAGTATTTAATCGATGTAATTCAGAAAAATATTTCCTCCAACTTTTTTGTACAGTAGAATTAATTGAAGAAAAAAATCAACGTCAATGACAGTGCGTAAATATGTTTAAGTTATTTTTGATAAATTAAATTTTTTTCTTCTTGCTGTTAATATCATGTGCTAATGTATATGTGCCGATGTGATAAATTTTTGGAAATTGAAATAGAAAATATTATGATTAAATGCTATAAACGGAAAAAACAATGATGATACCATCCAAACGAGTGTTGGCGCGCGACTGACTAACATGACAGCATGTCGCAAGGCTTTCAATGTGGTGCGCGCCAACTCTTCGAGCGCGATGTTTGCTTGTGCGCGCATGCGCCTCAACTCATCGCCATCACATACACACATAAATACCAACTCAGAAACAAGACGCTTGGTCCCCTCTCTTTATCAATAACTGATCTTATATTCAATGAAAATTAAGTTAATTTGATAGTTGAAAAAAAATTTGATCTTTCGACTAATCTGTAAAATTTTCTGTTTTAAGGATTTATGAAGAAATAAACTGAAAAAAAAAGGGATGGATACTCATTATGTATATAGATATATATGTATATGACAGCGCGTAGAAAAATAAAATTGTTAATATTTATAGGAGATATAAAATTAGATTGAGTTGACTGGGTGACTTGTGTTGGACGATATAGAAGAGAATCAGAATTGAATACGCCTCCTTTGTATAATTGGACGAATGAGCGGGTGGTTACAGGTAGAAAAATGGTTCATAAAAGGTCGGAACGACGAATGGTGGTGTGTTGTTGGTAGAGGGGTGGCAGCTTTAATGTTTTTCTCAGACACCTGTTGATGTATTTGATTTATATGGCCGCTCGGATGTTAAAATTGAAGGAAGCAAAGGAATGAAGTGAAGAGGAAGTAATAGAAATAATTTCTCCTATACTTCGATTTTCATTTTTTAAAATTTATATCAGTATAGTACGCAAGATCGTGGATTATTTCATATAAAATTATTCAAATTTGTATATTTTATTTATATTCAAATACTCGAGAAAGGATGTTCGTTCAAATCTTTCAGCGCGACATCTGGCGAATAGTTTCTTCGAAGTTGATAAAAATGTTGGTATTGTATCTGTTGTGGTATTTATCATTGGTCGGTAACAATGTTTTGAAGAGTGTCGGTAAAATGGCATGATCATATACAAGAATAAGTTTATTGTGTAGAATTTTTAACGGCGCTTATAAGGTTAATGTGAATTGTTATGCGAACATTAAAATTCGATTTTTAATTTCAGCTGTAGGGTCTCAGCATGAAGATAAAGATTAACTGAACGATTGTCTTTTTATAAGAGGAGTGAAGATGAATCGCGATCATCATGTTGTGAAGATATCTGATACAAATAACTTCTTGCTTGCGAAAATATTATCACGGGGCTTATTTTTATGGTTTCCAGAATAAAATCAAAGCTCTACACGGTTCGCAATTGATCAACAATATGATCAAATATTCTCACCAAAAAAGTTATTTTTCTACGTTGTTTAATGACATAAACAAGAGAAGTTCGAATCTTCAATGGATGCACTACGCGCGCATTACCCACAATCCCTACTTTTGTATCTGGCCCAACACTTGAAAATCCTCAACCCTAATCCAAAAAAATATATCATTTGTTTCCTTGGAATAGATCTATATAAGTCTTTCTCCTAACCTCAAATCCGCAATATGGAATAGTTATCTCAATGCGAATGCAATTATTTGCATAATATTGCATGCAAAATGCATATTTTATTGATAATAAATAAAATTGGGAATTAAAATTACTCACTCTGCCTCCAACGTCCGATATCACATCACACAAACTGCGCAAGTCAGTACAACAATGAAACACAACGAACCTAGTCAGACTGGTGACGCCACCGTACAAATCCGAACAAGACCAAAGTCAAGTTGGCGTCGCCATCGTACAAATTCGGACAATCCCGAAAATAACCGAACAGAATAAACCCAACTATACTAAAAAATCCCACTCGTTCACCGTGAAATTAGCCACAAAACAAAAATTGCTACCACTCACGTTCTCTTTTGTGTATATATCAGCTCTTGGGGGAAATAATAGGCAACACATATATTTCCCACACAACCAAATGAACCAATAATATTTCCGGCATATTTTAATTGCTAATTAACGCAATCGATTCATTGAAACAATTTCATCTGCAACCGAACAATGTAAGTCACAATTATCATTTAAATTTCATATTCATTCATATTCATAATCTTTTTATTTTCCCGACTGCGCGGCAAATTTTTTCCCATAATAGAACTCCAACTTCCACACTTGGGGTCTTATTTTTTGGGACTAATGTCGTGTATATTAGGTATACATCTCAAATAACACGCTAACACGCACGCGTATCATGTTGTCATTTAATAATTAACAATACACAATAAAAAGTCATCTATAACATCAGCGTCAAACAATATACGTATTTATTTTTGTTTTATTCATAGCATTTTACAATTTACATTTTGTTTTATTAATATCCATGGTGTACCATCGATTTTATTCGTCGACGTGTTATTTACAGTTTTCCTATTTGGACTGTGTTTAACCTCGAAAAGAAAAGAAAGAAAAAAGGGAAAACCTCCTGAATTATTTTGTATCAGCTGGTTGTCAAATATTTATATTATTTTCGGTCAGTGCTTATTTATATTTTGCATTGTGAGCATTTTCATTTGTTTTTTGGAGTATTTTGATGATGAAATGTTTAAGAATTGTTTGTGATTGTTGATGATTAATTGTTATTCATTTCATTGCAGTACGTGCGAACGATTCACTGAGACGTTGAAATCCATTGAAACTCTGTATAAATATTGTTTGGAGTGAAAGAAGGATTTATTGTCACTATTAGTGATAAATTGATAGGAAGATTGGAAACATTTCAAACGTTTGAAGAGATAAGTTTGATATTGAGAAGAGGAATAAGAACTTTAAACATGGCTGGTGAACAACAGCAATTTTTCCTCAAGTGGAATGATTTTCAATCGAATATGGTTTCATCATTCAAGCATTTGCGTGATGAAAAAAGTTTTACTGATGTTACATTGGCCTGCGATGGACAAACGTGCAAAGCTCATAAAATGGTTCTTTCAGCCTGTAGTCCATATTTTAAATCATTACTTGAGGTATGTGAGAAAGTAAGGAATGGAAAATGACAAGAAGAAGTATTTTATTTTTTGTAAAAGAAATCATGAAATTATGATAGTAATACTCTTCTCCATTTCGATTGATTTTTTCGTTTTTCATTTGTATTTTTCAGGAAAATCCGTCCAAGCATCCAATCATCATCTTGAAAGACGTAGCTTACAACCACTTGCAAGCTATTTTAGAGTTCATGTATGCAGGTGAAGTAAATGTATCGCAAGATCAATTACCAGCATTTTTAAAAACTGCAGATCGATTGAAAGTTAAAGGATTGGCTGAAGCGCCTGGTGCAATTAAACGAGAAGGTTAAAAATACTTGAAGAGATTCGGGGATTGACGATGGGAGAAAGCGAGAAATAAATAGAAAAAATGAAGAAAAGAAGAATAAAAAAAGAACGATGATTAAGTAAATAAATAAAATGAATGGGTATTCACCTCTCAAGATGTTAAATTTAGTTATGGTAAAATAGATAAACGAAATAATCGCAAGAATGATTAATCACTTCAATTGTGATTTTAAAATGTGAAAGTGCATATGGTATTCTTTTTTTTATTTCTTTTTTTTCGTTCTATTTTTATTTGCGAAATGTTGCAGGTGTTACAGGAATGCAGACTGAAAATGAAGGAAAAAATAGATGAATAATTAAATAAATGAATGAGAAATGAACTTAAAGGGAAAAAGAATATATGAGAGAATTACATTGAAGAAAACAAAGTGGATTCGATAAATTAATTATGATAGAAATAAAACGCGAGATACAGTTACACATATACATATGTTACAAATACATATTACACACACACATATATATACACATATACATAACACTATTGATAATATACAAATGTGAGTAATAATGATTACCGACGGGTTCTTTACTTGAATTAATACGTGCAGATATTCTGATTACTTTTCATATAAGTGATAATAAACAAATATTAGACAAAAATTCATTTGACAATCGGCGAAATTTATCAATGTATAATTCAATTTTCAAAGTTCAAAACAAAAAATGATTATTTTAAATTATTGATATGGAAGGTATTGAACCTAATGGCAATTTGATCCATACAAATAATGAACAGACACAAAGACATTGATCAGCTAAAAGAAAGAATAAAAATAAACGAAACCATTGCACCAATTATATTTTTTATTAAGGAAAAAGTGCTGCAAATTGAATACAAAAAAGAAAAAGTAAACAAAAATAAATAAATTAATTAATTAAATAATAATATTAATAATGATAAGCAGGTCATCTCATAGTTTTATATGAACAGCTGACCGGGGCCTTTAATGACTCAGTATATAAAACAGAGGAAATTAATAATATGAAAAAATAATAACTCAATTTCTCATTGAAAAGGAAGTAATTCTTTTCGATCACTCAATTTAGAATTTTTATAATTATTCCACTGTCTTGTCTTTTCGTTTTTTTTATCACGATCTATATGTTTATATATATTTACATGTATGTATACATATTTACTCAAGTTCTGTTTTCACAATGACGAAGATTTGTCAAAAGACTTTTGCCAAAGGCCCCCACTTTCAACCATTAGAGATCCGAGAATTTTTTCTTTTTTTTTATTATTTAATATAAATCTGCTAGAAGTGTTTTTTTTTAGATGCTATATTTTTATTTTTTCAGATATTTTTCTTTTTTTCATTTTACATTCTCCAATAGTTTATCGGAAATATATATATTAACAAAACGCTGAGTGATAGATTTGATTGTTCGACACACAATTTCATAAATATATATATAAATATGTATAGATATATTTGTAATAGGGTTTGAGAAAAAAAAGGAGAAAGAAAAAAAAAACACTTCTGGTAATAACTGAATTAAATTCACCCTAAACCAAATACTGCCAGTATCTAACCGGCGTATTTACATTATTACCGATAGACCAAATTTATTTATGATAATAATATATATTGAAACATAAAGAAAAAGAAATAATAAGATTGTTTGTCTTACGCCCGTTGGAAAGAAAAAAAATGATAATTGTGTAACATAATTAGCAAAATGCAAAGGAAACAAATTTTGTAATGCCAATGCGCACACTATCCTTCATTATACTCTTGAGCATTGAGGCCGATGTCATTTGAAGAAAGTGATTATGCAAAGATAATGGAATTTAGTTTGCTGGAGCTTATGTGAGAAAAAAAAATGAGAATTATAAACATGATAAGACACTTGAGAACACAAAAAAAACTGAATAGATTTTGTTATCTGCAATCATTGGGTGCAATCTGTTATGCAACAGTTTTCTGATTGAATAAATTGTTCGCGATCCAAGACAAATTTGGTCTTGTAAAATTTCATTCTAACTGATGTACTTTTACTCGGTTTTTATTTTTTTCATTTTTCATTCATCCTTGCAGTATTAAATATCAATAATTGTCAAGCATTCATATAACGGTCATCATGCTCTGTATTGTGAACTATCTTGGAATTGTTTATCGAGATTCATAATTTGAAGAATAAGAAAAATGAGAGAATAAAATGTAAAGTTATTATTGCACTACATATGGTTTTCATTTATTCAATAATTTTTGTTATATGGTAAGAAAATTATTATTTCGAATGACCTTGTATAAAAATTCACCTCTATATGTCATTATAAACTTAGTTTTCCTCTTTTATATTTTTTCATTCTCCAAAAGTCTGTTGTTGTAAATATGAAAGAGGATTTGTAGCCACTCTAAACAAATTTAGAACAAAAAATTCGATAGTTCTGATGCAGACGCCAAAAGTTGACGGCCATGAACAGTTATTATATGCGTCACGATTTTGGAGCTATTCTACATCAAAACTGTTACTCGTTATTATCCTTAATATGCAAACGTGTATAAACATTCTAATAGCAGAGTGAATTGATGGGGCTGGATTAGGATTAAAATTATGGTATTTTGTTTGTGCTCCTTATCAAGATTGCACGATAATCAATGAAAGAGATGATTTGTCTGAATGTGGAAACAGGAGCAATGAAGAAACTACGTTCAATTTAATCCCATGTAATTATTTTATTATAACAAAATATATAAATTAATACATGCAGGTGCCAAGAATTCTCAGGATGGACGAAGTGAAGTGATGTTCAGGAACAAAATAGAAAAAAATCGTATTGAATGATACATGAAAAAAGAAGTCAGAATATACATGTAAATGGTCTAATCAATAATATTTAATCTTTCATTATTTATAAGAACTCTTCCGACCTTCAGCCATTATAGAATCATACGATGGTGGTGGAGCTAAAAAAAGAAATGAGTTCGATGATTTACTCTAATGATCCAGTGAGAAGATGACATTATAATTCTTGGTTAAAATTCGTAGCTTACGTTCGTTTGGATTGTTATTGCGTGATGATGTTGAACTAGGACAAACAAATCCAATACCAGGTGGCTGATGTATACTCTCCGGTGGATACGGACATCCACCAGTACCAGGAAACATCGCTGGTGGATAAGGCGAATTATTAGATGGAAATGGAACTGGAACTTGAGGAATTGTGTTAGCAGAATTTGGATCCTGTGATGGAAAATTGTATTGCACTGTTTTATGTTGCAGCGGATCAATTGGAGATGAAATTTCGTCCGGCATTAATTGTGGTGCTGATGGTGCCAAAAGATGTGCAATTGGTGGAGAATATGCATGTTGTGGAATAATTGATGGTCTACGTGCAATGACAACGGCATAAGTTCTCTCAGTTGACAAATGACTAAGGGTAAAAGAGAGAATAAATTATTGGTATCGACTGACAACTGTGTTGGATTGACCCAAAAAAATATTTCAATGTTATATTTACCATCCGGAAGCATGTACTTCAATATGCAAATCATAATTTATGTCAATAAGTTTGCAGTATTTGAAAGAAGTACATGGCAATGCGGGCACTTGAAGACCAATTCTGACTTCGGTATTATTTGAGAATGGACCGATTTTCTCTGCACTTTGTACTTCAGTTACGTCATGTTTCACTCTCGACGATGCTTGTACATGGAAACGCAATTTCTGTGGATTATCAAAGCTATTTAAAATTGTGTGTTTGATAACTATCAAGTGAACCAAATATTTTTTATCAATTCTGATCTTACTTGTTTGAGCTTCATTGTTATTCTCGTTACATCAACACGACTGGAGTTATTGTTAATGTTTACTGTTGCTTCAATGCTGTCACCGCATACAAAAAATGTGGTTGGAACTCGAAATTTCAACGACATATTTCCTAAATTGATACATGGTAAAAGGCAGTCACGAAAAGTCTTGTCAACGTCTTCATCAATGCCAACCTGTTGAACAAAATCATTTGCACTTGTATTCTCTAATTTCAAAGTCAAGAGATATTCATTGAGCCTTTTATTCCAATTATATTCAATCATTTCATCACTTCTCCATAATGGTCAATAGATGGATCCCATTCGTCTGGCGTTTCGATTGTAAGAAACTTCGTTACTTTGTGATCAAATTTCCAGGGTCGGTCGAATATTGCTTTAATGTTGTAACGAACAGTTCCAATGTGATGTTCGAAACTACTGGGTATGTTGTGAGGCAAATTGTAAGTAAAAGGAAAAACATGGTGACCCGGTTTCATTTCAATAGATTCGCCATCTAGAAAAGTTGAAAATTTATAATAATTGATAAGTGCAGTCCATTCGGTTATTAAACTTAGAACTTTGAATCCTGGAACAGGATTATGTTCTTACTAGCATCTCCAAAAACACATATATCATGGTGAAAATAATTTTCAACTCCTCTGTAATGATGTGTTTTTCTATTCGAACCAGAACCTCGACGTTGAGTCCAATGAACTTGGCATTCACCTTTGAATCTCAATTTCAAGGCTGAAAATTAAGAACAATCATCCAACAAAAATGAATCAATTAATTAATGCAGCTATTGGGCATGAATCTGGTGGAATTATTAATGGATGAGACAAAAGGATTTCTACATCACGATGAAATATTTTTTGTACTTTATCAAAAGTGATGGAGTAACTATTCAAAGACGTGAGGCACATGCTTATAATTATTAGTTCTGTTTTCTATATTGATAGATGATGAACTGACCTCATTTATATATTTATTCCACCAATAATAAATGTTAATCCAGGAAGAACCTAATATATTAGTCAAACATTAGTTACAATGAAAATGTTTGTGCAATTCGTTTCTATAATTATTATCCAAATTTCAATTCATTTTAAATACTCGCGCCATATGTTTGACGAGTGTGCAAATTTGTGAAAATTATATAAATAGATCAAATTTGAATGAAGATTATTACAGGGAATGAAATTTCCAATAGAAAAGTTTATGTGAAATTTGATAAGGAAGTGAATAAAATCTTCGTCCGCATTTTCCAAGACATTCTCCAAAATCGAGTAAGCTCTCTCCCATATATTTATTCTAACATTAATTTATAATATCTCTAATTTTTCATATTTTCTCAGGATGACTAGACTGATATATTAAAGAATGAGGTTGGGCGTGTTGAAACCCGACACAAAATGTAGTGACTATTTTAGGTGGATATTATATCAGTGTATAACCTCAACTGTAAATAAACATTAACACATTGTAGCCGAAATATTATGAACAAGGAAAAAAATAGTTGGAGAAGTAGAGTAATTATTCGCGCGGGAATATGCAAAAAAATCCAGTGTAAGTGAATGAACAAAAAATTATGTGTACAATATGATGAATACCTCTGAGATTTTTTTTACGGTTCAATTCAATGATCAATTTCCCTGATATAATTCCACCTGCTGCATAAGTTGCTGTTGGATTATCCAGTTGGATTTCAAACTTCACTATTCCATTCGTCATTGTATTGATGATAAAATTATGTTTACTATTTAAAGTTCCAATTGTTGCACACCACACCCAAAAAAAAATTTATCCAAATTTTTCTATAGTTTAGTTAACGATGCTCGAAATCGATAATTGAGAAACGTTCCTCCGTCACAGTGCCAAATACATTGATATATATATTTATGACAAGAAATTTTTATTCCCATGTAATCTCATGTTTTAATTAATTAGTTTAATCGTAATATTTTCCAAATTACACTGTGGATGGAGTTGGTTTGCGAATTATCCTACAAAAATGGACTTGAAATGAATAATTCTTATCATTGAACTGTTAAGTGACCTTCGACTTGACTAAGACAGAACAGAGACTGAAGTCTTTCTACATATTCATGCTGATAGTCGGAATTTATGTACTGGAATTTTTAGTTAATGTTAATCAAGGTATGCGCAAGCGCCAAGCTGCTTTATCACCACAACGGAATCCTTTTTTCTAGTTGTTGCTTCCTTTAGGTGAAAGCGTGGTCAGAATCTATCGACTCTTGTTTTCTATCATGAGGATCAATCGAAAAACGTGTGAATTATTGACAAAATACAATCAATGATCCATGAGTATTTCATATCATTGATGATAAATTCCTTGGATAGCAATAATTTTTTCTCTACTAAATATTGAACATTCAATTCAAGTAGTGAAACTTTCATGAGTTTGCAGTTGGTTTTTATTGTTAGGAATAAAATCCAACCCACAATCTGTTATTATCAAAACGAATCTGAGTAATTTCTTTCTTCTTGGATAATTATGAGCGATGAACATAGTTGTCATCTTCCAGCTTGACTTGGAACAGTTTTTCATGGACGAATGAATAATTAAATTAGAAAATATGACGTGAAAACACATCGTACTGGAAACGAAAGAGATTAGGTGGGAGCACAGATTAATCCAGGGGACAATTGGATAATTATCACCAAAATATCGAATCATAAAGTAGTAGGAACAAAATTAAATACTTATTCTTTACTGGCTCGTGAAAAATAAAAGAAAGATTTACATCGTACATTAATATAATAATAAAGGTTAGAATGGCATGAAGTTTTTCCATGGCTTTAAATCTAAAGTCAATTTCCTCATTTAATATGTAATTATGGATTTAATTTTCTTCGGTTGCGAGCCACTGCGACATCATAAGGTGGTGGTGCAACTGAAACAGAAGAAGATCTATTCATCAGTTCCACAGTTCAACGACGGGACTAATGGATTATAAAAATCGTTCTTACCTTCGTCCCAGTTGTCTTCGTCAGATCGTTGATATCGACGATCAAATCCAATAACTTGTGGTTGAAGACTTTCTGGCAGATGTGGACCAGAAAATACTGTTGGTGGATAAGGTGGATTGATACATCCAACTGGAATTCGTGGAGATAATTCAGATGCATAAAGATGTTTGTCAATAAAGACTCGTGATGCTGTTGATGTTGAACAGTTTGCTACTGGTAATGCAGATAATTGCTGATCCGATAGCGTTGGCATTGGTGATCTTGATCCAATGAGGATGCTGTAGATTTTCTTGGTTGCACAATGACTTGAATTTTAAAAAGAGAGACGAAATTTTCATCAGTGTTTTCGATTAATTCAATAAATATTGAAATTTTATATTCACCATCCTGAATAATGCACACTAATGTTCAAACGATAATTCAAGGCGATAAGTTTACAATGTTTGAAAAAAGAGAACGCTAATTGTGGCACTCGTAGACCAAGTTTGACTTGAATATTTTCTGAAAATGGGCCCAACGTCCTCACTTTGTTTACTGTTTTGATTTCACTCTTCGTCTTTGTTGGTGATGTTGAATGGAAATCCAATGCCTATAATACATTCAGGTCATTCATGATAATGTTAATCGATTAATGAGTAGTGATTGAAAAAGATATTTATCATTCATGTGTATACTTCTTCAAGTTTTAATTTCACTTTTGTCACATCAATATTGGATCTATTGTCGACATTTATCGTTGCTTCAATGCGGTCACCACATTCAAAAACAGTATTCGGAATATGAATTTTCACCAAGGTTTTTCCTGAAGTTATACATGGTATAAAGCAACAAAAACTCTTTACGACTTCATCATCAATTCTACTCTGTAAAAGAAAAATTCGAGTGTTACAATCAATTTCAGTCTTTGTCTTTGTTTTTCAATTGAGCTATTCATCACCTCTTCATGCTGTTCTAATGCTTCCCATTCCAATGGTGCTTTAACTGTGATAATTTTTTTTACTCTGTCATCAATCCTCCATGCACGATCGAATATTCCTTCGATGCTATAACAAATATTCCCAATAGGATGCTTATAACTGCTAGGAATATTACGAGGTAAATCATAAGCGAATGGATAATCATAACGACCAGGTCCCATTTCGATAGTTCTACCATCTAAAAATGTAAGAACACAAATACTTGTATAACAAACCTTTGTAATTGACTGTTGCATCTAAATTCTTAGACTGAATTTCAACAGTAAATGAATAATATCAATTTTATTACCAGTAGAACCAACTAAACATATATCAGTTAGAAAATAATCCTCTTTCCCACCATAATAATCCGTTTCTGAATCTGATCCACTACCTCGAGATTCGCTCCATGAAGTTTTACATTCACCTTTGAACCTTAATTTTAGTGCTACAGATGAACAATAATAAATTAAATTATTTCTTCTTCGAATATAATATCAAGATTGAATTCGAATTGGGTTATTGATTGTTGATGATAATCAAATTCAATTGTTAACTTAGATTAATTTTAAAATACAACTCAAACTTTCGCGCCAACAGTTTCGCTAATTAACGCAACAGTTCGGTCTTCAAGATATTACGTCATTTTCAAATGCGGCAAACATGAGTTATAACAGTGAGTCATAAATGAAAAGGGGAAAATCCTGTTGAATTTCCGGGCATAATATAACCTCTAAAAATCTAACAAATTCCAAAATCATTTCCAACATAAAAATGAAAATAAGTAAATGATTTAGTAAACTTCAATAATATATAAAATGTAAAACAAAATAGCAATTGGATAATAAAATTTTGTTAAATACCTCTGAGAGTCTTTCGAGAATTCAACACAAGAATTAATTTTCCTAATATTGTATCTCCTGGAGTATAAGTTGCTGCTTGATTATTCAATTGTATTTCAAAAACGTCAAATTCACTTGACAACATTTTTTTTGCTCTGATTATCTGTTCACAATTCAAACTGCAATTTGCCACGTGTTAAACTTTGTTTCTATTCTTTTGTTT
Source organism: Meteorus colon (assembly GCA_030523085.1). Classification (NCBI taxonomy): domain Eukaryota; kingdom Metazoa; phylum Arthropoda; class Insecta; order Hymenoptera; family Braconidae; genus Meteorus; species Meteorus colon. The sequence goes on from JAPYZH010000063.1 coordinate 37,722, forward strand.
TAAATGTCTTACGTTCTTCGAAACACTTGACTAGAATTTCTTGACATAAATCTTCTTCTGTGCATTACAATCATAAATGGTATATCCACCATTTACTGAATTATCTACAAACTTATCGATATGAATCATGTAGATAGATGTCAAACAATCTCTTCATTATAAATTAAATGATTGCAGTGGCTCCCAACTGGTTTTTTTTCCTAACATTTTTAGTTAATTTTGTGAGTGTGTGAACAGATTTGTTACGGTTTTGAATACCTGCTGATCATTGCGTTTCCTCTATATTGGTGGAATTTTTATTTGACCTTCGGGTCAAGAGTGACAAACTGTTTTATCAACACCATATGATGTTAATTCTTGAAAATAGCTGATAAATGTCAGTGATTATCTTTACGAGCATCATGATAGCATTTTTTCTCTCTTTTTTTTTATCTTGGAATTATTGGGTTCTTTATCGGATTACTCTGCTGAATTGGCTGTTGGTATTCATTGATAATAATGATACCTAATTTTATAATTTTGTTAACTACTGAAAAGTGAATTTTATTATTTATATTATAATAAATTGCTATAAATTATGTGTCGCTTTTATCTGCCTTTGGTATTAAGTCACGTATTGTATTTAATTTACCATTTATCGATAGATTAACAATAGAAAAAGAAAAACAATTCAGAATTATGTTGTTAACAATAAATATTTATTCAGAATTCATAACAAGAAGAAATGAAGAAAAGGAAATTTGTTAAATTTACAATATCATAATTGTAGAACTAGAAAAAAACAAACATGAATAAATAAAATCGATTCTTATCTATTCAAAAAAATATATTTTATAGTATTCTTAAATTTTGAACTTTCTAACCATTGATTTGCACTTTGTTACTTGATTGATCCCCAATTTTTTACTTTTTCATGAAGATTTTGAGGTCTCAGCTCTAATGATGCTCCAATTGTAATAACTTCTGATATTTCATGATTCAATTCCTATCATCGATTGAATATTGCTCCAATACTGTAACGAATATTCCCAATAAAATTATACCAACTGTTTGTACTATCACATTATAATATCAAAGTAAAGAGAATGGGAAAATGTCCTATCTCAATAGTGTCGTCTTCTGATAATCATTATGAAATAAAAAAATTTATATTTTGATATTCACATTTAGAAATGTCATTTTATTAATTGAATAACAAATTGTTTGTCCATGTCAATTTGAAGATGTGTATCAGTTTGGAATTATTTTCTAACTTCGAAGAGAATATACTCCAGAATAGCAAATTGGCATGTAATATTGAATTTGCCTCTCCTTTCATTGGCATATTACGTGCTTTCTATTCTATAATCCGTCGTTAATGCAAAGCTTGAATAGTAACAAGTAAAATTGAGTGAGGATTGCGTAATCGTTTTGCTCTTATGAATACTAACCCTTGGATTGGTAATCTGCGATTCTGGTTGAATGGGTGGGAACTATCATCGCTTTATGATATTATAGATTATTTTCTTACTAAATTCAGGTGTTCATATCTCCATCTAAAGAATAATAATAATAAATCGTACATAATAATTTTTGAAATATTGAAAAAATTACTATTTAATTATACTTTCGCACCTCCCATATTTTTATTTCATAGATCTAATTAAATTTTATAATAATAATTGTCTAACAGAAATGATTCTTCAACAAATTCGATGTTTCTTCAATATCCAGTTGGTTCAATAGTGCAGAAAGAAATGACAGATCTTTATAAAAAAAATAAATCAGAACTTTTTACGATTTTTATTATTTTCTCATTGACCATTTATATGAGTAAAAATTCCTTAAAAATTCACATGTGTTTAAAAGAGTTGATGTCATCCTCTTCTGTAACATAAAAATAGAAACATAAATTTGAATTGACTAATCCTGTTTATTACTCTCATTTAATATTTTCTAATTAGTTCACTCATATATTTGAATTCAATCTACCATGATTTGCGAAATTTCATTAAATCTCAAGTTTCTAAATAAACATAGTGGGAATCAACATAACAGCAAGTTGTAACAACGTCAAGTGCACTCAATTCCACAGCAAAACTTAGCAATTTCACTTGAGATAAGATGTGCAACATTAATTATAACCACAAGTATGCCACACTACTTCTGAACAATTAATAACACAAATTCCAACATAATAAATGAATAAATAACTGAATGAATAAAAAAAACAAATAGATAAATAGTTGTCTCTAATGAATACATATAACGAGATGACTTTGAATCAAGATGAAAAAAAAAAAGAACAAGAACATGCGTGGGAACAATAATGAAAGTTGGTATAGTGGGGGAATAAACAGATAGAGATGCAAGGGGTGGAAAATAAAGGACGAACAGCCGCACTGGGCAAACTCCAGGTCCAATCCGAAGCTAAAAGTGAGGGCTGCAGGGTAGTTTTCAACCCTCAGTAGCGTGCCGAGCATCGTGCGAGTGACAGTGTGTGTGGTGCTCTTCATTCACTATCAACTGTACTAACTCCTTATTTTTTATTCAAACGAAATTCCTGTAAATCATTTAAATTATTTCATCAATTTTTTATATTGAGCCATTAATTTCTCCCTTGCAATGTGTGAGTCATCGAATCAATAATCGTTACGTCAATTGTTTCTCATTTTTGAGGACAATTGATATCAGGAAATCAACAGGTAAACGCCACGAGGTGAAGTTGATTATGTTACTCTGGTTCCATTATTATTAACTTGAATTCATTGGAGTTTATCAGATATTCATCAAATACAATTGTTTCATTGTCTGTACACTTCATTTTCGTCATTTATTATTGAAATTTGGTGATTTGATTACCTCCAAATGGCAATTTAATTGTTGGTTTCGAATATCGATTCGTTAACATAAAAAACTATCTAAATATATCACATTCATTGAATTTTTTATCATTGCTTGACATTCAAAACTTTTGTACTCAACAGTTTTCTAATTATTATTCATTTGAATTCTTGTGAAGTAAAATTTATTCTCTCTCTTTCTTTTTTTCTTTCGCCTTTCTCAACATTTCTCTGGACATAATTAATCTGTGCTTGATAAAAAACCCACTGTCGTTCAGGAAAGAGTTACTTCGTTCGCTTTACGTCCATCAATTTCCAAATTGAAAAGGTTGTGGTTGACAGTTAAATGAGAAAGGAAAAAAAAAGACAAATGGCCAATAACAAGCAGATTTATCTTATTTGTATGATTAATTATGTTTTCCAATCAATTAGATTGTCATTTTCAGCTGCATTCTTTGCATATAATTCTCCAATGTTTCTGTAACGAAACCGGGTACACTTTCTTATCTACCTATAATTAGACACTTGAAAATTCTATATAGTAAATGGTCTCCCATTCGCATGACAACCCTTTTCAAGTTTTTTTTTATGTATATTGTTTGCCTGAAGGACACTGTTGAATAACTCACGTGGTGTTCGCAATTTGCTATTGATTAAAAACTTGGTAAACAATGTCAACTGCGTAGATATATCCCCAATGCTAATAAATACGTATCGATACATATAACAGTTGTCCAGGGGAAAATATCCTGGTGAATAGGATAAACCTAAAGCCGATTGAATCAGATGAAATGAGTTTGGATATGTTTGACAATGATTGATTTTTTTTATCGGGACTTGATTAAAACAAATATCAAAGTGCTGTGAGAATTGTAATCACTAATGACATTTGAAAAATTATGAAATGAAAAAAAGAAGGTGAATGTTTAAGGTGTAATGAATTTTTCAAATAATTAAATTATCAAAAAAGCGAAATCATAAACTGAAATAATAAATAATGGCAATGAATAGTCCGGGTGCTTATGTCAATCTCAAATCACCAAGAAGTCCACGACAGTTACCAAAATTACCAACGTCAATGTCAATAATTTCTGGCAGTGGTCAACGTAGTCCCAATCCAACTGGTACATCAAAGAATATGAATTGCAAATCACCAAGTACACCACGTGTGTTTGAATTCCCACCTGAATATTATCCCGAAACGCCAAATGCAAATTTTGATTTCGATCATTTCGGTAGAATGAATTCAAACAATTCTGGATCACGTGGTAGTTTATTACACGATAATAGTAATTCAACTATTGTAAGTAAAATTGGAAGAAGTGGAAGTTTTCACAGTCAACAGTCATCATCATCAAGTACTAAAACCCCACGTAGTGCACCAGAAATAAAATCACCAATATTCCAATTCTGCAATCCACGTAAACAATTTGGAAAAACGCTGAGCTATCCACCTAAAAGTCCAGTTTCACCGAGTTCAACTTTACCACCAGGACCATTTAATCGATTTAGAAAATCACCAACCAGTTGCAGTTCAATGCATAGTTTCAATCCGCATCAAAAAAGTCCTGTTAAAACTGTTGAACGTGCACGACGTTATTCAAGCTTCAATCTTGGTCCAAGTAATTCTCCAACGACTATCATTACTGCTTCATCACGTAGTCCAAGTCCACGTACAGGAGATAGTGATGTATTTGAAACCAGCATAAATCAAGAGACAAATGAACAGTATCGTAAAAGCGTTGGTAATGGTGGTATTATTACTGGTGAATTTTCAAAGTCTTTCAAAAGACAGGATTCATATGATAGTCCTCAGAAAATGAGAGAAAGACTTGGTAGTCTTCACTTGAATAGAAGTCATGGGTGCTTGAATGAGGCATTAGAGAAAACTCACATGAGGTCAAGTGCTAAAGCTGTCTCAAGACGATCCACTAGTGATCTAACGGAATTAGATGCTACATCAGCAACAGCTACGACAGCGGCTGTTGATGAAGCTGAGACTGAAGTCACAATTTTATCCAGTCCCAGAAGACGGGGTTCAATGAAAGGTGGACTAGGTAACTGTATTTCTGCAATTCAATTCATATTCATAGGATTTTATATTCCATTCATTCATTCTTAGTGGAATTCGATAATTGGAATCGTATCGATAATTCTATCAATGCATCCCCAAACTCCAAATCCTTGGGCTTCATTTTCCATTTGTATGATGTTCTGTATGCTCAGATACACAAAAGGTGGATAGTTGGGAAAATCAAGGTAAAGCCAATAACGAGATTCCACTCAACCGTTACTGAATCCTATTTCATTCGATTTTTATTCGTACTATTCTTTCTTATTTTCTTTTTTCGGCTCTTTTATTCCTGGTATTCTGAATGCCAAGCGTCGGTAAAATTGTTATCGGGAACATTTTCCAATTCACTGAATGTTACGGAGAGTTAAAAGTGCTGAAGTGGAGCTATACAACTGATAGTTATATTATCGGTTGTATAGCTCCACAGGATGTATATTATGTCTTGAGATTCGGGAATTTATACTGGTGATAAAAAAGAGGAATGCTCCGTTAAATAATTTAATGACGTTACTGTTGATTTAATGTTTTTTTTTTTTTTTCACCGTGGAATTTATCGGTTTGACGGATTCTGATGACTCTCAATAAAGGTATTCATCAAATGGGTTGGATTCAGTATTTTAAATTAACTTTTCCGATTTATTACTAATGAAATCGTTTTCATTCCCTTTTATTTGGTATTGTATTCAAAAGAAAGGAGAAATTATATCCTTTTTCTTTTTATCATGATTATTTTCTTGGTTATGTAGTACTTTACATAAAATTCTCGGAATTTTTGACTTTTGATGAAGGTGAACAATGTCTTGAGAAAAAATCTGAGTTAAATAAAATATCCAAGCAGGAAAAAATGTGAATCTGTTCCATTTTCACATTGAAAAAAATAATGAAAACTGAAGTGAAATCATGAAGAGAATCCAACTGAGATCAAATATTATTTCCAATCAAAACAAACTATATAATAGTGTTCTCAGGTTGCATAGTGCATTAGTTGATGACAATCACATCAAAAAGCATATAGGATTCACAATATCTAGTAGTGGATAGGTTTGCTGCTATATCACGATAAAGCCATGAGCTACGCATGAAGGATACCCACGCAATTCATCTGATGCATCAAATCCGCACCTTTGATCCTATCCAATGTCTCGATTATAATCAATTAATTAATTAATTGGATGATTGTTTGAATTATCACTGCTCACATGTGCCACACGTGCATTCTATCACAATAAAAAAAAATTAAATATTCCAATTTCGAAATGTATTGTTGCAGCATATCTCGCATCTAGACGTGGTTCACGTGACAGTCAAGCATCAGGTATATCCAATGTCAGTAATGAGGATATTGGACCATTGAATTTTAATGCTCATCCACGTGGACGTCAACGTAGAACATCAAATTTTTTGGAATTACCAGGTACAAATGATTTCTTAAAATTTAAACCTTAAAATTAAATTCTTACAAAAAAAAAAGTTCCTCTATAATTCTTGATAAGAGAAAAAAAAATCTCTTCATTCATTCTCGGACTGATTTGTTTGATACAAATCGATAAATATATCGAATATTTTTTGCAAATACTTATCAATAATTGACGGTATTTTCTTGACTTTTAATGAATACTTAAATTATTATCGATTATATCTCTCCGTTAATTTCCGATACACAGTTCATTTACGAGAAATAGAGATTTATTGGTATTCAATAAATCTTGTTGAGAACAAGTGTGGTTTTGTTTTGTTTGATTTATGCATCAGTGTTTTAGCGTCCCCGTTGCACTTTAGACGTTCGGTTGCATATGATGAGTTATTATATTCTGTTATCAATATTTCATTGATTCAATGAATATTCATCTAATTAAACTGCTAATCAAATATTAATATTTTGCCATTAAAATTAAATGAACAATTTTATCATATTCAGTTTCAGACAATTATTTATTGAAAATTAACAATCATATTTAATATTGTATTTTATTTCTTATTCTGACACAGTTTCTGATATGGAATATATAATTACGTCATGCTTACATCACGATTAATTGAAACAGAAGAAAAAAAATTATCACTCAAACGAAATGTAATTGATTAATTAGCAGAAAATAATTAATCTCAAAAATTCCCCAGTTCAAAATTGAAATTATTAACAATAATAAATTGCAACAGATAAATATGAAGGAGGAAATTGTGAAGATTCCATTCGTCTCTTCAATAGAAGCTTGTGAATTGATCAATAAATTCATTTGCATGTTCACTATTAATTGCTTTGCATTGTTCAAAATGATAAAAATAATGTGGGGACAGAGCAATCAGATGAATGTTCAAATTGTAAATTCCACTTCAGGTTGTGGTATTGAATTTTATTGATGCAATAGATATAAATTTCATACATTCCACTCGGATGATATTGCACTTGACATGCAAAAGCTTCATATACGAACAGATGCTACCACAAGCAGAGCATACAGAGAACATTATATGAAACTCTTCTTGTATGTGTACCCATAAATATGTGTGAATGTATGCACAAATAATGTGACATTATGCAGTAGGGAGTTATGAGACAATTCTATTATTTCTACATATGTAATCGATAACTATTTTATTTTTATTTTATTGTCTACGTGCGTATGGGTGTTTGTTATATAAAATGATGACACTGTTTGGAATTCATTAATAGCACCTATGACGTAAACAATATCCTCGTTGTTAAACTAATCAAATATAGAGGAGTTAACATAACTGTTAATATTTGTTTTGTTTAATCTTCTTTTTGTTTTTGGAACAATTTGTTCAGTAGTTTATTTCATATTAATATTTGATAATGTATGGAGAAAAGTTTGTTATGTTGGGAAAGAATATTTATTACATTATATATAATTACAAATTTTGTGATGGGTGAAAGTTTTGTTTTTGAAATTTACAAAGTCTCACTTTGATCTATTTGACTGAAAAAGCTTTTACATTTCATTTATTATCCATTTTATAACTGTTAGGAAGATATATTTTATAAATTTTTGTCATAATGTTGTACGCATGTTGATATTATCCATAGAAATATGAATACAATAGCCTGAAAGGATTCTTGTTTCCTATATGAGGACATTTAGAAGTATTCTCGGTGAATTCAATTATCTTCATTGGGGTTTTTGAATGATAATTTAAACGCATTATTATTTTTTTCACCACACATACAAGCTTGGATTATTGCATCAATGTTTTTACTCATAGATAGCGAATGAATGACTGAGAAACAATAGAATTGTCAGTGAGTGGAAATTTTCTGAAGTAAGTACGTTCGTTTCAATGAATAAAATGAAAAGTAGCGAGTTGGATTACAGATAATGACATCATACAGTTGTTAACTTTATTTCATTCACTGAGATTGGATTGTCTATTAGGATTTTTTTTTGTAACTGGAATTGTATGTTTTTTTGTTCATTTTTTTTGAGTATTTGATGATCCTTCGTTGATGTAATCCTATTAACTGAAAGTTCAAACTTACAAGTGTAGATAACTCTATCGGAATTTAGTGATTTATTGGGAACTACAAGTTGAGTAATTCATTTAACTTTAGAAAACATTTGTGATAGTAAAGGAAATATTTTCTCAGGATCTGATACTTTATTACACTGGAAATAACATACAAATTGTGTCTTTTGTACAAAATGAAGATATTTGCAATTAAGGGGTTTTCAAATATTGTTAATTAAAATTTTAAAAAAGAATTATTTACAGTGAATGTACTCAATTAAAATATTAAGTTGAATTCATATAGATCTAACTAAACAAATTGAAATGAATAGATCATGTCCGAATAGAAAACAAGTGACTAGACTATCACTTGGACAAAATTCGAGCAGAATTACAGTGAATACTGAAATTCAACTAAACACGCACGACAACACTGCTAAAGTGAGCACTTTGGGTGTCGTGAAGAGTAATAAAGCGGATTAGGAAAGTGAGGTAAACAAGATAAAAGAGGGGGCTCAATTATCAATATCCCCTCAAATACTCCTGGTAAGGACCAAAATTTCAACAAATAGATGAAGATTAAATGTCTGAATATTATTTGGTAATAAGAAATTATAAAAATGAAGCTGGTTAAAATTTATAAATTTTTCATTGGTTCATTGACGTTTTTTTACGGAGCATTGAGTAGAAAAAAGACGAAATTTAAAATGTAACTCAGTAACTAAGCACGAGAAATGGATGCTGCTGTAGTTTATTTTTATTTAGTAAATAGCTTTGAGCACGGATATTCTCAAGAGAGAAAATTATCGTAAGCACGAGAAACACTGAATCCCTCTCGAATATATGAGAAAAGAAATTTGGGAAAATTTTACGTTCCTTTCTCACGGTATATTCTATAGACCATCAATGCCAGAAATTTTCGTAAAGGAAAAATACATTTCGTCAAAGGTCTTTTGAAAAACCTTCGAATTCTCGAAAATTTAATTCTTTCAAAAAACATCGCAGCCAACTGTTATTGTTTACTTAAAAACACTATCACAGGTTCATTAATTGTAAATTCGAAATTAAAATTGCCAAATTTTAAGTTATTGATTTAATATGACTAACATGAAATTTAAAAATTCTAAATTAATTATTTGATATAAAAATTCAATTCTTTTTTTACCAAACTTTTTAAAAATTCCTTTTTGTTCATTCTCTAGAGTTAAATAATACCATTAATGTTATCCATCTATTCCTTACTCATTATTAATGCTCCATGTTTTTTGTTTCAATTTTTATCAGATATTTTTCTTATCTTCTGATCATTTGTAACTGTGTGAATTTACGATTGTAAAGATATCATTCATCACTTTGAGTATTTTTACAACGTATATCTCTACATATAGGTAGATATGTATATATATATATTGAACGTAGTTTTTGAGATGTGCCTCAAGGGGCACAAGAAAATGGTGAGGGTCACAACGAGGGATTGCTGGTAAACGAGTTATTTCCTTTTTTTGCACTCACGAAAGAAATATACATTTATATATATAGAGGTTTGTGGCAAAGTTGGTTACATTTCTTCTCCATTTCTCTTTTCAACTTTTTATTATTTTCAGGGAATACGTGTCAATAAAGTGAGTGATGATGTTACATACATAAGTCAGGATGTACAATAAAATAGAAAATTACACTCACTTTTATCCAAGTCGAATTTTGATATAAATAAAGTCACAATGTTGTGAGAGATAAAAAAAAAATAACAATGTGAACGTAGAACTTATCTGTTAATGTGAATGAGGAAAAATCTTGTTCAGTTTTTCCTTTCACTCTTTTCCTTTCTCTTTATTCGTGACAAATACGTTCAAAAGCACTTGGGATAACCGATAAGAAAAAAAGGAATTTCATTTTGCTTTTATTTCATCTCTTATTTGTATTTATTTTTCATTCTCTTACTGTTATTTTTTTTTATTTCTTTTCATTGTATTATCTCTAGATCCTTCTGGGTAATGGAAAGAAAAAATTCGAAAGTATTGTTTTTGTTTTACATGTACAAGAAAATGTTGAGTTCACATGTGGTTGGTTTTTTGTTTTCTTTATTAACACTTCAGCAAGATGAATGATTAATAATCATCCAAGTACAATTTCGTTTTGTTATTTTCGTTCAGATTAATTTCACTATAATTATTATACATAAAAATGAATTATTTCTCAGTGGGAATTGATTGGATTAATTAAACATTCATGCACGTCAAGTTGAAAATACATTTACCATTAATGGAAGTAGTTACATTAATTGATTTTCCTCATTTATCGTTGACATATTTGTTGGCAACAAAAGATGATTATTGGAAATAAGTAAAGATGTCTATTGGGTATAATAACTTGTTAATACAAAGAAATGTCTTTGACTAATCTTCAGAAAATTACTAACAAATGTACTCATCCATAATTAATAAATCCTGCGAGTAAATATGATGATAATAAATCTCAATATTTCAAACCATTTCACGAGTCTTCACTTTTAAAAAAAAAAAATATAGAAAGACTTCCAATTAAATATCTCAAAGGATTTCCGTGTTTCAGGTGTATGAAAATATCATATCGTGTTTTTTCTTTTTCAATTTTTTGTTGAATTACGTGAGAAAATATTTGACATAACATGAAATTGAAATGAGAAATGGGAGGGATAAACTTCTTCAACCTCATGGGCTGTAAAGCCACATTCAAAATATTGATCCCATGAGACATAAACTTACTTATACTCTCGCCTTTTCATCCCCTCTTCCTCTCTCTTTTAGTATATTGAGTTATTGCCACTCGTGACTTGATCATAATTTTTTTCTTCCCCTTTCTAAATTCCATTTAAATCCTGTGGTTAAGCTCACATTCGGATTGTAAATTCATCCACTTTGTGATTTTATTCTGAAATGTACAATTACGTATGGATATACTATTGAGCCAGACATCATTATGGATAAATTTTAGTATATGAAAGTGAATGTATGTGTGTGCATGTAGTTGTGTGTAGATTTTGTGGACGAATCACTGAACATCAAGTGCGTGCAGCCAGAGGCGACTTTGATGCCATGAATACTGATGAGAATGGATAACAGGGTAGTCCTGAATGTCCTTCATGTATCTGTGTGAAGCTTTTAGTTATCTCTACTGCCATATATAGGAATATTTGTGTGGACTAAATGCAAATTGTGCTATAGGCCATTGCAAATGACATTTTGGTAGATGTGAACACATTGTCAAGTCGATATTGAAACATCAATCAATAGTCTATCTATAATAAATGAAATATCGTCTCCGCATGACTGTTCGCATTCATTTTTGAATGTTATATATTAAATTAGTATTTTCTATTTATTTGTTTATTAATTTTCTATCATTTTGATTGAGGGAATATTTTTATCTAAAGATACTTTGATTTTACTTTTAATTTTGTGATCAAGAAAATTTCGTGGGATGAATTGTGTTGGGGATTTTTTTTCCAAGAAGGGACAGGTTTAAATATTTAGTTCTTTGGAGTGTATTAAAAAATTTATTCGTCAACGAAATTGTTCATTCCATTTATTTGAAGGAAAAATGTTCATTCTCAAAAAAATCACGAGAAAAGGATCGTCTTTTATCTTGCTTCTACCTGAAAATCACAACATTTTCTCAGTATTCTGTGATACATTCGTGTAAAATTTTATTTTTACTGAATACTTTTCAGGTGTGTTGGAAAGTTTACCAGCAAATATTTGGTTTACTGATTGGGGCTTGTATGTATCCAATATTTATCGGGTTGGTGAACAAATATCGAAAATTCAATTCCCTTAGGAATAAGTTCTTCTTTTGTGATTTATCATGGTCCTAAAAATGTTATTTTTAATAATTATAATATTAGCTGATTGAAATAATCTCATTAAGTCATTATTAAACTGAGTGACTTCCATTTATTTACCTTAGTTTAGTGAATATTCCTGCACAAGTAATCACTGTGAATTTAATAGTATCTAATTTAAGACGAAATTTCTTACTCACCGACATCGTTGTCAAATGGTCAATTTACATTGAACTAATTGCGGTATACCCACAACCACCATCATTGCGAATTACTACAATAAACTTCATCAAAAGCCCCGGGCAAATGTTTGGACCAGTTGAGGAAAGTTTTGGTTGGGTTAATGGTGGTGGTTAGCAACGTCGAAAATCTGTTCCCTCATTACGAAAAAAATAAAAAGAAAAGGAAAGCAGAGGAAAAAAAAATCAAAGAGAAAAATTGAAAGAATAGAAATAAAAAAAGAATAACAGAAGAAATTGTACTGATTTATTTTCATCATCAACTTTTATACAGTAAGAAACAAATAATTCAATGTTAGGCCAAACCAAAATGAATTCTCTTGTTCCTATTTCTTTCCACTTCGTTTCTTTTTTTTTTGTCTTCCACATTTAAACTCGAATCTGAAAAGAAAGATAAAAAGAGTCTTTAGTTAACGATTCAAATGTCACATCTAATCGATTATCATATTAGCACTTGGAAAATACCTGTCAGTCAAACTGAACAATCAATATTAAACCAAGAGATTCAGAGTTTCATTGAATACAATATAAATATTTGATAATAAATCTACAATATGTTGGAATAGATTTTTAGTTTGTCCAATTGGATGAGTCAGTCGTTTTTATATTTAAGTAAATTGATAACATCATTTTGTTTTGATGTCCTAAATCAATTAACAAAATGGAAAATAATATATAAAAGTAAAATAAAATTAATAATTCTAAACAACCTAAATAACATAATGAATTTCTTGTTTTTAAGTAATGACAAAATTGTAATCAAATAAATTTGATATTTCTTCCATTGAAAATTGTTGCTATGGTAAAAAAGTGAATTGAACATTTCATGAAATTATCCAAATCAATTTGACATTTAGCTGCACTCCAATGTGATGACAATGTTGTAGCTATGCAGTAGGATTGCAGTCTTCATCAATCTTTCATCTTCAATCATCCACCATATCCAATTGTTTGCATAATAATTCAAAACTATTTCATTAAACATACTCAATTGGTTGAACTCTATATTTATTGTTATAGTTCCAGACCACATTCGACCACGTGTCCACAGTCTACCAGAAAAAGCTTATAATCCACGTGCTGGTGATGACTTGTACAGACTTCGTGCATTCAGCATTACACATAAAGGTGTTGTGAATCGTGGTGATTCAATTATTTCACGACGTAGCAGAAGCAACACATCAGTGAATAGCAGTAGGTAAGTAAATTCAACTGCAAAAAAATATAAAAATATCTCAACAATTTTTTGTGGATAAAATATCAATATAAAACCACCATAAACATCATCACTATTCGCCTACACACGATTTTTCTTGTGGGTTTTATTTTTTTTTCGTCTCACCCTCTTGTACTCGTTCTCTGTTTCCTTTTTTTTTTTCCTTCTTATTTTTTGACGTGTGAAACGTGAGTCCAACATAAAACTTCGTTTAGTGATATAATCATCGATCTATTGTGTCAAAGTAAATATTGCCACAATGAAGGGTGGCGATATTTTCAATTTACCTCGACACACATTTATACAATCACATATACAGTTGTCACATTAAATTGCGGTATTGAATAAATATATAAATATACAAAGTTTATTTATTTTTCAATTGTAAATAAAAATAATCGAAATTGTTATTTATTCAGCAATTATATTGTGTCGTTTTATTTATTTAATTATTAATTTTTATATTCACTGTGGTAATTATTTCTATTGGTGTATTTTTTTTTTCTCATTCAAGTTATTTTTTTTATTTTTCAGATTCAAAATTTTTTTTTCGAATATAATTATGTTTGTGTTAGTTGGGCACACGATAAATCTTCAAAAAAATGTGACACTTTTGAATAAAATGGGTTGCTGAGTGTATTGAATTTGCCCTACTGTGTGATAAAAGATACAATTGGTCCAGGGGTTGACATTCTTTCCCTTTCTCACCATTTATATGTACATATATATTTACTTATATATGTATTTGTATATATAAATGTAAGTAGAAAGGGTCACTGTTGTAGCCGACCACGCTGCCATATCATTGTCCCCAAGACCTTTGTTGTATGATGAAAACGTGACACATCAGATATGTTACAAAGCAAAAGACAAAAAAAAAGTAGAGGGAAAGAAATAAGAGGGAAAAAAGTAAAAAGTAAAAAATTATATTTAACAATTTTCTTCATGACATTATATTTCCATTTCTTATATTTTTCTTCATTTTCAAGTTTGTCATTTATATTTATGATGAATCAATTTATATAAGTCGTATTACACTTCTTAATATCATGGAATGAGAAATATTATGTTCATTTTCACTTGAGTTGGAAGATTAAATGAAATGAAGTCTTGAGGTAGAGGACGTTTTTTTCTTCTTGCTATTTTTTTCTTGTTTTAATGTGACCTTGATGTACTTTTTGCAACATCAGTATCAGTTCACTGCTGCTCAATTGCTCTTGTTAATTTATTAATATTCTTACTTCTGATCGTTTTAAATCACATTATTTATATTTACTATACAATGTGAATTTTTCTACCTGTAGATAGATAGATAGGTAATTTTTTATCTTCACTTCTGTATTTCTTTTTTTTCAATTTTATTTACTATTGAACTATTTTACATTCACTTCTGTATATATATATTTTTTTTTGTGTCTAATTAAAATGTTATAACATTTTTTACTCTTCTCCTCTGAAGTATTGAGAAAATTTTATGATAATTAAGAAGCTGAAAAAAAGTTTATTATTTAATAGAGTACAAACCTTAATCTGAAAGTTAATTGAAGTATAAAATATAATTAACGACAAAAGAGAGGAAAATTATGACAATACTTTTGTCATATTTCTTAGAAGAGCTTTGAAATTTTTTTGTTCTCGTTTTTTTAATAGATGAAAGACTTTAATATATATTTGGATCTTCAACGTGGGGACAAAAAAAAGTGTGAGAATCGTTGGCCATGAAACATCAGGTCAATAGATGGACTATAAATAAATACGTAGGATTCGTACACTTTCCTACATTTTCAATGTTAACGATAATGACCATCATGACAAAAAAATTGTATTCAATTAATAAATAAATGATATCACTTATGATATATCGAAACATAAAATGAAGTGAATAGAAATGAAACGATAAATAATATGGTGAATGATTGATAAATAGGAGTAGAAATGAAATAAAAATGGTGAATATAAATATGAGAATAAAAATGAAGAGGGGAACGAGGGCGGATGTCACGAGAGGACTGAATCGAAATCGATTACAAGACACTTTTCTATCTCTGTCGCATGTTATGTCATTGCACTATTGTATGAGTATGTAGATACATGTGAACCGGCGTCATATTGTGAATATCGTCACAAAAAGAAAATTTTTACATATTTCTGTGCTGACGTTCGCAGGTATATTGTCGACTCGTCAATATTCGACATGAACATATTCAGTTAAATTTTTTCGTTCTTGCTGTTTTATCAGTAGAAAAAAATCTGGAGATGAATTATTGTTATCGTAGAACAATGTTTGAAATGTTTGAATTTTTTTCCGATTTGCTTTTGTTCATCCCACGGTATTAAAGCCAATTTTTTAGATTTATTACTTTTATGATAATCGTGTAAAAGAGGTTATAATAGTAGGGAATATGAAATCACAGCATTAACACAAAGTTCGATGTCGTTTTCTATCTTTCATCGCTTATTCTGGATTCGTCTGTTGTACACGAACGTAACGATGTGATATCTAGTGAATGTTCTTATCATTCGTATTAAATCATTATAAAATACTGATCAAAATAATAGGCAGAAGAATTGTCAAACATGTCACAATTGTTCCTTATTTTTGAATTTATTTTCACCATTCGAATCTATTCGAATGTCTACAATGTTGTGATAATTCAAAGTATTAACAAACAACACAGAGAATAATAAGACTGGAATAATTATATTCCTATAAGTGTGTCCCTCAATTGTGGAATATATTAATTTTTGATAAAGACATTTTTTAGTTAGATGTGGTCGATTGTGATTGAAGATGATTATGGAGTGCTTTTTTGACACTTTCTCCAACCCAAACTGTCTCGCTTACAAGTCAAGCCTTCCTTGCAATCATTGTGAGAAAAACATCGCTGCCCTACTGTAAATTTTGAAAAATAAATATAGACGTTCGAATTGAATTTTTATATATAAAACAATTTCTCATGGACTATTATTATTGATACAAAAAAAAAACAGGAATGCACAGATTATATTCCTTCACAAAAAAGAAAATAGTAAAATATTTATATTAAGAAAAATATGACTTACCAGTTTTCATTCCTTCAACTGCCTACAACAAATAATTTAATAAAAATAAGCGATAGAACATAATACATTGTAATTTATCAATTTATTTAGTTATACTTACTCGAGTTGGACTAAGAAATAACATAAAAAAAAGAAAAAGTGTGAACGAAAAAAATATTTTCATGTTGACAATCTCCAAGGTGTTCTTTAAACGAATGAAGTTACCTTGACACGCAGTAAATGAAATCTGAAGTCGTTACCTCAAAAATCTATTTATTGACTAAAAAAAATTGGAGATACTCGTGGATCACCAATATAATTCTAGAAAAAAAGATAAATGGCTGTTATCACAAAGTGAATACTGTCTCATTGAAAGGTTATTAAGAATCAGTGTTTTAACAAAGAAATATCCGTGAACAATCATATTGAGATCAGTCAATTTGACCTATAGAGATAGTTCGCGGGCAATGAAAAATCAATCAATTAACAAAAATCATGTCAAGTATCAAAATTACGTCATATTTAGCACACAGAAGAATAATGGAACGTATGAAAACTACAATTATTCGAGAACATTCGGAATTTCAATGTCTTCTGAAAAATGAAAAGAATTATTATAAATAATTTTTCCATCTTGAATAATTTTTTTTATGAAGACCTAGATCTGCAATGTGAATTGATAATACGAAAGGAAGAATCAAATAATCATTCTGCTTATGGTGCAATCGCTATCGAGTGAAATTAGAACCAGAAGCATCGCAATTGAAGGAAACCAAATGATTTTCATTCAGTTATTAGTGTCTCTATTTTTCATTATTGAAATTTCTTTCATCCTTTTCAACGAATGATTACTGATGTGTTCCATTGCAATGCTTCCATGGCGATCCAACTTTTAATTGGCTGTGCATAATTAAATTCAAGAAATTAATCATCACTGATTAGATAGAATTATAGAGAACACTGAACGAGTACAAATGTTATACAAGTTGGTAAAATTCATGAAATATTGATTCCATAAGTAAAGAAAAAAAAGGTGTACGAACAATATATGTAGAAATAACATTTTCACTATTCAAGATATGACCACAAGAATATTTGTATAGTAAAAATATATAGGAATTTAGCTAAAAGGTGTTTGTAATTTGGCATAAGTTGTATTTGCTGCAGTGTCATTTGGATGCATCCCAAATTTTCTATCGCATAATAATCATCACCACAACGACACATTCCTTTCATTTCTCTTCATTCTCATTTTTCATTTCATCTCTTTCTCCTCATCATAATCTTTCATTTCCACTTTTTCATCTCATTCGGTCTCTCATTCTCTCATCACGCATCACCAAACTGTTGACATCTCTGTATAAAATATTTTATGTCAACCAAAAATACCCAGATATATAAAAGAAAAATAATTTCGATTTATTTCTTTGTCTTATTGGAACGCTATAAAATTAATTTGGACAGTTGAAATTAGTAAATAGACTTGGATCCAATCAAAGAAATATTATTCAATTGAGTATAATCATTAGCAGTGATGATCATTAAAAAAATTAAAATCATCAGCCTCATTCATTTGAAATATTCTCCAGATCTAGGACTTTGTATTTATTCATCAAATTTCCAAATTAATAATTATTAAATAATATTTATAATATATTTTCAGTACTAATATTTCTATTAACATACACGACTTGGAGTGTTCATTACTAACCTGAGCATTTTACCAAATGTTTAGGCCTCTCATTGAAAGATTTCCAATAGTTCCACCACATTTCCAAGTATTTGAAAACTCTGAAGTTTTATTTACAGAGAATTACCTTCTGAATATTAGGAAAAGTGTCTTCATTGCTTCAAATAGAAAATTAAAAATTAAGAAAGACATTTGGACCTACCATTTCTTGATGAACCCAATCCAAAACCTTTCAACCACTCCTTCAACTTCTGAATATCAACAACATAATTTCATAGCAACATAAATACGTATTGGAACGTAAATTGTCTGGAACCATCTGGCAAACATTGACAATGAATCTATTTTATCGTCTTAACAAAATAAATAATGATTGAACGATATGAATGTGAGGAAGGTGAGTCAGAATATTGACAAAAATGGAAAAGAGAATACCCGAAGTTTTTTATATGAAATTGGTTCAATCAACATGGGCAGGTGTGCGACAAGAAGCTGATGTACAATAAAAACACCAAATGATCTTTATGTCGTCGTTGTTTAGTTATCGTTGTGTGAAATAGTTATTGGGCCTCAAGAGGTTGGTTGAAGACAGATGGTTATATGGGTGGGTCGATTGGATGTCTCAAGAATTCACTTCGATGAGTAATGGTATATCTATGTGTTTTCTATATCCGTCAGGGTAGGTTATGAGCCAAGGATAGTAAAGCAAAATATATAGAATATCGAAAACGTTTAAGGTATAGGAAGGAGAGCAGATTGTAAATGTGATTGGATGTGTATATGTGAATGTATGTGTGATTGCGAAACCTTTTCATGTCATCTTGATGGAGTTTTAATTGCAATTGGTAAGGTCGTGATAGAGAGAAAAGGCGAAATAGATCGTTGGATGAAATTGGATATTTCAAGTGACTTTTTAGAGACTTAAATCCAATATTTCTTTTTGTTATTTAATTGATTGGCCTGGTGATAAAGTAATTTTTATGTTTATTTCTGTGATGAATATAAATGAATAGCAACAACTCCTCTTGGCAACGATGATAAAATCGATTATTATTTTTATAATGGTTCTACTAATAAGCAAACGATTATTATCTCTATGTACTATAGCAAGTTATTCTGGTAGACTAATTGTGAAATATTTTGACTTTTCAAACTGTTCTTGAGAAATATCTGTGATGAAAATTTCAAGTAGTTGACCATGGATTTGAAATCGAACTGTCAAAAATATAAAATAGGGCACACAAAATTACAAACTTATAACAAAACTGTTGTTAATGACAAATATTTCGACTGAATATTTTGAGTCTTGTTATAATATTATTAATGGACTTGATTGTTTGTAATTAATCAAATGAAATTTGATGACATTTTTGAACACTTTTTTTCCTTCTTATTTCAGTCAATGCAAAAAATTATAAATTCAAAAATTGATGAATGAATAATAATGAAGAATCAGAGTTTATAATACCTCATAGGAATTATTTCAATGAGCAGGTCTCAGACGATCAAACCAATAATTTAAAATCAATTGTTAATATTTATTTATTCATGTAAATTATTTATAATAGATATATGTATACATTGATGCAATATCATTCTGTATACTCAATCTCCTCTTCAACTTCCATCGATCGATGTGACTTTGATGATGATGTTGTGACAGATTTAATTGATTTTGTTGATTCAATAACTTGTTTAGTTTGAACACTCTGCACCGACTTTGATGACTTTACTGATGACATTGCTGAAGTTATATTCATATTTGAATGCTGTTCAATCAAACTTGATGCAGTGTCATTAGCTGCAAACAAAAAAAATGAAAAATCATGATTGAAGAAACAAAAATACTTTGCCAAACAAAAATGTTCAATGTGATGAAACAAAAAAATATGACTTGAAGGTTTAAAACAGATGCTCAACATTATTTCAATAACCTCCAGATGTCACAAATGCGCAAGACATAATATAAAAACAATTGAAGGAAATTGAAAACAAATGCGAGTAAGATTATAAAGAAAGAAAAACCCAAAAAAGTAAAATGAAATAAAATGAGAGGCACACGTTTTCTTTTCCTCTTTCATTTTCTCATCTTTTCTCTTCAATTTCTCTTCCTACCTACTCACTCTTATTTGTTCACGGTATATTTGTTCATTTCTTTTCTTTTTTTTCTTCTTTGAGACCGTTAGCTTACTTTAACGTTGTAGGAATAACTCCCCAATGAAATTGTGTACCCATGAAAAATACCAAGTTTCACTATTCGTCGTAATACTCCTTTTTACGCTCTCACCGTTGAAATTACTGAAGCTAATTTTCTTCAATTCGTAATGGCTCTCTCACAATATTTTAAATTATCGTTTACACTAACATCACTCTGGTTCATTAAAAAATCAATGGAATTTTTCATATAATTTTGATTTAATACAAAAAATTATTTAATATTATTAAAATACTGTTAAGAAATGAACACAATTTCTTCGAGTTATTTTCTATTTGTTTTTCTCTTTCTCATTTATTTATCTCATCAATAAAATAAGCTAAATAAATTCGTTGAATTTTATTTTAAACTTACCTTTGGCAATTTCCATTTTATTCGATTTTAATTAGAACAATTCAATAAGACAATTTTTTTTTCTTCTTCTTTTTTTTTTGAAATTTCAAACAACTGATCAGTGAGAGATCGTGCGAGAGAATGAGTAGATGGGTTGTATGAGGCTGACACGTCTGGCTATTCTAATCTGGTGAACGTCGCATGAGCACACGAGATGAGATGAGAAAAGGGGGAAAATTTCGAATCATGTGTTAGTGTGTAGTATTTATATATATATATAGATATGAATCTATGTGTATAGTAGTAGGAGCCATTAGACGAAAGAGTGTCTTGTCTCTCATGCACTCCGGCCAAAAAGATATTCGTGGAATTTCGCGTATGGCTCATTGCCGAGTCAACGCTTTTCTATTTGACCCTCAATTCCGCGTGTAAATTCTTTCAAAGTTATTTTTTTTTTCTTTGTTTTACTGTCATGAATATCAGTAAAATCCGATTGTTTTATTAAAAGCTCTACCGCGTTCCAATGCACATGTGCCCCTGAGAATTTATTACATTTTTTTGCGTGTCACGACAGCGCCTTATGATAACAAAACAAATTTTGAATTTAACATCTTTCCTTTTTATAAGCTGAAAATAATTTGAATATTTTTTGTAATTTTACTTTTCAAACAAATGTTTTTTTTATTTGATTCTTGTTTGTGGTGAATGGATTATTACAAATATAGAAATAATTTAGAGGAAGGGTGAAAGATACAGTTGGATTAGTATTCATTGAAGATTATTTTTTTTTTTTGAACTGTGAAGTTTTCCACTTATAAAATTGACCTTTTCACATTTTTTGCTGTAATGGTCATAGAATAATAATGAAAGTTGTGACTAATTCAGAGTTCTATGATACTTTATTCTTTTTTTCTCTCATTTTAGCACACATTCATGATCATACTTTCTTCATCAAACAGAATTAGTTGATAACATTACTTATTGATTTAAATAATGTTGTTGAAGAAGCACAAATTGAGGTGAATTCAGAAGACAATTACAAAACTCAATTAAAAACATTCTGAGAACTATTATTTACTATTGTATTTGTTTAGTTTCTTTTTTCCCATTCTTAAGTAAGTAAATTTTTTAGTTACTGTTGTCAAACAATATATCGTCAACATTTCCATGAAATTATAATGAAATATAAGAAAAATATGATCACAGCAGGCGGCTGAAATGGTCCCACCCGACATCACCCTTAAAACAAATTTTTTCCTCGTCTTTTTTGCGTTACTTTTAGACGATGGCATAAGAACAGTGCGAAATTAATGAAGAATAACAGTAAAAGTAATAATGTCGATAAATATATACGTCGAAAAAGTGACAGTGAAAGATCTTTGGTCGTAAATTCTTATCAGGTGTTATAAATAATAATTTTTTTTTTTTAGTATTCATTAAAACTCGGATAAAATTAATGGAGACAAAGTTTTGTGAGAGAAAATGTTGATCAATAATAAGAATCAGACAATTTTATTAATTGATTTCAACTTATATATAATTGTGAATTAATTAGAATATCATTTTTTTTTTTACTGATTATTATTCTTCATAGTCTCAAACTCTTTTGTGGATTAATAATCAACATCATTTTATGTTACACTTTTAATCAATATTTATCAATGTGTCATCGTTGAAAAATGAAAAACATCTGGATGTGTTTGCACTCACAAAATGAAATGGGAAAAATTTTTCGCTTGACTTCAGAGTTATCTAAAAGGTTTATAAAGAAAATTTTGTCTACATAACCCGAGTGAGTTTTCTCGTTCTCAATACAAAAGTAAATACATATATACAATTATATATACGAGAATGTGTACATAGGACGCAGATAAAGTTTGTTCTCCAGTTGAAGTTGGGAAAAAAAGCCCAAAATAAAATCAATGAATGAAAAAGAAAAGAAAAAAGCAGAAGAAACAAACTGAAAAAGAAGAGATTTGAAAAACTTTTTCACTGAAAAAAAGTCAGGAGCGTAGTGTTAAATTTAATTTAATAGCTCTCCACGTCTGCGATCTCGAATCTTATGGCTACATCACAAATTCACCATAATTCATTCCAAGAAATGGAAAATAAACGATGAAGGAGAGAAAAAAAAATTGTAAAAGATTACAAAGTATTTTTTGCCATTTTTAATAATCTTCCATGACCTTTTTCGCAATTTTTCACTCTCATTTTATTCTTGATACCAATTTTTTTTTTCCATGAAAATTGTTGGCAGTATGAAAAAAAAGGAGAAAGGAATGGATAGAAAAAAAAAAAGAAAAAATAAATAAAGAACGAAAGAAACGAGTGAAGTGGTAAATAAGAGTTTCACTTCTCACTATTCTCCTGCCGTCCCTTCCACATCAACGATTTTCTCAACATTACATCAAGCATCAAAAATATATCTATTCATCCCTATAAATTTTCCTTCTCGAAGTAAAAAAAAACCATCGCAACAATCTCTTTCAATATTCTGCGTCACAAATATTTCAGTGTGATAATTCAAACAATTAATATGAACTTTCTTCAAATATTAGAAATAAAATAATTTATTATTATTGACAATTTATTACAATTGGCAATAGGAATGATTTAGTCATACAACTAGAAATATGTTTATGATGAAGGTGTGTGAAGTGATAAGCTAGAAAAAAATTGAGGAAATAAAATATGACTCAGAACATGATTGTTAAATTTATGTCAGTGACGAGTAAAATAAATGTGCAATGTGTCTCATCTATGTTATTTACTTATGATGATTCATAATACATTCAGCTACTGCGCGTGTCTACGAATAATGTTGAATGGAATTCAGCCAATAAACCTCACACGTTTTTGTCATTATAATGATCAATGATCGTAATGGTATTCGATTAAAGGAAAAATATGTATTTTACATTCTATGAAATTACTCATTTTTTTACTCATTCATTTAATCTGCTTTCTGTCGATGTTTTTTCTTTTTTAGTTTTCTTTTACTTCACACAATATAATAAAGATCATTTACATTTTATGTGTGCATTAGCGAGTTCATATGAGTGCACCTACAGTTAGGGGTATCTGACGTTGACAATGTGAAGACTTTCTATTCTTGGCTTATTCCAACTCTCAACACATCAATGTCAACAATATCCCAACGTGTCCCTATCACTTCTTCTTCCCATTTTTTTTTTCTTATTCTTCTCTTTCAATTTGGCGAATGCCACGCAAGACATTCGACTGGTCTTTATTTTTTTCTTCTTTACGTATACTAAAAATAGTACAGTGATCGTATGCAATTTTATTTTTATAAATAAAAGTGGAAATTAGCTTTTTGAAACATGAGTGGTTTGTCTCTCTGGTTTATTTCAATTTTAATTTTTAATTCTGTGTGCTAGATGAGTTTTAATCTAAATATTATTCACCAATTCTCTTCAGTTTGAAAATATTTTCAAATTATGTTAGAAAAAATGAATTAAAATGTTGCTCTGTTTAATTTTTATGAATTTCAGTGGGAGATTTTGAAAATTTTACATAACAAAATCAAAAATCAATTCGATAAAGAAAACATAAATTAGGAAAACGAATTTTGTTATGACACCCTAAATTAAAAATCAAAATATAGACGTTAATTAAAATTATAAACAAAAGAATATCAATTTTTATGTGAAAAAAAAGATTATAAAAAGATAATTGATGAAATAAAAAAAGCAGCCGAATCAAATTCTCCAGAATTTTCGCCATAAAAAAAAATATTAAAATAGTATAAATAATTTCATAGCTAATGTTACAAATGTGCAATAAATAAACAGAAAATTGAACCGAAAATTTGGGGCAAAAAAATAAAATTGTATATTTTTAACATTACAATAAAAGTAACAAAACATTCTCAACATGTCGGCACACGTGCTAATAATAATAGCTCTACTTTTTATCACATATCAAGTATATATCCATACGTTTACATATGCACAAAATAAATATAAATATATATATGTTATATATTCACGTATGTGTGTGTGTGTAACACACAATTTTACGCAGCCATACATTTGGACACGATATTGGCTTTAGTAATAAAGTGAGAATAAAATTTCGTGGGTTTTGCTGTATTTCAGCACTTTCTCTTTCTCACACTGTATACCCCAACTATTCCCCCTAAAGTCCAAACGATTTTCCCCAGCAACGTTTCTAAATGAGAAAACTTGTCCGATCTAATTTAAGATGGATTGACGAAGGATCACTAATTTTCTTGCCCATTAATAATCCCCTATTTTTGGTTATATCACGTATATATATATATTTTAGATGAATATAATATCTAAAGCCTATGATGGTGGCGAGGATACGACAATTTGATCTCCATGTTAATTAATATTTTGTATTTTGATGGGCAGCGTTGAGAACAGGAGCTCTACACGTTCAGTGGATAATTATTATCCAGAATATTGTAAAGCAAAATTGCATTCTATCATTTCTTCTTTTATTTTATTATATCAAAAGTGAAGAAAATATAATAGATAAAGTCAAAGTGAAAGATGCGAAACAATTGAATGATATTAAAAGAGATGACTAAAATTCAGACAGAAGTGAAAAGCGAAGAGAAAAAAAAAATTGGAGGATTTTATTCTCGTTCAAGTTTGGAAATTGTGGAATGGTGTTTCCATTATTTCTAAATTGAATGGACATTCAATAGGTATGTGAATGCCCAAACGAGAAATCATAGAGTCGATTCAATTTATTTACATAATGGTGAATGAACGATATAAAAGGGGCTATTGATTGTGATGAATATAAAAAGAACGGAAATAACAGAGAAGAGTCAAAAACGAAAATGAATGAATAAAATAAATAAACTGCATTGGATAATTAGAATTTGTCTCAATTGTTTCGTGTGACAACTGTTATATTGAAATCAAATTAAATTTATTCGCGTTTACAAATTGTTAATTGATAGTGAGTTAATTGACAGTATCATAGAGGGAAAATGTGAAAGTATGAAAAAAGGAAAAAAAATAATGATTGAATAAAATGCGATGGATTAAGAAAATAAGAAGAAGGAAAAATATTTTATCTACAGAGCAAACATTGATTTTATTTGTTGAATCGTTCGTGTGGGATATGTAAATCGGAATTTCCACTCGAATTACGGAACGATTTTTTTTTTTTAGTGTTAAATGTATTGGAATTATGGGTGGGGTAGGTGGAAAAATAATAGAAGACTTAATATATAATATTCCAAGAAAATCTGCCAGTAATGTTGTGAAATTATTTCTTATTCTTCTTCCTTTTTTCTTTTTCTTGTTGTGTCATGTTTATATAAATTTATGAAAAATAATGATTTAGATAAAATGAAAAACGCTTTATTTATTGTAATTTCAAGAAGGTTGTAAACTTGAAATTGATTTAAATTCAAGGCCATGAACTGTTAATTTAAATTACATTTTACAATTGATTTATTTTCGACCTAAAAATAAACCAGAGAACAATTTCTAAGCCATTTTTTTTTTAAATTCAATTTCACATACAAACTGTGAACTGAATAAAAATATTTGAATTGTTATAAATATTCCCCTCTACAATATAAATTATATATCTTTCAAACAAACAACATAAAGGAAAAAATGTTTAATACTTAAAATTTTTATATTTTTCTATAAATTATATAAAAAAATCTAATAACTTTGAAATATTTCCAGAAACAGCAACGTGTCTGGTGAGCGGTCACCATTTGAAGGATCATGTTGCAGTGGACAGGGTGTCGTTGGTGACAGCACTGAGAGTGAGGTCGAAGAAATTCCGAAATACCGAGTTGTATTATTGGGTGATTCTGGCGTTGGAAAAACGGCATTAGTGTCACAATTCATGACGAGTGAATACATGAATACATATGACGCAAGTTTAGGTAAAAAAAAAATTTCAGTAATCAACTTATTAATTATATTTTTATATTACAGCTAAATTTCTCTTTTTTTTCGCTAAAAAAACTCTCTTCGTAAATGAGAATAGCAGTGAATGTAATGGCTTTTTTTTTCTCTTTTTAATTCATCACTTGACCCGCGGCTGTAAGTTCAGGAGAAAAGTAATGTGAAAAAGAAAAGATTTGGGAATTAATTTGATCTTTTATTTCTTTCTCTCAAGTGTTTTTTCCTTTCTATAAAATTAATTCCCATTTCTCTTGTGTTTTCTTCAATTCGACTTTGCCAACAGCGAGTGAAAGAAATTTGTCACTTTACAAACAGATTTCTTTAGATAAATATGAATGCAGATGTAATCATATCGCTGTGTTGACTTTCGCTTGTATTCAAATGTATAAAATCTTACGAAAGAGATTTTTTTCAAGAGCAGTTAGTGTATTCCACAATGAGTGGTGTAGAATGCGAGGTCATGTACAAGCTTTGGCACAATTAAAATTGCAGTTTACGCTTCGTTGTCCATGAATGCATAAAACTGGAAACGTATATAAATATTTATACATAAAATATTAAGATATTTATGGTGAACTTGTAAATCTTAAAATTTCCCAGATATTTCCTTCACTTACTCACCAACTTTGATAATAATTAAAAAAAGAAAAAATTACTGTATACACTGTGTATTTATTTTACAAACATTAATCGTCTAACAAGAGTTCACACTGGCTTTAGAAAATGAATTTCTTCATTACATTTCTTCTTATTTTAATTCCCAAGATTCTTTGTCCTCCTTTTTTATCCTTATCAACAGTAGAATATTTAAAAATGTTAAAATCTTCCTCAATTCTGGTAAAATCTAAAAATTAAATTCTCATATCCCAATTTTCCCTTGCAATATTGTCAAACCCCATCACATTGAACTGTTTGGTCGATAATAAAACGAAATTTGAAGACAAATTGTATTCGCGATTGTTAATTTCCAATGAATTGTCAGCTTCATAATCAATCAATCATGTTATGAATAAAACGAAGGTAATTGGACTTTTGTCTAAAGTATCATTGTACAGAGAGTCAGTAACGTAAAAAAAAAAGATACTAAAGAAAAGTCGTATAAAGTCCACGTTGAAAATACGCAATTTCAATTGCAAAGAGTATCCTATGACATTCGATCGTTTTTTTTAGGTTTCTCATCTTTCCTACTCATTAATGAATAATTGATATCTGTACTTATCTATAGTTCGATGCATTCATAGCTTGAATGAGATGTGAAAAGAATGGCAGAGTCATTGAGATGTATAAGCATTGACAGTGAATAGGAAATAGCAAAAGGACTATAGATACAGAGAATGAGCTTTGATCAATCCGTCATTGGACATTCCGAGATTATTAGCAATTCATGGATAGGAAATTCGTTTCACACACGTACGGATATTGCGGAAAATGTTTTTTTTTTTCGGCATGAAATGTCATAAATGAGTTGATGATTGAAGCAGATATTTGCTTGCAGGTCTACTAGAATCAATATGAACATATAGACATTTATTGATCTCTGATGTCGTTTATATCTGTAGATTTGGATGAACCTAGAAAAATGTAAGGACATTGCATAAACTTGAATTAAAATTTATCTCATAAATGTTATTGGATTGAAAATTTATGGATTCATTGTAAGTGCCAAATTTAGAATTTATAATTGGCAAAAATGAAAATTAAGTGAAAATTTTGCTGTGTCTTCACGCGTATATTTTTCAAAGTGAAATATATAGATAGACACCTGAATCACCAGGGCAAATAATTTATTATACAGTTGGCGCAGAATTCGTTTGATGTTGATATGAAATAAATTTAATTTAATGACAATTAAAATGAAAATTTAACGTCATAATTCTTTCTTTGCTGTATTCACTTTGAAAATGACTATAATATTAATCCGTAAAAGAAAAATAAATAACGCAAGCACAAGAGTTAGTTAGAATTAGTTAAAATAAATATAACGAGGAAAAGAAATAAAAAAATAGAATATTTTATTGTAACGTTCAAATAATGTTTTAATAATTGTTCGTAATCATAACTGTATTACTTGAACTTCAATTGTATGACGATGTGGCAAGGACTAACAATGAAAATTTCCAAAGGCCTGTGGTTGCAAGTGGACCTTTCATCCGGTCTCACCCTGACAATTCTCTTTATGAACTCCTGCAGTGTGACACGCGCACACATCGTACAATCATTACATAGTTGACTCCCTTTTGCTTAACTGACAAAGTCAACAGATATGCTCTACTATATATATGTATATTGCGTTGATATGTATTGCGCCCCATGCGATAATGGAAAATCTATGTTCGCTTTGTGCTTTCAGAATTGTTGGGAAATGTGGATGGTAACTGAGGTCAAGCATGTAATCAATTGACCTCATGGACATCAAGAATGAAATTATTTTCTCTTATTCATGGACAAATTTTTTATTATTATTTTCTAATTCCAGATGATGAATTTGGTGAGAAGACTGTGTCAATTCTTTTGGATGGTGAAGAATCAGAAATGGTTTTTATCGATCATCCACATGTGGAAATGAGTGTAAATAAGAAATTTATTTATATTTATGTCGTATGATAATTGGAGAAGAGAATAATTTTTTTACTTTAATGGAAAGATAATCACATTTATGACTAACCAAGTTTTATTATGTTTAAATAATTATTTGGAACAAAATAATAATTATTAAAAATGATTCATCTTAGCAAATAGACAATCCTAGTACCATTCGCATTGTGGAAAAGTTCCAAATGTCTTAAGAGTCATTCAATTCATTATGATGAATTTGTTCTCGAAAATATTGATTGATTTTAAAAGTGAATTCTTCAATGATCAAATGTTCATTTATATATCACTACTTCGTTTATGATTTAAAGATGAAATATGAATTGGCAAATAAATCAGTGAAAGGAAGTACGAAAGTAATGTGGATTTAATGTGCGTGGAGTTTTGTGAGGTTGAAGGGATGAAAACAACTCTTCAAGTTTGCTAACTTTAAATTACGAATCACTGGAACGACGTCAATGTGGTGGTGACTAAGATGATGACGTAATTCGTGTGTACACGATGTGGTTGAAAAGTTCGTTTTTCCTTTCATCACCAAAGTTTCTTTTGCAGTTATATTCATCGATTTATTCGATTCTTTCTTAAGGGTCATGACAAAATAGAAAAGTTGGTTAATTGATGAGTTTCAAATATTCTTTATCATTATTTATTTAATTTGGTATCATAGAAGAAGTCAAAAGGGCACTGGTTCCAAGTGATCCCTCCAATCATATAAAATTATTGTGCAAAAGTGCAAGTTTATATTTGCAACTTGTGAATGTTTATTTAATTGTAATCTGAACAATTTCACCAAAGTCCAAACAAAAAATTGAGATCATTCTGAAATACAATAATTATTCGATTGATAAATAAAATTTGTTATTGTAAATTACAGTTGGAGAATTCATTGTCTACATACGAACCACACGCTTGTGTTGTTGTTTACTCAATTGTATCACGTCCCAGTTTTCAAGTTGCTGAAGAGATGCTCAATTATCTTTGGCGTGAACATCTTACTCAGGAACGTTCAGTTATTGTTGTTGGCAATAAAGCTGATCTTGCAAGAAGTCGTTCAATTACTCCAAATGGTAAATTAAAATGCAATATTGAAATGAATAATTAAAATAAAATAGCATAGCATTTTTATTCTCAACTTTTTTTTAATTTTTCATGCAATCAAAGAGGGCAAACAATTAGCAACATCACGTGAATGCAAATTCATAGAAACATCAAGTGGAATTCAACACAATGTAGATGAATTATTGGTAGGTATTTTGAAACAAATTCGCCTACGTGAAATGCGTGATAAGAAATTACGTCGTCAAGGTAGTAAAACTAAAATGTTATCAAAATTACATGGCAGTAAAACTGCATTGAGTCTTAATCTTGCACGTGAAATTTTAAATAAAATGTGCATGAATGACAGTAAAAGTAAAAGTTGTGAGAATCTTCATGTCCTGTAATAAAATTTATGCACTAAAAAAAAAAAATAAACATGGACCACATATATTTCTACAATGACTGTTGAAGAAAAAAAAAACCGAGTATGATAAAAAAAAAAAGAATGAAAACCGAATTACGTGAAATGTTCTACCTTTTATTTTTATACTCACATTTATTTGGAATTATCCAACTTTCAATCTCTCGACTGAACATTCGTTTATCTCCTGTCTCACCTAATCGAATGAGACTTTTTGGATAGTCATCGTTGATGTGACCGTATCAGAAAAAAAATGTAATGTGCGTAGAATAAATTAGTATCATATTAAAAAAAAAATAAAATAGTAATACAAAACTTATGTCGTATGTATTTGCGAGTTGTGTTATAAAAGCTAATGACGCTTCAGCATAATTGCTGGCGTTTTGCAATGCAGTGATTTGATTATTCATTAGATGGATGGAATTAATGATGGTATAATATATTGAATAGAAAAAAAAACACATTCCCATATAATATATCGTGAAAAACATAATCAAATTAGAACATCAAATTAGTAACTGAAGTATTCTAAATGTTGTAGACCAATATATTATTATTATCAAAGTGAATGAAAAAGACAACACATATTTATTAATACTTTTGTATGAATTCTCAGTATTTGGAATAGTTTATTGAATCTGAATACGAAAGAAAAAAGAAAAACAAAAAAATAAAAAGAACAAAATCAAACTGACGATTTATCGTGGCATATTGGAAGATCAATTATATATTTACTCATTCATCAAATGAGCTATGTAATGCCTCAAAAACAAAATTCTATTCTACTAAAATTATTTAATGTTATTACCAATTACTTGATTAATTAGTTATTCAAATAAAGGACGCAGGCTTCGTCTTTTTATGCGACGCTGGTCGTCTCTTTCACTGTAGAAATATAATTAATACAATAATTCTCTTGACAATGCGATAAATTGTGAATTCCAACAGTGTTTTCTCAAGTGGTGAAAGTCATTAAATACAGCGAGGAATAATTAAATTAGAAATTATCCAAGTGGAAGAAAATCAGAAGGGGGGAATTAAATAAATGGTAAAACATTGCACTCAATCTTGAGTGGAATAATTTTGTTTTACTGGGGATTTGTAAATACTACAACTGTACCTAATATATATACATATATATATATATAACACAGAAGTCAACAGTATCAATATCAAAAAATAAATAAAAGAAAATTAACATTTTTCACCATTTTAAATAACTATCGAATAATACATCAGACAAGTAGCTGCGGCCTAATCATAATTAAATGTGCACAAGGATGTCTATATCTTTCCCTAAATAAATTCTCTATTGATAAATGATAGATTTAAATGAAAATTACAATTTCGTGCGCATTTCTACTTCAGTTTTACCTACACAGTTTATTCATTTTTATTTATCAAGATATTTCGGATTGACAAATCATTTGGAAACTAAGTGAGATGGATTTTCAATTGGCTGTTTTATGAAAGGGAAAGAAATTCATCTTAAATCTCTATAAAAGTATATATCCTTCACTATTTAATGATGATAAAGATAATCGAACAATTTCATTTTTATGACTTCAACTCACTAATTTATTGTTGCATGTTTATATGCACTGCCTTCAGCCTACCGAGCTTCAATTTATACAGTGTTTTACAATTGCACAAGCCAAATATCAAACCAAATGAAAGTTAAATAGTATAACCGTTTATCTGATGCACTGATAAAAAAAAAACCAGATACAAATTTAAAAAGATAATTGATGGTTTACTAATTAAGCAAAATTTGAAATGAAGCATTTGAGTTTGTAGGGAATAGTCAGAGCAAGTGTTTTAACGATTAATATTCATCTGATTTGATGTCAGACAGATAAACTTCGACTATTAATTTCTGTTTTTAAATATTTATCTCATAAATTCTTATCTTCGAATTTTTAGTTATGAAAAAAATAGATATTATTAATTATCGAGTATGATATTAAATTAATTTTTATTCAAGAATTGAAAGTCACAAAGAGTTAATTTGGAGTGAAGCAAATTTTAATTATTTTCGTATTATATTTATGATAAGTTGGAGAAGAAATTTTTGTTTATAACCTTCACTATTACATTCCCACAAACAAAAGTCAGTTGATGGTAATTATCAAAAATACAGTTCGATATTAGATAACAAAATAACATCTCTCAATATGTATTTCTAATATAATTAATAAGAATTATTTGTTTAAAGTTGTCAATGTCGATATGTCAATTGTGGATATAAAAATATGAAACTGCGAGCAAATGAATTTGAAGAGAAAAAAAATTATACCTTATTTGATGTTGGAATGAAAAATGTATATCCATCTGATCTATTTTTATAAAAATTTTCTTTGCCATGTCTTATGAGAGTTTCATATCCAAGTTTTGAAAGCCATGCAATTTTCTCTCTGATTTTTAATTATAGTGAATAATAATCTTCGATTATTTTATTGGAATTAGGATTTTAGACTGAATTTATTTTACTCTTTAAATTAAAAATATATATATCTTAAATATTAGAGAAGAGTGAAGATGCAATTTACTATTCTAACGCATAAAATTTTCTACACTTTCAGCTATCGAATAAATCAATTAGTTATTAAAAATTAAGTATCAATTATACATGGTGTATATTTAAAAAATTCATATCTTCAAAGTATATCACATTAATCAATTATATTTATAATATGTACGTGTAATATCCAATTACTATAAATGAATGTAAATGTCACAAAAATAAATAATTAGAGTGATTTAATAGCTTTAAAACATTGTGAAAAGAAAGAAAAAAATACATGAATTAACACTTTACATTCCTTCATTGAATTTGATCTAATAATTAATAAATGTAGCACATAATCTTCAAAAATATTCTACTGAGAATATTTTATATTTATAATCACTATCATACCATGTATGTTGTAACTGTTTTCAACATTGACAATCAATCGTATATTTATTTTTTTCCAAACAAGTACACAAATGAAAATAAAGCAATATGCATCATACCAAATATATCACCATTTCCTTTTTCTGTTTATGCAACAAAAATAATTAATTATGTAATTATCAATTGAATTATCTAATTCCCAAATTATTTCCAATGGTACATTGCAATAGTTGCAGAGTTCAATTTTATCAACAGATCAAAACGTTTAGTACAAATTTATTCTTCTTTTACCATCATATGAAACTTTAGAAATTAAATTTACTGACCGAGCGTACGTGAACGTCATATTTATTTTCATCTATAACAAACATAACCTCTATTCTACATTTGCCTTTCGCCATTTTTCTCACTTAGTATCGTATGTCACGTCGTCCAATGTGGAATATTGATAAATACGGTCGATGTTATCGTATTCCACAATATGTAACACACAGTTTTTGTAACATTGACAAATAATAATTGATTAACTATTATTCAAAAGAAGAAAGAAATATTAGAAATACTATCAGTATTAGCATTACAACTAGTTCTTCAATGGAATCAAAGAATTTTACGGTGAGTTTGTTAATAAAATCGTAGTTTAAGTAAAATTATCGTCTATTTGTCTTTTATTTTATTTATTAATTCATTTCGCATTAAGAGTGAATTCGAACATATATAAATACATATACATGAACGTATTTTATTTCATACGAATAATATTGTCGATGGTAAAATATAAGTCATGAATTTCAGATGCAGAAGGTGAATAATTATGGTGAAGAACGATGATAATGAAAAACTATGAGTACAAATTAGAATACAAAATTATTTGGAATGAATCATTTTTGAATGTTATTAAATATTATTTGATACTTCAAATGCTATTGGTATTGGGTTTCGACTATAAAATGAATCGTTTCAAATACTACTTTCTAATCAAGGTGCTCTGATTATGAAGTAGCATTTAAAATAATTTGAAATTAATCCTTGAATACTTCTAAATGCTATCGAATACTTCGATTGCTTTTGAAATGGGACTTTGACTATAACATGAATGATGCCAAACGATAATTGTCAGTCAGAAAACTGCAGCGTATTTGTTAATGTGTCTGAATTTTGCTAACATTTTAGTGAAATAATTCTCATTTTTGTAATATAGTTTGATTATTTATAAGGTAGAGAAGATCAAGGGTTGGGAATAATTATTGGATAACGATTATATCAATGTAAATGAATTGGGAAATGCATAATTAAATGAGGCAAATTACTTCTACTAAAAATTCGTCCCGATTTATATTCTCAAATGTTGATAATTCGTAAATTTGGAGTATTCGTTGCAATTTTCCAATTGTTGGTGAATACAAGGGCAAGTGAAACGGAATTTTTATTGCAGTGTATTGTAGGAGTGATTGTTTTTTACATGGTCACTGTTGTGATTAGGATATGTATATTACAATATTACATGAAGGAAGATAAAATATTGAGTGTAGTCATTCGATTACTCCAGTGGTTTTAGTGAATAACCTGTTGATAAATTATTATTAAACAAAATTTTGCATATACATGTATTACATATTTTGATGTTATTTTACAGGTTCATAGTTGAGTGATTGGATTATTTCATGCAATATTGAATTGATAAATTGTATAATGGCGTCCAGGGGAAAAACTAATTTATCTGGCAATGATTTCCGAAGTGCTAATTCCGACGAACGGGTAAAGTTCTATTTGTTTTATCTAGGTGACTCAGTTGTACAATATTATCAATATTTTTATGACTATTGTACGCTTAATACCTTTTGCTTCTATTGTGTTATTTTTATTATCCGCAGGAGACACTTCTAGAACACGACAGCGAACCGGACGAAGATATGATATTCAAGTAAGTTGACTATAATATTTAAAACAAAAGAATTATTTTGAAAAATTATTTTTATTTATATGTAATTTCCGAAGGTTTTATTAATATATCAACGAATTTTCAGTCGTTCCAGTAATTCCGATTATGACGTAAAAGTACATGGGAAAATCGATAAGTGAGTATTGAACTGTATGAATAAGATCTGAATTACGAGAATAATAAATGAATATTTTTTCAAGCACATTTCAATGTTTTATTCGCCACTTTGCCACTTTACATTCGACAACATTTATCCGCCAATTCATCATGCAGACTTTATCATTATTATTGGGATAATTATGATTATTATGATTGTCATGACAGTTATTGATTATCTCAGATCTTCTCGATCAGTATCTCATTCGCTTGCTTTTTAGCTCTTTCCATTGTAATTTTATGTTTGCGTGTGACATGGAAGTGTCACTTATTCCATAGCATCAATATTCTCCCCTCGAGAGATATCTTTTATCATTCTATTCATGCCTCTACCTATCTTAATATTCAAGGTAATCAGTTATGATTCACTGTAGATGCTCTACACGAGGTAAAAAAGGAACCTACTCATGAGTTGTTGATGTTTTTATTTGTAGAAACTGCGATTACATTCAACCAAGTCCTATTTTTCTATTCGTAAATTTTTCAACTATTGATTATGTATGAATTATTGATATTTTACAGTGTAAAAATACAAATTCGTGATGTGACTGATGTGATGCGTAATAATGTACAAAAAATAATGGAGCGCGGTGAAAGATTGGAGGATTTACAAATGGCTAGTGATAGATTAAATATTGCTGGAAATGAATTTCGTGATGCCGCACGTCAAGCACAACGAAGGGCATGGATGCAAAATTTACGAACGAGAATGATTATTGTTGGCATAACATTGGTGATAATCTTGTGCATTATAGGTAAGAATAAAGAAATAAATAATTTATCTTTTCACTGTAATAATCATTTGCAATTTCTAATTTCATTATAAATAATCACATTCTATCACACCACATCTTTCATGATTGTCATCCATCTATGGAATTGTCTGTTTATCCTACTCCTAAAAAATTTCCAATACTACATTTGACTTGAATTTATTTTTCTTTATTTTATATTTTCTTCACAATTTCGAACTCATGCACTTTGAATGAATCTGTATGAT
The DNA here is from genome assembly GCA_030523085.1 of Meteorus colon. Lineage (NCBI taxonomy): Eukaryota > Metazoa > Arthropoda > Insecta > Hymenoptera > Braconidae > Meteorus > Meteorus colon. The sequence goes on from JAPYZH010000063.1 coordinate 74,613, forward strand.
TTTCAGTTCTGGATGTCATGGTGCTTTATCTGGTTCTCAAATAATTGTCATCCTATTGTGCCGAACACAAATGAATATATATATATATTTTTATATACTAAATTAAGGTATTTGAGTCATCATCAGTAGCGCTTAATAAAACATTTTTTACTGATCTCTATGTTTACACATAAATATAAGTCATAAAATACTCAAATATCTTAATTTTTAATTTTATATACAATTATTAATTCATATCTGATCAATTGTTTTCGTTTCTGTTTTTCTTTTGCAGTGCCTATTATTGTATCATATTCCTGACTGCAGAAATTCGTTAAAAACTATTGATAAATAATGGTAATTTCTTTCCATCATGTTTTAATTTTAAGAAACTCATATTTATATTGATATATATCTTTGAAAGATTTAAAAAGGGAATTTATAATATGTATTTATATACACGTAAATATTGAAAAAAAAAATGCATATATATCTATATACAATTTCAAATTGTCTATCTCTGTTAAACATGGATATTTTTCTGTATACATCTATTTCTCTCTGAATAATATTCCCCACTGGAATAATGAAGAAACAAGATAAGAGAGAAGAATTTTTTTATCATATTTTCATTTATCCTATACAATGTTCACGCGACTAATTTTCATTCTGTTGTTCTGGAATTATTTTGTCTTCCGCAGATAATCATTATTTTGATATACAAATTGTCGAGTTCATGGACAATTGCGAGATTTTTTATCATGAATAATTGAAATAAAATTAATTATATGAAAAGAATAAATAAATGGATCAACCGAACAATGAATTTAAATTGCAAGATATCAAACTTGTTTTTTTCCTCAATAATTTTTTTATTTTTTCTCAATTTTGTCAAGAAAAATCAATAACAAAAGATGAATTTCTGTACACATTACATTCAATCTCATTGATAAGAACATTATGAAACTCATTCGCACACAGACACGTTATTATCATTGAAATACTCATGTGAGAATGTGACGATCGCGACGCCCATGGCAGCCTAATAACGAGCGAATTTATTGTGTCACAGTGTACTCACTCAGTGAGCCTGTGTACCATCAGTATCTCTGCTCTCTCAATTCGTTTGCAGTCATCGTTGCAACGTGCTGTGACGCTTGCATGTGTTACTGCTCCGAACTATCGTACGTTAACTAGTTCATTATTATCGTTATCATTATTAACATCAAGACATCCTCATTTTAATCATTATAATCGTTTTTTATCATCATCGTCACCAGCATAATATCATTTATTATATCAACAGACCTCTATATTTGTTGAGTTATTGTGAAAGCTGAAAGAAGATCCAAACTCAATGGTGTGATCACGTTTCGCAGTTGGAATATATGCACATATATTTATCTCAATTATGATGGAATATTATCACATCGGCCTTTCGGCCGCTGCTGCTGTTTTAGCCGCTTATATTTTAACCGGAAATCGATGGAGAACATTTTATATTCTTTATAAAACAGTACCTAGAGATATCATGTGAGTATTGTTCAAGAATTTATTTACATTATAATTCAAACTGTACAATTGAATAATTTAAAAGGAAAAAATAATGACTGTTCATTATTATTTGATTAATGTGTAATACGTGATTGAAAGTTAGTCGTCATTTTTGTTTGTATTTAATTAGAGAAATTTGAAAACAAAATTGAAGTTCGGTGAATTTATAAATTTTCCATACGTCATAAAATAAGGATTATCAAACAATTATTGTGTTGAGCATCAGAATTTATTACAATGTGTTGAAATATAATGAGCGTCAAGTATCAATGTGTAAATGTGTGATGTGTAAAGCACGCGTTCGTTTTCCGAATCGAGCTCATCTCTGTTTGGTTTTTTTTTTGCTCCGATTTTTATTTTTACGTTGTATTTAAATTCTTTTTCTACTTGGCACGCGGATGGTCTTTTTGACTCCATTAAATATCTGAAAAAAATTTACTCTTCAACATTTTACAACGTATTTGTAAATAATGAAGAACATATTATTTTTTCCGTTGTTCTGTTATATTTCCTTGTTTATTCTATTGCAGTTCTTTTTTTATTGTATCATTTAACGCGAAAATTGTATCTGGTGAACGGCATAAGCTGGTTTTTACCGGTTGGTGAATAATAATCATATACGATATGGCCTATGGTGAATTCTAGGTCGCGGATAGAGTGGCCGTGAGATGCATCTCCGGTGAAACTATATATATATATACATATATATATGAGTTTATATATATATTTTTACATGTATCCACATGAGTGCAGACACACCAGCTCCTCTTCTGTAAACTGCGCACTGTAGAATCTAACGGGATAATTTTTATCTGCAAAGAAAAAACAGCGAATAAATATTTGCCAAGTGAAAATATAAATAAATCTTAATATGAAATGAAGAAAAAAAAAAAGAACACTATGTTTATGAATTGCATAATTTGTTTTGTCGTGGCGATTTTTCCGCTATGGAAATACTTAATTATTCAAGGTCGTAATTTAATGCCCACAATGTACTAAAGATTGTATAAAATTGAATGAATGTATGGATGAAACAGATTCAAGTAGAAAGAAAAAGGAATTGATTGAAGTATCAATTGTATTACATTGTGTATTACCAATGAATTATCATCAATTTATTATTTCAAATAATTCTACACAATGATAGCCAGATGGCGATTACAATTACTGACACCTAATGCCGGAAGTTATTTAACAAACAATGACCACGAGATTCCAATCGCTAACAACAGAAACATAGATACACAAACAAAATTTGTTAATATAATTATTATAAAGTCTGAAATAAAATATGATGATTGATATACAAATTTATATTAGGTCTTAGATGTTCGATGAATTTATTAGGTTGTCACTGATGTTTTATCGCTGTTTAAATGTGAATTAAAATCATGAACTCTGCAGTGTGATACATCGACCACTTTATCGCGACGATGGAAGGTGCACGCAATGTCGCGCCACATATGAGAGATGATATATACAGATACAATTTATTTCTTGTACTTTGAACTTGTTCTATTTCGATATAATTATGTACAAATTTTTATTGTATAATAGAATAATAATTAATGTTTATTGATATTGATTATTATTATTCTTTTGTTTCAGCGGTGCATTTAGATTTTTAAAAGTAAATTTATTACTTTGGTATTGGGAAAAACGTGGATTTACAGTTGCCAGATTATTCACAAGACAGGCAGAAGCTAATCCAGATAAAATTGCATTTATTTTTGAGGATCAGGAGTGGACCTATGGCGTGGTAAATATTTTAATATTACTAATAAAATATGTTTTGTTAAAATCTAACTTTCATCATCGAATTTACTATGAGTGTAAATATGGAAATTTTTAGAATCTTCATTAGTTTTTCTATTCACAAACAAAAATGTTCTGTCTGCTAAATTTACACTTATCGACTTTGTAATATAATTTCTAATTTATGGTGGTTGATGAAGAGTATTTTAATTCAGGAGTTATTTTATTTTTAGCTTGACAAATTTACCAATCGAATGGCACGTTATATGCGTACACAGCCAATGTCACGGGGCGATAGTATTGCCTTACTTATGGAAAATCGTCCAGAATATATTGGCGCATGGTTGGGATTAAGTAAAGCCGGCTTTGTAACTGCTCTTGTTAATACTAATTTGCGTAAAGATGTATTGATACATAGTATCAATGCTGCTGGTTGTAAATCAATTATTTTCGGTGCAGAATATAAAGAAGGTAATTTTCATTCCTAATCCAAATACAAAGAAAATTGGAATTATTAGATCATTCTTTAAAGCAAAAAATATATAACTTATTACTGAATAATATTTTCTATTTATTGTTTTTTTCTTTGTGATAGCTATTGCGGAAATTAAGAATAAAATACCAGATCTGGCTTTATACCAATGGTCAGAGGATCCCAACACATCAATTTTAGACGGCGCAGTAAATTTGAACACTTCTATCGCACAAGTTTCTGATAAATCAGTTGAAGTTGATCTTTCACTTGGTTTACCACGTGATACACTTATATATATATATACATCAGGTACAACTGGGATGCCGAAGCCAGCGGTCATCAACAATTTGAGGTTTGAGAAAATTTTATCTCTGTGTACTTATTGACGTTTTAATGGGAGTTGAGAGAAAAATTTCTTTTTCATTTATATTCACCACATATGCATTTTTTCTTTATTTGTTTTTAATATTATAGGTACATGTTGGTGTCTTGCGGTGTCTACTGCATGCTTGGCCTTCGTAAAACAGATCGTATTTATGATTCATTACCACTATATCATTCAGCAGGTGGTATTGTTGGTGCTGGTCAGGCATTATGTGTCGGTATCACTGTTGTATTGCGAAGAAAATTTAGTGTATCAAAATTCTGGACCGATTGTATAAAATATGAATGCACTGTAAATATATTTTTATTTTTGTTTAATATTTAACTTTATGGTGTCATGAGATTTAATTTACCATATTTTATATTGAGATTGTTTTTATAATTGATTCAATCATTTTTTCTTTCAGGTTGCACAATATATCGGGGAAATTTGTCGATTTTTATTAACAGTTCCTCCTAATTCTAATGACAGAGCGCACAAAGTTCGTATGATGTATGGCAATGGATTGCGACCACAAATTTGGGAGAAGTTCAAAAATCGATTTGGAGTTGAACAAATTGGCGAGTTTTATGGTGCAACTGAAGGAAATTCTAATCTTGGTAAAGACAAACGTGAAAAGAAAATATTTTTTCATTAATTTATTTGTGAGGAATTGATTTTGTTATTTTTTCTTTTAGTTAATATTGATAATACAGTGGGTGCTGTTGGTTTCATTCCGAAGTATGCAGGACGTTGGTATCCAGTAGCTTTATTGAGAATCGATGAAGAAACAGGGGAACCGATTCGGAATGCTGATGGATTGTGTATTCAATGCAAAGCCGGTTCATATTTCTCATTTTCTTTCTACTCAATTTCACCATCTATAATAATTGAGCAAAACATCGTACTAAATCGATTTATGTTACCTTTCAGGTGAACCGGGTGTTTTTGTTGGTAAAATAAATTCGAAGAAAGTAGTTAATGATTTTCGTGGATATGCAGATAAAAGAGAGTCTGAGAAAAAAATTATTCACGACGTTTTTAAAAAAGGTGATCGTGTTTTTAATTCTGGTGATATTTTAGTGATGGATGATTTGGGGTATTTTTATTTCAAGGATAGACGAGGTGATACATTCAGGTATGAATACAGAAAGAAAAATTTAATTATAACAAGAAAATATTGAAAGAAAACTTCTTCAAATAATATTAATTTTTCTCTTTTGTCATTTGAATTCCAGATGGAAAGGAGAGAATGTTGCAACTGCCGAAGTTGAAGCAGTCATTAGTAATATTATAAGTTTGAAAGACTCTGTAGTTTATGGTGTAGAGGTTTGTTATAAGTCAAAATGTTTTATTTTACTATTATTAACACTTGAGCGATAATATAATTATCATTTCAAAATGAAATTTCAAAGGTGCCAGGTAATGAAGGTAAAGCTGGAATGGTTGCTATTTACGATCCGCAAAGTTCATTAAATCTCCAAGAGTTCGCTGAGGGATTGAAAAAGGCATTGCCAGCGTATGCGAGGCCATTATTCGTTAGAGTACTCGCAGAACTACCACTAACTGGTAAATTAAATTGGAAATATATATTTGTTTGCAATTTGGAGAATGAAAAATTAACGATTTTCATTATTATTCCATTACATAAAATTTAATATCCATTAGGCACCTTCAAATTGAAGAAGGGAGACCTGCAAAGGGATGGATTCAATATTGAAAAGGTAATCACAGAAAATTTTATTGAAACAAATTTTATTCTTAAACTTTGTCTTTCTGTAAGTTCATTCATATTTCTTTTTGTTCAATAAAGGTTCGGGATCCTGTATATGTTCTGGATAAAACTGGAAACTATGTCCGATTAACAGAGCAGATGTATCAAGATTTAATAGCAGAAGAATCGCGACTTTGATATGATGTCTATGTAATTTTTGCATGAGAGATTTTATCGACTAAGGAAATAGGAAAAATTTCTGTGGTTAATCGTATGAAAAATGGATCATACCCGATTCCAAATACAGTTGTTATAAAGCCATATTTTTCTATTCGTCCTGATTTTTTATATAATGTTAACATGGTGGGATTTATAAAAAAATTTACACGGATAGTTCATGTAATAATAGCATAAAATATCACAGAAAAAATATCATAAATATGATTGTGGATTATTTTTGACTCCCACAAGTAATTGTAAATTAATTTCAGCAGCTTATACCATTCAATAAGAAATAACAAATATGTCTGATGATGAATAAGAAATTCCCAATACTCATCAATTTTTTCTTTATGATAAAATGAATCAATAAATTGTTTATTTTATTAATTATTCCAACTTTTCACAGTATCATTTGATCGTTGTTTCATGTAAATTCAATAATACCCGGCACATTCACAAGTGTCATGTGTTTGGACAATACATCTGCGCAAACTCAATACATTCCAGTGATTCTCATAGACACAAATTGGTTCATAAAATATTCCATCAATAGATGATGGGAAGAAAATAGCGGAAGACTTGAAGTAAAAATTATCCTCAACTCTAAAACAATTATTTTATATCCTCCAGATGATTCAATAAATATTATATTTTATTTATCAATAATTTTTATTTCAGAATAAAATCAGAAGAACCACTGGTTTATATATCAATGAAACTAAGATTTCACGTTGTAGATACAAAACTGATGTGCCAGTTTGCGTGCTCACTCCGACGCACGAGCGTGTTATTTTCTCATCCTAAAATATTTTCTTATTATTATCCAACAATTAATTCTTGTTCGAAATTCAAATTAAATTAATTTATCCAATAGATGTCCATTATAGTTTCTTAAACAAATTAGCATAAATATTGTTATTGATATAATTAATTCAACGTAAGTATGATGAATAATAATATTTAATTCCACGCTAATTCATTGGATTTCGTCATCAAAAACATACTCACATGTTTCTTTTCAACTGTACTGAAGCAGAAAATTTCTTACTGTCATGAGATCTTTATGATATAACAAATTATGTTAATATCTCTTAATGATTAATAAAAAATGTGCTTGTGGGTTTATGCACATATTCAAATTGTTATTAATATTATTAAAGTTGACTTACAAATTGTTTCTTCGTTCAAATTTTAGTATTGCATTGCTCTGAACATTTATTAAAAACATAAAGAACATACTGAAACTCCAAGTAATTATTGGTTTATCAGACACTACAGTATCATTTAATCACTTTGTAATTATCATCTGTTGATTCTTTTTATCTTGACAATGTAACAGGTTGCTCGTGATCAGTAAAAATGACGGACAATAAATTTGGATTTGCCATCGATCGTGGTGGAACATTTACTGATGTTTATGCACAATGTCCTGGTGGAAAGATACGAGTTATGAAATTATTATCAGAAGATCCTGCCAATTATCAAGATGCACCACGTGAAGGAATAAAACGAATTTTAGAGCAAGTAAGTTTAATTTAGTTTATATAATACTGTGGAAATTTTCCCGACAATTTTAAATCTGGTTTTGAGTAGGAAATGTTCGTGATGTCTCTGTACCAGAGAAACATGAAGTAAGAGGAGCTCGTATGCATGCGCGCGAAGGTCAAACATTTCAACGTGAACTAATTGAGCATAAACTGCTGATTAGAAATGAGAATTTGATCAATTTATGATTTAACAGAAAAAAAAAGAATTATTTTCCAGTAATAATTTTATCATTTGTAAAGAAATAATTTCATTTCTTCTAGGAAACTGGATGTTTGATGAGTGATGAAGTGGACACATCAAGAATATCATGGATACGTATGGGAACAACAGTAGCAACAAATGCATTGCTTGAGAGAAAGGGTGCAAAAATGGCATTAATAATAAACGAAGGATTCAAAGATCTTCTTTATATTGGTAATCAAGCACGTCCCAATATTTTTGATTTGAAAATAACAACACCAGGAGTTTTGTATCAACGAGTATTGGAAGTAAAATGTCGTGTGATACCTGCATTACCTGAACGATGTTCTCTTGATACATCCATGTGGAGAAAAGTTAAAGGATCAACTGGTGAAGATTTTTTTGTAATTGATGAACTTGATGAAGAGAAATTGAAACTGGATTTGCAGTCCCTTCAGGAAGATGGAATTGAAAGTTTAGCTGTTGTATTTGCGCATAGTTACACGTCAGTAAATGAAATATGAAAAAAATATATCAATACTTAAAATTGAATTCACAACTGTAAAAGAAAGATGAAAAATTTTTTTTTTTCACCACAGCTTTTGCGAACATGAACGTCGTGTCGGTGAACTTGCTAATGAATTGGGATTCCCTCAAGTTTCTCTATCACATCAAGTGATGCCAATGGTACGAATTGTCCCCAGAGGATTCACCGCATGCGCTGACGCTTATTTAACACCACACATAAAAACTTACTTGAAGGTGATTAAATTTATTGCTCACTCCTCTTTACTTTATTCAATTTCCTTAGAAAAAAATCAATTAATTAATTTTCTCACAGAGTTTTTCCTCGGGGTTCAAGAATAATCTCGCTGGAATTAATGTCCTATTTATGCAGAGTGATGGTGGATTAACGCCGATGAATTCGTGAGTTAATTCATGAAATAAAATATTCACTGGCACTCAAAAAGATTTCTTCACTATTTAATGCATTTCTGATCATCCAAAATATTACAATATAATTCGGATGTTTGTAGAAAATATTTTGGATTGAACTACATAATTCTAGATTAAACCATCAATATAGCTGTGCCTTCCTCACATTGTTCCCTTTCTTTTCTGATCGTGAGTGCTGGAATCTATAGAAGGGATTCTATTCTCTCTGAGTGCACTGATACAATTGTCCAACCATGCATTTCCCTATTGTTTACTTTCCTTTCAAGACTGTCAACAAATAAAATTGTTTCATTAGTGGTTGATCAGTTCATGCAATTCAATTCTTTTATATCACACAGTTTCAATGGATCGCGTGCAATTTTATCGGGCCCAGCTGGTGGTGTTGTTGGATATGCAATGACAACATACCATAACGAAACCACATTGCCAATCATTGGATTTGACATGGGTGGTACGTCAACAGATGTTAGTCGTTATGGAGGTAGTTACGAGCACGTTTACGAGTCTACAACTGCTGGTATAACCATTCAAGCAGCCCAGGTAAACTGAAATTTAATATTACATCAAGACAGTATTGCTCAATAAATTCACGTTGAAGCAGAGTAATTTCAGAAACAATAGCCCAGCTATTTTCCTTTATTAATTTTGCACTCGTCCATTTTACTTCTCTTTTAGTGATACAATATTTAGCAGTTGATTTATATTCTTGTTTATAGCTGGACATAAATACGGTTGCGGCTGGCGGTGGTTCAATGTTATTCTTCAGATCTGGACTATTTGAAGTTGGTCCAGAGAGTGCTGGTGCACATCCTGGTCCTGCTTGTTATAAAAAAGGTGGACCGTTAGCAGTTACTGATGCTAATCTTGTACTTGGACGATTATTACCAGAATATTTTCCTAAAATATTTGGCCCAAATGAAAATGAACCATTGGACAAAACAGTTACACTTGAAGAATTCCAAAAATTTACTGATCAAGTGAGTATTTACTTACTTAATAAATAAGAATTAATATAAATGCGCGTTATCAAATACTAATTGACAATTGTTATGTCTTCTTTAATTTTAGGTGAATAAATATTTGAAGTCAAATAATGATACAGCAACAACACAAATGAGTGTTGAGGAAGTAGCAATGGGACTGATCAAAGTTGCAAATGAGACAATGTGTCGTCCAATTCGTGCATTAACACAAGTACGATAATGATAGAGAAAAAATGAAATCAAGTAGAATAGTCTGTGGGAAATATTTTTAATAGATTCATCAAAAGATTTTATTTTCATCTTTATTAGGCAAAAGGTTACAATACAACAATGCATGTTTTGGCCTGTTTTGGTGGTGCTGGTGGACAACATGCGTGTGCAATTGCACGTTCATTAGGAATGGGAACAGTATTCGTACATAAATATGCTGGAATATTGTCGGCATATGGAATGGCACTTGCTGATGTAGTTGAAGAAGCCCAAGAGCCATGTGCAGATCCTTATGAACCAGGTAATAAATTAGATTATTTGTCTTCTGTCTATGAAGAAAATTCCTGATGATATTGAAGGCAAAACTCATCAGCAGAATATTAAAATAGTTAATTTAAATGTGTTATTCTTTTTTCAAATAAGTCGCTGAAATTTTATGATATAATATAACAAAAACATTTGTTTACCATGTACAATTAATATCTGTGAAATTGTCTTAAAGATTATTTTCAACGATTGGACAAACGTTTTGATATCCTGGCCAAAGAAGTTCAAACCAAGTTGAATAAACAAGGTTTCACCAATGATCAAATTAAACTGGAATTCTATTTACACATGCGCTATAATGGCACTGATTGTGCATTAATGTGCACACCAAAGAAATCGAATAAAAAAAAAGAACAAGGAACAAAAATTCCAGAACATGGAGACTTTTGTGAAACATTTTTGGAACGTTATCAAACTGAATTTGGATTTATAATGCCAAATCGAAAGATTCTGGTGAATGATATACGAGTTCGTGGTACAGGGCAATCAAACATTTCAAAAGAGGTGGAACTGCCACGTGTAAATAATTCACCGAGGATAGAAAAAGTTACAAAAGTTTATTTTGATGGTGGTTATCAGGACACAAATGTATATCAAATGGATAATTTAACTCATGGCCATAATATTTATGGTCCAGCAATTATTATGGACAGTTTGAGTACAATTATTGTTGAGCCTGATTGCACAGCATTTATCACTGCACGTGGTGATATAACAATAACAATTGGCAAAGGTACACGTGCTAATATCACCACTGAATTGGACACCATACACTTGAGTATATTCTCTCATCGATTTATGAGTATCGCCGAGCAAATGGGAAGGTAATAAAATTAGTGAAGCAATTAACTCTTAAAGGTTACACTCCAGTTGGGAACGCTTAAGTCATCCAATATCAAGATTGCTTCCGCTACTTTGATCGTGTACATATGCCAACGTAATTGACCAATTCAAGATGTTAACTAGAGGATTCTGATTGGAAAACGGTAGACAGTTAGACGTTGAAGAGAAATATTTTTTCATTATAATATCACATCATGTAAAAGTTTTTAAAGAATTGTTTTCATTTTGTTACTTTTTCTCTGGATTTTGTGAACACGTCTAAATTTCATTTTCTAATCTTGGATCAATTGTCTTATGAACAACAAAAAAAAGACGATAAATTGATAGTTGATGAAATTGAAATGAGTCGGGAAAATTTTAGGAATTTCATTGCTCCATCTTGCACAGATAAAAATCGTTAGTGTTGAATTTTATCAACATCTTTGTTTTATTAGCAAAGCATAGGAAGAGACTCCTTTCTTCTTCATCAAAGAAAGCAGCAATTTCTCTCAGAATTTTGTTTATCAAATTCTCATGATAACGTAGATGAACTCATACTATATAAATTTCACTTTGTGATAGAAAATCTTTGTCCACGACTGAGAGGAATTCAACCTTTGAGGGTTCAGTAATTTTCTCGAAAGAGGAAAATAATAGCAATCCTTTTTTTTTCTAATTATTCTTAGGATTTTGCAACGAACATCAATTTCAACGAATATAAAAGAACGTTTGGATTTTTCTTGTGCTGTATTTGGACCAGACGGTGGCTTGGTATCAAACGCACCTCATATACCTGTTCATTTGGGTGCAATGCAAGAGACTGTTCAGTATCAAATGAAAGCATTCAACGGCGAGTTCACTCCAGGCGACGTAATCCTAGCTAATCATCCGTCAGCAGGTGGTTCACATCTTCCGGATTTGACAGTAATCACACCAGTTTTCTATGGGTAAGTACGATGTTGAATAGACTTCATGTCATCACGTTTTGTGGCTTCAGAGTCGTTGCCCTCTGTATTTTATTCTGTATCTATTTTATTATATAGTAGAAGAAGAAAAAAAAAGGAATGAGAGGTGAAAAGGAGTCATGAATGGAGATTAAAAAAAAATTGATATCAATTTCTTTTTAGTGATCGGCCTAAACCAGTTTTTTTTGTTGCCTGTCGTGGTCATCATGCTGACATTGGTGGTATTACACCTGGTTCAATGCCACCTCATTCAACGTCATTAAGCCAGGTCAATTGGGATAAGACGATATTTTATTCCATTTTTGATATTGAATTGAATATTTAATAATTTAGAATATGTGAACGATTTCTTTTGGATGATTAAATACTGTCCGGATATTATTGTAGGAATCCTGATGATTCATGAAGATACAAACATTTGTTTCACAAAGAAAAATTTTTATAGAAAGCGGAAATAGTTTGGTGACTTTCTCGGTATTTCCCCTTTAAAGAGTTGTCTGTGTCTATCTCTTAAAAATGAAAAATCTTACGAATGTTCTATTGAGGGTGGAGATATCGTAATTTTATTGCATTCCTTACATTCTCCAAATATTTACTTGGAGAGTGTTTTTTCTTTGTCTCTTGTATATTATTATCGATAAGATTAGAAATTCGTTGTGGTGGACAATGTGAAAATTATCTCTTCCAGTAGAAGCTTCAATTATTGACATTGAATATGAAATAACGGGATTGATCAAGGTACTGATAAATGAAGAAATATATATGTTTGAATGGCTCAAAAAAATTCATGTTTTATCAGGGTTCTAAATATGTACATTCAATTTCTATTAACTCCAATCGATGAATAACATTTGCAATAACATTTATTGTATTGCTTTCCGGTGAAGTGAACCATGATATAGCAAATAGAATAATCTCTTCCAGTTTGTACTCAGAACTTCTTCCATCAAATGAAACAAAAATGATATTGATAGAAAAAAATGTTCATTATTTTTCGATTTAATTTTTTTGTGATAGGAAGGTGCAACATTCAAAAGTTTCCTCTTGGTCCACCAAGGAATATTCCGAGAAAAAGAAGTCACTGATGCGTTAATGGAACCTGGTAATATTCCAGGTAGTTCAGGAACTCGCAATTTATCAGACAATCTGAGCGATCTGAAAGCTCAAATTGCAGCTAATCACAAGGTTGAGTCATCTCATAAGTTTGATAGCAAGATAATTACGTTCGCCAAATTGCTTGACATATAAATGTACACATACTTGGTATGATATATGTCTTGATAGCATATGCACTCCTTGGAATTTCAGGGCACGCAGCTGGTAAATGAGCTCATTGACATTTATAGCTTGGATGTAGTCCAAGCTTATATGGGACATATACAACAAAATGCAGAGTCTGCTGTTCGTGAAATGCTCACGTATGTTGGTAAAAAATTGTTAGATAAAACTGGTGATACCAATGTCACTGCCATGGATTATCTTGATGATGGAAGTGTGATCAAATTGCAATTGCAATTTAATATTGATAATGGAGAGGCTATTTTTGATTTTACGTGAGTTCATTTTATTACTTCTCAATATTATTTTTATATCATTTTGACAGCTTTGAATTGAAACCTCAGAGCAATGAAAAATTATTTTGGAATTATAAAACATCTGAGACATTTTATTTATCTTTCTTCCTCACCAATTTTCGAAAAATAAAGAAAACAAACAAAAGAATAATATTTCAACTATGGTGAACTTGATTGTACATTTGAAATTAAGTAGGAATAATATAAATGAATCATAAATAGGAATGAATAAAAATTTTGCTTGCGAGGTTTCTCTCTTCAGTGGATCCAAAATCATAATCAGTTTATAAGAATACATATTTTTTTCCAATTATACTCACATTTAATTCTCATTTTATTATTTTTATTTATAGCGGTACTGGATACGAAGTTTGGGGCAATTGTAATGCGCCACGCGCCGTGACATTATCAGCAATAATTTATTGTTTGAGATGCATCGTCGGTCGTGATGTTCCTTTAAATCAATTGAGTGGAATATTTCATTATATAAATTTAACAAGTTACTTGAAACCGATTGGTTTCAGTTTCATCTTTTATTCATTGACTCTCATACTTAATGATTCAAAGACTGATTGATTAACTAATGAGTTTCATTTTCTTTTGTTTTTCATTTATACAGGGATGTTTGAAGCCTGTGAAAATAATCATTCCAAAGGGTTCACTGTTAGATCCGTCTGAAGAAGCAGCAGTGGTTGGTGGAAATGTTTTGACATCACAACGTGTTGTTGATGTTGTTCTTGCTGCATTTGGTGCTTGTGCTGCATCACAAGGATGTATGAATAATATCACATTGGGCACAGAATCATGGGGATATTATGAGACAGTTGCGGGTGGAAGTGGTGCTGTAGGTTGAAATAAAATAATAATCTTTATTTTGATAATTGAAATCTGTTCATATGGTTGTGATGTTGATGAAATGAAAATTTATACAAAAGCTTCATTGCGGTTACTAAAGCTTCAATGAAAAATATTTTCATATTGTTCACTTCATTTCTCACTGTTCGAACAATTCGTTATGATCATTTGGGATTGACAGTAGGATTAATTCACTGAAAAAAAAACGAAAAAATATTATTTCAAATTATTTTTTATTTTTGGTTTTTATCTTTTTAAGGGTCCAACGTGGGACGGTCGCAGTGGTATTCACACTCACATGACCAATACACGCATCACTGATCCTGAAATATTGGAATTGCGCTATCCCGTAATACTAAAACGCTTCTCACTGCGTAATGGAAGTGGTGGCGATGGGGTTTATCGCGGTGGTGATGGTGTAATACGTGAAATAAAATTTCGCGCCCCAATGACACTGTCAATTTTAACTGAACGACGTTCACACAGTCCACCTGGTATTGAGGGTGGTTTATCTGGTGCACGTGGACGAAATACATTGATTAGAGCAAATGGCAAACGTATTAACCTCGGACCGAAGACCGCCGTTGCCATTTCGCCTGGGGTAAGTTTAATCAACGTGAAAAAGAAAATTATCTTTTCACCCTTTTATTTTCCTAGTGTAAATACATTTTTTTTTATGCGCTCTTTTTCATCGATCAGTAAATTTAGAGGGTTGCAAAACTTTTGGAAAAAATTGTCATATAAAACTATGACGTGTGATTTAAAATTTTCAACAAAAGATTAAATAGAAAAAAATAACTCAGGATACTTAAACAAAATCTGTAGACTCAAATTATCATTTAAATTCTCATAAAGTATTGATTAATGTAAGTAAATATAAATACAAATTGATGTCTATTCATTATAAAAATGAATTTCAATATTATCAAGAAGGAAAGGAACAACACAAAATTATAATTCGAATATTTAAATGTAAGACCATAACAGTTAGGGTTACACAATATGCTTTTGTTCATTCCCATATTCTGTCACTTATTTATAGACACAATACATGAATATGATGCATACATAAATATAAACGTGGACAAAAGTATAGATAAAATAAGGCAGATACATCTTGCAGTATTTAGACCGGGGTTTTTCTTCATGTTTTATGCTGCCTCGTAAAGATTTTATTTCAACGAATGCGAAGCGACCTCTTTTCTCCTGGCTCACCGCCTTTTCCGTGTTTGGTAGCGCAAGGCAGATTCGTATTATATAATATAGATATATAAATACAAATATATATCTCTCTACACAACGTTACATATATATAGTTTTCCGCGTTTATATATATATATATAAATACAAACACCATACCGGAAATATATTTTGACGTCCGGAAAGGCGAGAGATCTAGGTTTTTCACCCGTATGTTATGCGTTTTACGCTGTGATGATTTGAAATGTGTGAAAAAAACCAAACGAGTAAATGAACAGAAAAAAACAAAAAAAAAAGTAGAAATAAAATTTTTATTCATTTTTCCAATTTTTTTTTTGGTATTCTAAAATTTTTTTTTAGTTTCAACTGAAACGTGAGTGAGAATTATATTTTACAGTGATTTCGTTGAAAGGATTGGAGTGGGATTTATTTTTGTTTATTCATGATGGAAAATGGAATGTTATGTGTGTGTTTGTTTATGGTGGCGTGTGAAGATGAAAATGTAAAGGAATTTTATATTCATGCAACTTATCAGAGAGCATTTTCTTCTTGGTATTTTTCTTTTTTTTCTTTTTCTTAATTATAAATTATGAATGAAGTGATATTATTTGTTATGGTTGAAGAAATAGAAAATGTGAATTTGGGACAATTCGAATAAAGATGTGAGCTATCAAAAATGTAAGGAAATTAAAGGGGTTGTTCTCTATCTGTTGATGAATATGTACATGACCATTCAAAATCACTTAGCATGAAAAATAATATAAAAGAAAAAAAAATCTGCTTAAAATTCGACAGAATTTATTTTGATTTATGCTAATTAGCATTCATCTATGTTAGTATTTACAAAAATAAAAATTTCTCATTTATTTTTATTTTTGTTCTCATCATTATTATTTTTTATTTTCTTTCTTTTTTTAATAGGACACTTTCCTGTTGGAGACTCCTGGCGGTGGTGGATATGGCGCTTCTGGTACGAGAAAATCAATTGCGAATAATAATATGAAGAAATTTATAGAACGTGGCAGCGTTTACGAATATCGAATGGCACAAGAGTCAGTTTGATATTAAAGAAAACTATCATTCATATAAATATTTGTTATTAATTTTATAATTATTTACTTTGTGAGTATTCTCAATCAATATCAATCAAATTTTATGATCTAATACAAATATATAACATGGAATATTTAATTCACTCATCTGAAATAAATGTTAAAATACAAAAGACAAAAGAATAAAAAGATTGAGAGAAGTTTTGATACTTTCACACCTGTTGCTGTATCATCATCCATTTGTTTCATTTGATTATTTAATCGTGAATTCAATATTATGTTAATCGAGGCGTGAAATGAAATTTGAATAATTTAGTTATTATAATTGTGCAACGTATACACATAAACACGGACAATGGCGTAATTTTATTTTAAATAATTCACAGCGTCATACGGTCAAACATCGCAACGTTCAAGCTAATAGCCCTATGTTTTTGCGCATTAAATTGACAATTTCCATTTAACACTGCATGTATATACATATATATATATACATATACATATAGATATATCCATGAAGGCTATTAATTCACCGTCATGCACAGCCACTTGGCCGTTAAATCAAATTAAATGTACGATATTACCTTCTTATGATGGAATTAAATTATAAATCAATAAATGGGCCGATGATTTTCATTTCCGGCAAAATATCATTGCCCGTTTACTGAAATTCTCATTATTTATTGTAAAATTATTAGTGAAAGAGAATTAATATTGATTAATATTGACGAAAATAACAAATCTATTTTCAGATATATTTTCATGATTGAATGAATGATGCTGAAAAGAAAAATAAGTTTACTTTATTAATTATATCGATATTGAACTCAAATGTGTA
Source organism: Meteorus colon (assembly GCA_030523085.1). Classification (NCBI taxonomy): domain Eukaryota; kingdom Metazoa; phylum Arthropoda; class Insecta; order Hymenoptera; family Braconidae; genus Meteorus; species Meteorus colon. Next base: position 92,187 of record JAPYZH010000063.1, read on the forward strand.
CATTTATTGTTTATTTTTATTGTTGATTAGTATTGGAAAAACTAGTGAGGAGTATGATTGTGGTTGATATTATTTTCGTTTCAATTGTGATCAATTAATAATCGAATTGGTTTATTCAATTCTATATAAACTGGCTCAGTAAATATCAAGATCAATCTCTCATTATTTCATAAAGTTTGATTGACAAAATTTATACAACTGATGAATTTAATTAATTGTTTAATAATGAGAGAAATAAATTTGACATCAGCATTGATTTCATGGTTTGTAATATTCTGTAGTGTTGCTAACGCAGAATGTATCATTCGATTTGATGTTGGTTATCTATTTTAGTATTGGATCAACAATAATGGTGATGATTATAATGATATCAGAGATTTAGAGTGAATTTTCTACCATGTGAATATAATGAGTCACCTGTATACGGCTACGAGGATTATTATGGTGATTCGTCACATGAATGTGATTAATAATTGGACGAATGATGCCCAAGCTATGCCAATTCATAGGATTAATCATGAAATAATAAAGATTCACAACTCTGGAACGAGAAGCCACGTGAATCATCATTTAGAATATAATATTAATTAGTTTATTGATTAATATTGTAAATTAACAATTGAAATGATAGATGAGGACCTTTGATGGACTGGAAAAAAAAAGAAACAACTACAATCGACGATCTCAAATTTTATTACTCTGATAATTTATCTTCAACATAAAGTTGAGAAAAGAATAAATAATTCATATTAAATTCATCAAACATTTTTCTTCTTAATTGAATTAACTTCTTTTTGTATTTATCAATTTTCTTCGAGTTCACACTTCTTCATAAGAATAAATATTTCACTGTATAGTCAAAGTACTGCCGGTGGCTTTCCGGAAATTGATATCAGATTGGAAGATATATTCATGAGAAGCCGAAAAAAAAAAGATGAATGAATAAACCAACGAGAAAATAAAACGACATGAGATGGGTAAGAAAAATGACTTGAGACGTAAAGGATGTACACTCAGTACTCTTTTATATATCTATCGGCAATGTAAGACTCGACATCTATCTTGGTGAAATAAATCGTACTTATATCTCATACGTAGACCACAAACAAAATGGCAACTCGTCTCATCTTTCCATATATATTCATGCCAGAGTGAATGTAGATTTACTCGTACATCACATTGGATGTATACACCAATTTCCATTGAATCAATGTGTATTCGATATATTGCCTATCGCTTTTTCACTTGGATATAAAAATATAGTTGGAATAAATTTTTCGTGCATCATCGTATGTTTGTTGGGATATTCTGAGGAGAAACAATCAAAAGAAAAAAGAGTTAAGGATAAAATAATATGAATGGATATGAAAAAGAAATACTTGAATAAAATAAATATCATTTTGATGACAATTTCTTATTTTCATTTAAAAAAAAACATTGACTATTCATTTATTGATAAATAAATGAAATATAAAAGGTTTCAGTTATTAAATAAATGAATAATTTATTTGTTTATTTGGTTTGATAATTGTTGAATAAAGAATAAATTTATGATTTTTTTATCTTGAAGTGCGTGAAACGTTTTTACAAACATTGAATGGATTTTTAGAATTTCAAAGGGAAAATTTTGAAAAACACTTAATTATTCTAGCAAAGTATTATTGACCATAGTAACTCCTAAGTTTTTCTGTTAAGGGATGAATATAAATATGTGAACTAAGAAAATAATTCGTTCTTATTGGATTAAATGTTAAGAGAGGAAGAATTCTTGCAGAAAATGTTTTTGCACTTTGTGATTTTGATCCTCTTTAACTCTTTGTTGCACACTGGCGTCACAGAGTGACACCTGTTATCCGTTATTTTCCATTTATACCGTTACTTTATAATTATTCACTCTGACATGAAATATTCATTCATAAGTCTACATAATGACACCGACTCTTGTAATAACTTTATAATGGTTCCATCGCTGAAAAACACTTTTTTTCAGGGTTATCAGTCTTACTGATAACAAGCTTATTTGAAATTTTTTCTAAACTCTTATCAATTTTTTTTTCTATTTATCTTTACCCAATTAATTAATTTTGAGTATTATTTCGTCATTTTCAACTTCTGTTTTCGATTTTTCTCTTATCTTATACGGTGTTTTTCTTATGCTACATAAAAACATCGATTAGGTAAGTCGAAAAAAAACACAACTAATTATATTTACTTATTATTCGAATTTCTATTTTGATTCTGTTATATTACAGCAGCAGACATTTAAAAACTAAAAAATTTTAATAGAATTTTAAATCCTATCAAAGTAATTTATCAACTGATTAATTACCATTTTCAAAGTGTTCACCTAAATTTTCTTCTTCCATATTTTTCCTCCTTTTTTCTAAAAGCTCAACCACAATTTTTATCAAACACTAAATCCTGCGATAGACCCCAAATTACAAATTCAATTGTTCAATTAAACAATAACCATAACAATGATAAATAATACGCATTTTAAAATTTATCAGAAACATAAATCATTAAATTCTATATAAAAATAATTATTCATTGCCATGGCAACTACCAGATAAAATGAAATAACAATTGTCACTTGACACATTCACAAAATCAAAGCAAAAATATGCAAAAAAAATCGTCAAACACAATAGCGTTAATTATTGTGCATACATTGACAACAACTAAGAAATCATTCAAGTCAAAGCAACAATATAGTATTACAATTAAATTGAATTCACTAAACAACGTGAATCATTAGTTAGCTTTTAATTAAATTAAATTGCTACTTTGATAACATCAACATAAATATCTTTGAATAACAATTCAAATTTAATTATATTAAATTAAATACTCACATTCACACATACATACACAAACATTATTAACATATGCATCATCTTTGCATGAAGAATTTACTTTCCACAATCAACCACCTTTGATGCAATTCTAATTGTCATTAAAGAAAAAAATTTCTTTCACAATATATCACATTGTTGGTGCAAAGAAGGAAAAAAATAGCCTTTCACAGTGATGATGACAGATACGAGAGCGTTGAAGCTTGGAGTAATGTGTGCTTTGGGGTGTTTCGCAACTGTCATGTATAACGACATGGGGCTCGTTTGTGATGAGCAACATGATAAGTGGTGACACATACCCACACCCATACAGTTGTTTCATTTTCATTGCTATGTGTAGTCAAGTGGGAACTCAGTCACGCACGTTGTCGTGTGTAAGGACACCACAGCTTCGGGTAACAATTTAAAACTAAAATAAAAATGATATTAATGTAATGAGAGAAAATAAAATAGATGATAAATAAATAATGGATTAATAAATAAATTTTAGATATTTTTTCTAATAATTTTTCAGAAATATCTTTTTGTTTTTTATTTTTTAGGTGTTATATTGTTTTGTTATTTGAGAGAGGGTTCCAATGGAAATTCGTGGCTTGTAGTTTGATCTAATTTCTGTAGATTGTGCAGTTTCGCTTTTCCAAGTAGAGTTACTGGATAGTAAGCTTCTATAGATAACTGTTTTCAAACTATGTGTACTACAGCTATTATCTTACATTACGTACGAAGATAATAATTATGATACTAGTTTAATTTATAATCGATTACTAATCATTTATGTATCTAGTTTCGTAATTGAAAATGTTGAAAATTTAATTAATTAGTGAATATTCAGTCTTTTTTTAATTCTCATCTTCGTGATAATATTAGGGATAATTAATTGGTGAAGAATTTTTATTTGTGATGTTTTCAAGAATTGTCTATTATTGTTCTTGTGAAAATTTTGAATTGATATGATATTTACTTTTATTTATTCGTTAATTTTTTGGTTGATAACTTATTCATATTGACTTTTGTTTTGAATTATAATACGACAAAAAGGAAAATTTGATAAATTCAATGTCCATGAACTGTTGATATATCTTTGAAAACAATTCATCATTTACGATAGACATAAAAACAGATTTCTTTGTTTTGTTTATCAAATTCTCATTTAAAGTTGAAATTTTGTTATAAATGAAGATGTAAAAAAAAATAAACTACCTCCTGTGTAAATATGAAAAAAGGAATTGCAGTCGAATTGCAATATATAACTTTGAGTAAATATCACTGGATGTAATACTGTGATATTATACCTTTGAGTGTGATGTGGCTTATTTGAATTTCAGAGTGATCAAAAGAACGAAAATGGTTGTGAAGTTTAAAAGCGAAAAATCCATGGAGTGACATGATCGTGGATTTCATCGTAGTGTTATGGAGGTACTTTGCACTTTGTCGAGTGACACTTCCATCTCACTTTCTCTTTTGCAGCAGCGTTCCTCTTTTTCATTCCATCTTCCACATCCCCAGGCCACTCGGAAGTCACCAACTGCGTCCTGGTGAAAACTTTTGATTCGGTGACGTTCTCACCCAGGACAATTATTAGTTGTGCAAAAAAGTGGGTGGGGTAAGAGGCAGGGGAGAGGGGGATAAAATAAAAAATAATTTTTATTTACTTTAGAGCAATGCACTTAAAAAACTGTCAACTGAAATGGATTTTAAAAGATGAATAATTTCTTTTGGAACAATTAAAAATTTGTGTTATTATGGTAATGAACATTTTTATTGTACTAAAATGCATCTACTGAGATGATTGAAAAATTTTGTTGAATTTTTATACATTGAAAAATAATTGAGTTTATCAAGTTGATGTAATTTTTCTCATTGAATGTCATGATAACGTAAAGGATGTAACTTTTTTTTTGTTTCATTATTATTTTTTGTTCTTGCAACGATGAAGGGTGAGAGAACGAAATATGTTGAGGGCTTTCGTCTTGTAGAGAAAATTTAGGGAAAATTTTCAATTTTGTGACAAACAAATAATGATTTTTGCATGGAATTTTTTTTTGTGTCTAGTAAATCGAGTCAATTGTTTTATGAATTGATATTGGCTTTCGAAATAATTTTCTAATTGATGAGAAAAATAAATGTTCGCATGTTATATAGCAGAACTATTTATACACGAACAGTAAATTCCATATTCATAACAGTATACAAAGTTTATTTGGTGTGAATACAAATTAATGTATATCACATATATGTATAATATTTGATTAAATGGGAGATAAGCTGCTTTCAATGGTCTATGACAGTAATTACCAACCCATAACACGTTCGCCTACGGATATTTAGCACCGGATATTGAGATACGAATTGGATATCAACGTACTTCACGCTGAAGAGTAAATACAATCTATCAGTTCCCTCCTACATTCTCCCAAAGTAATCAGCTCATTGAGTCTACGAATCAACAAAATAACAATGTGTGAACAATCGTGTGATGTCAGATACATTTTAGGCAGAAAATATCAATTAAAACCATTTCGTTTGGTTTGAATAATTTTGATTATCAAAATTTGTCTTAGAAAGGGTTAATCATCGAAATGGCAAAGGTATGAACCCATTTAATTAATTTTGTAACATTCGTGATTATATTTTGATGTATTTTTATTGTCCTCCCATTACCTAATGACACCTCTGTCACTTCCTCCTCATTGCGAATTGATTCAGAGACACCATAGGTCAATGATCAAAATCTCTAAAAATTTCATCGATTTTTATCAATTATTCAAAGTCTCAGATAAGAAAGAATAATTATCTGATTTAATATAATCTGATAATTTATTTTGGATTGTGGTGAGACTGCACTGTATTAGAAAAAAAACATGGCAGATTATTAAAACTCTTTGACAAATATGTGTATCAGTAGATTCATTAATTTTCTGAAAGACTTCTCAGTATTAAAAATTTCGAAATTATTTCGTGATGTCTATTTGAGATTCAATTTGATTTCATAACAGGGTGATGATGTCACAAGTGAATTCTTTTCCTTGATAACAAATTCAATTTGAATTCTCAGTTTGACTGAATACTCAGTAGAGTCGTTGAACCTTTTCATGAAAGTTTGTCCTTGGTAAGTTACACAGGCTAATGAAGGCATTAGATGCTAACAGTATTCAGTGATACAGGCGCTTTTTGCGTGCGAGCATTTCCCATTTCTGGTTTTCCTTTTGATCACCAGCCTAGTCCTGTTTGCTCTCTGGATTGGAAACATTGTACATATACGAACACGCATGTAATTCATCATCAGATCCTTTTGATCTAAACATTCTCCCACAGGTCTGGTGACACAATATTATTAAGCGTTTAACAGCTTTTGTTTACACAGTTGAACCCGTTTTCAGGCTGTTATCGTTAAATTGCACGAGAGCTTTTATAAAAATATAACTTTTAATCCATCTGGATCATGTATGATTAGTCGCCAGTTGTCTGGACTTGAAAGTCTGGAAATTAAAACTTCAATCTGATAAAACAATTCGTGAGATTCACTATGAGAATTTGGGATACAATTTTTTTTGTATTCAGTATGTTAGATTGGAATGAAAATAAAATTAACTAATAGGTTATGAATAAACAAAAATAATTCCAGAGTTGATGTGAAATTGTATTTAGAATAATCTGTAATTAATTTCTGGCAAAACTTTTTGAAAAATTGTTAAATCGTACGTCAATCATTAACGTTTCTCCTTTGAATACAGAGAGTCATTCCATGATAAACCATCAACTGTTACTTTTTTTTTGTCTCCAGTGTTTCCACTATTTTAATTGAAGATACCATTAAAAAAAAAATGATGACATCTGTGTGTTTATTATTCATGTTGAATATTTACTTAAATTTCCAATTCAAATATTCTTAAAAAATTTTCAATGCGATTGAACAATAATCGATTCAAGTTTTAATGGTTTCGATATATGCGTGTGCACATATGCATATTTGGACTGAGGATTACAGTTAGGAATAAGTTGAAGTCATTAAATCCAGTCGATAATTGTGCAGTATTGCGTATGTATTATAATGGAAATTGATGGCGTTTATAGGTGAAAATTATTTTACTTAGTTGAGCACGTATTACAGATACTTTAATAATTCTATGAATTCTTGTGTTTACATCATCATTAAATTAATTCTGATATATTTCTGGTGATTAGTTAAAGTATTAGTAAAAAATTTATCATCACTTTAGAAATCAATTTTTTTTTCAATACTATTTAATTAATTTTTATATAAAGACTTATTGTTGATATTGTTGAGCATTAACATTTAATTCTCTGGTAAAATTAGTCATAAATCAGTTGATATCTTAAGCAATTGAATTTATTTTAATACTCTCATTGTGATATGTGAATTATTACTGCAATTTTATAAAAACGTATTGCAGTATCTTTGAATTGCAACAAGAAGAAAAAAAAAGAAAAATTGGGTTATTAATGCGGAAATGGAAGCCTCGGCTGTTGATAAAAGGAAGCGTAGACGTCAGTGGCCAACGTCTACTATATATAGTACAGTAAAAGTAGTAGAGTGGCAAAGTGGTCGAGCAGTAAGGTGACTTGTTCGTAAACTTCATTTATCTTTCTTTATTTTTTCTATTTTGCCATCACTTTTACGATTTCCGCTTCTCATTTTTTTCTCTTTCTTATTTTCAACGCTCATGATTTTCTACCCATCATGGAAGTTGTCTTCCTCCTTCTTTTATGGTATTAGTGTACTATATTAAGGTGAGGATATGGGTATACTTGAAAAAAAAAAATTGAATTGCAGGTCAATCGATATAGTCTATACAAAATTTCTTTCCTCTTTTCATTCACTTATTTATCAATTTACATTTTTCTCGTTTCAATCTATACATTTATTCATCGATTTTCATGTTATCCATTGGATATGAAAAAGAATTATTCAAGAAATATTAAAAATCAGTCGTCGTATTTGCAATTTGGAAATTTAAATAGCCATGGAAATTCTCACGATTTTCACAGTTTAAAATTTATTTATAAAAACATGACTTTGATATTTGAAAAAAAGGAATTTTTATTCATGAAAATTAAATTATTAAAATGTTCAGAGATTAAAAAAATGATTGATGTCAAAAAAAATATTCATTGAACTTTTATTCATCATAATGTTCTCCTCAATTTGTCAACTAGTTTACACTTAGTATAAAATATTTAATCTCTCCAATGGCTGATCCAGATAATTATAATTAATTTTGCAGTGAAGTGATTGAAATAATTCGGTTGAAGTTTTAGTACGAAAAGTTTTATGCTCAACCTGTATATCAGATGAATACAAATTTTGTAACAATTATATATCCGAAATATACTGAGACATTTTGTTACCTCCCAGGCTTAACATTCTTATGCAACATTGGTAAGTACCTCGAGGAAATAGTTCAAAACATATAGATATATAGAGATGGTAAATAAATCTCATTTGATAAAGTTTGTGTGACAAGTGCACATCAGCGTGAGGTACTTGAATTCAGAATGAATCCACCAGTTTAACGGATTATCCCTATTCACTGTCAAGAATAAGATAGATACAAAGATACATTGTTGGCAGTTGACAGCAGAGCAACTTTAATCCAATATTTTTTTATTATACAAAAATATTAGAGTAATAATAGAAAATTGTGAAAAATATAAAACAATTTATTTGTCAAACTGATTAACCATTTTCTATCATTTTTTATCAGTGTCCCATGAAGAATTCTAAATAATAATTTAAATATAATAACAATTGAATTTTCTTTTCATACAACTATATCAATTCTTAGTTTTAACTCCTCATTACTTTGGTAGGTTAATTATTATTAAAATATTTAATATTAATTTGTAATGAATACGATGCATCTCGTTCAAAATAATATTTATTGACAGTAACATATTTTTTCTATCTCACTCAAATATTAGTTGAATATTTTTCATACTATAAATATATACACACACATGCATAGATGTTCAGTGTCCCAGTGAAGCAGATAAATTATCCTTCGTCGAGAGTGAGTCATATAAAATATGATCTCATCTTGTGCTCAGGAGTATTTTGCGATGGTAACCCAACCATGTCACGTCACACCCTGATGCTGTTTGCTCTTCTGAAGTGCCATTTATATTTCTGTACATGATCTATATATTCGTTGGTTCATTTCTGTGTATCTCTGTATGCATTTGTTCGCAAGTCCATCCTATTCAGTATAAAATCATAAATTTTTTTATGGACATATCTGATGAAAACACATTTGGTTATACAGATCGTTCTAATAATTTACAAAACTGAAATATGAATGGATCAGTTGATGTTTTTTTTTTTTCAATTCCGTTCAGAATTGGAAAAACAAAAAGTCTATGAAAATGTCGTTATATTTTTCATCTGTCCACCTTGCACCATTCTAAATTGGTAAATACAGCGAAAGAAATAAAATTGATTTGAAATTTCCAACAATTGGATATTGAAAGACCATTGGATAAATTAAATTTCGTTGTCATTTTATTGTTTCAATTCCTATAATATGTTTCGATTGATTGCTAGTTGATTATTATATTGTTCGTAGTTTTTGTTTGTTTGTTATGTAGATCGATAAATAGGAAAATTATTAAACCTCTCCAATTTATTGGAAGTTTATTTTCTGATTGTGTATAAATAAAATGATATTTTCTACCATAATCAAAAATTAAGGAGTTTTTGTTTTGTTATTAAGTAGATAAACCATTTTTATCTGAAGTATTGTTGTCATTATAATTATTTAGATCAATATTTCTTACAAAATTCTGTCGATTTATGTATTGATGAATTTTTTATATATTTATTCTATCCAATTTTGGTTAACAAGAAAAAAATTCCAATATTAAATTTAGCGTTTTACTTTTCTATTCTCATGTGTACAATATTTACTTTCGTTATTTTTTTTTCTTTTTTTGATACAATATATTCATAATCTCAATTATTAAGATTCAATTTTGTGTACAATATTTTCCTATATTGTTTCTTTGTTCTAAATAATAATCCCTCGATAAAGCTTGTGAAAATACTTTGGTGCTTGACGCAATGTGCACCGTCAAAGGACCATAATTGAATCCTATACCGATACTCTGATAAATGTCAAAAACATTCTATAGAAAATAACAACAAGTTTTCCATGTCAACAACAATGAGCCATGAAAATCGAAATCGTTCATTTATTTTTTATTTTCAATATCATTTCGTCCATTGATCCACTTCAAAAGCAAACATTTTTCATGATATCACTTCATAAAGTTCAGCTCAATATTGAATGACATCCTGATACAAAATATTAATCCCTCATTTTGCTTCACTTGGAGCAATCATAACTTTACTAATAAAAATTTATCAATACTTGTAGAAAATTATCGATAAAAAAGAAATCTTATGAAAATAAAATACAAATTTATCCCCTCTACTCAATCAATATCACACAGTTACCATCCGCAACTTCCTCACAATAAAAAAATTCTCAATTTCATTATCACTTCCTCATACTTCAATGAAATATCACATGACAAAGCCAAATTCAATCGCAGAAGTCACCATAGAACTTCCACAAAATATTGTCATTTATGCTCCTCTTACAAGAGTCATCTGATAGTAAAGTGTTCCATTACAATGGTGATATAGAAGACACGTTGCAGAACACGAGGTTGCTTGATCTCATTTACCAAGTACACTTTCAATCCATTACATATATAAAATATAGATACACACACACGAACATATATATATATATATATATGCATACTTTTTGCATATGTATTACACTTGCAATATAACGATAGAACAAGTTTTAAACGCACCTGTGCATCGACTCTGAAGCTCCATTAAGTCTTTCACTATACACGTATGCATATTTCTCACTGGCACATGAGGTTCCCCATATACTTATCTACACACCAACACATCCACACACATGCACACACATGCACAGAATCTATACTAAAAGTAATAAAACAGCCAAAGTTGATTATTCAAAACTTTCAGTGCAATTATCCTGTGCACGACAATTTAAACATAATAATAATTCATTCAAAATTATTCGCACACATATGAAATTAATTGAATTAAATTTGAATAATTATTCCACTTGCACATAGATTTTATTGTTGTTTTACAAACCAATTTTTGTTTGTATATGTTTATGCAAGTATATATTATATATATGCATATCCAAAAAGATTTCTTTCATGAAAATTTTTTATTCAAACGCAAAAGCTTTCGTTTCTCACCCCTCGGGGGACCCTCAGGTATTTATTACACCTGGGTGTACTACACTGAGTTGGAAATAAAAAAAAAAAGAGAAAAAAAAGGAAAAAATTCCCTCGTCTTTCATATTTGTTTTTTGAATAAAATATATTTTTATTATACATTAAGAAAAAATAACAACAGAAGAAATTGGTGAGGAAAATGTGGTAGGAACAAATTATTGAGTGTATAGGAAAAATATAAATCCAAGTTGAGGATGTCATTCTTCAACTACCCAATAGGGTTGTTAACAAGCCCATATCGGTTTTTTTTTTCTTCGTTTTTTCCCTCTTTTCCTTCGATTTGTGTTGCCTTGGTTTTTATTTGTCGATCAAGCGTTATACAACTCGAGACGTGCGATCGCGTTTAACTTTTCCAGTTTATCCCGTGCTCTTGTTACTCAGCGTCACTCTCTGGAATAGTTTTCTATGGCTATGGAACCATTGGGAGAACGTGTTCATATATGTGAATGTGTGTGTGAGGTTGTAAGGTTGAGCGGGAAAGAGTTACACCCACAGCCTAGGTCGACATTCGTCGCTAAACGTACTTGCTTTTTTTCCCCCCTGTAATTTTTTCTTTCTTTTACCTACGTTTTTTTTCTTCACCGTTTTATTTTCTACACCAGAAACGGCGTCCCCGGCGTCCTATTATTTCTATCCGTAATACCGACGTACACACCCACACATACGTACATATAATCTCCGTCGATCGTTGTGCGCTTTGCAGCCACGTCGACAGAGAACAACGGGTCGAATTACCGCTGACAATTCGCCTCGGTAACCTCGATATTAACTTTTACGATAATAAAAAATACCACATATGGTCAATTTTTATTTATCTATTGGTTTTTATTGTATTTTTACACAGTTTTTGTTATTTATTTCAGTTGTGTAATTTTGTTAATTTATTATGTTTAATTGATTATTGTAATTTATTATAATTAATAGGGTTGAAAAAAGAATTCGATTGAATATTGGAAAAAAATGTCTGATATTAAATGAATTTTTAACTTCCAATGAAATTTAGATAAATTATTTATTTTCATTTGATGAACAAATGTTGGAATTTTATTGTTTATTTATACATGTTAACAATGGTTTCATTAGTTGAATTATTAAATAATTGTTGATAATTATCATAGATATTGATTTATTTCTCAGAATTTATGTTGAAAAATCACTAATTGCAGTGATAAGTTTATAGCAGCGATTGTCTGTTTCCTTGAAGTTGATTACCTGGAATTTTTTAATGGATATTGACGATGATGAATTATTATCAATTGGGAAATATTTTGAAACAATTGGAGTCATACACATAATTCAAAATTATCTAGGACGTCTTCATTACTTCATAAAGTTTCTTGTCATTCAAAGTCATCGTTACTTGCTGATAGACTGTACTAATTTTCTAAAAAATAATGTCTTTGTTATCGTGGTGTACGTGATGTTGGACATTCATCAAAATTTATTATGAAATTGTGCGATAGACATCAACGACGATTATTTTATAAAACAAAGAGAGACTCATTGTTAATAATTCAGTTATTTGAAAAAGCAACGACTTCGTAGCTGTCATATAACAACGATTTATTGTATCGTGAAGAAGTATATGATGAAGATGAACGTAATTTTGATGACGATTGGAGTGATGGCTTGTCTTTTTTCAATTCTTTCAATAAACACAGTTGATGTAAGTATTTGAAAATAGAATTAATTTACCATAACAATAGATCATTTGTTGTTCTTAGAAGTGTCATTAATATTTTCTTTCATTTATTTTACAGGCTCTCGTAGGCAAGCCGGGTCGTAAGTAATATATTTATTCAAAAATAATTGTACAAACTTTATGTTGATTTTTCTTTAGGAAATTTTTTTTTGAATTGTTAGTCTGGGCTTTGTTCAGTCATTCGTGAATGATTTTTCAAACAAAGTGGTTACAGTTAAATTTTCATTCTCAAAATCTTACAGCTATAATTTATTTTTGATTCTACTTTTCAGTGGGTGAATACTGCCACAATGTCGACTCGTGCAAGGAAGGTTTCATGTGTGTGAGAGGAGACAATTTTTGGGGAAGATGTTGGCAGATAGATTGACAGTGAAATTCAAAAATATTATGCCTGAATTTTGATCTTGGATAAAAACCGTCATTCCATCCGATTTATTATAAAATACTGATGGAACCTCTGATAATATTGCAGATGCCTTCAATTCGACTTTCTAGATATTTCCAATGTAGAATCACAAATTATTGCTTTCAAAAATATTAAATCTCAAATTCTCGTTTGTATATACTTCTGTTGATTTAAATGTTATATTATCGTCTATGTGTTCAAATAAATTCTAACTTTGAAATGATCAAAATATTCATTTTGTCATTGTGTTGTTATTTATATTTATCTCCTCACGATCCACTCTCTGTTCATTTACGTTTGAAACATTTCAAAGATGCCACAAAAAATAACAGAGGAAGAATTATTGTTGTATAGAACAACTACAGTTGTCATATTTGTTTAGTTGTTACGTTGCAAAAATTTGATGAATTCTTACTGAAAAAAAATTTGTTAATATCGTAAAATTTCAACTTGTGATTTGAAATATTAAATTAAACAAAAAAAATACTTTTATTTAATATTTTTTCAGTGTTTTTTTTTTTTTTGAAAAAGCAATTAATTCTTCATTTACTTGACACCGATGTAAGGACGGATTAGAATGACGCCGTTTTGGTTTTATATGAAACGTGACAATAGACATGAAAAACCATCGCCATCTAGTCTGATAATCGGAATGTGGTCAAATGAATAACATTCCACTTATATATAAAAGAATATATTTGATATTAAGTTCACATATTCGTGAAGTCATAATACATACGACGACATACTGACCCATTGGAATTTGGGTTGTATAATCTAATAGAAAATACAACATGAAATTAAATGGAACGTTGTTAATTGTTGCAATGATGGTTTGTCTTTTCTCTATTTTGTCATCGAACACAGTTGATGTGAGTATTAAAATGATAAATCAATAAATAATCAGGTTTCATCATAACATGTTGGAAAATATTATTCAATGCTGAATGTTTGTTATAGGCATGTTCATTCAATCTTCGAGGCAGTGAGTAACACATCAAATATTCTTTTGTTTAAATCTATTGTATTTAGTTTGATATACTGAGAAATTTTCCTGTATTGTACAGAGAACGAAAACTGTAAAGACCATACATGGTGCATGGAAAGTCTGCGTTGTGGGAAATATCATCCTGATGATGAGTGGGGAAAATGTTTGAAGCCATGTGCCAAGGTAAATATTTATAAATAAAAATTTCTATATCAAGATTTGCTAATATTCTTCATTATCATTTTTAGAGGGAGCTCTAGATGCAGAATGTCTATATAAAATTACCTATCACATTCATTTGAATTCTTGTACATTTTTTTAATTAATATACATTTTCACTCGTTAAAATATTAAATCTTTTCATCGTTCATCTTGAATTTTACATTACGCTGTCACAAATTTGTTAAATAATAAAAAAAATTCTCAACAATGTTTAATGTTGTTTCAATCATCACCCAGAATTATTTCAAAGTTTATCAACCATTTTTATAAATCCTTAATAAAATTCATTTCAATAATTACAAAAACATAATTTATCTATTATTTGAACAGTACATAAAAACTTGAAAAGTTAAACAATGAAAAGAAATAAAAAATATTTTCTTAATATTTTCTCACCGCACTCTAAACAAAATTTTTTTCCATTCTCATTTTTAATTTACATTTCATTTAAACGTAAATCCCTTGGAGTTGTGATTCAATTCAAATCGTTCTATTATTCAAATAAAAATAAATTCAACTGGAGAAAAATTTCTCAATAAATTTTCATAACAAATAAAATCGAGTCGATTTATTTTTTTTGTTTTTTCCTTCCCTCTCTCTTTCTCTACCAGTTCAATCATATTCAGATTATCTGATGTTCGTTGCCTTTCGTCATTAAATTCAAAATTGTACGTGAAATTCAGCTGTAATATATGAGAGCCTTGGAGATTACCTTGGCGAGGTCACATCCAGGGACATTCAACGTACACCCATACATAGAGTGAATATATGCATCCACAAATACCATTTCCGGTGATATATATATACATTTAGGTATTCGGGAGACGAGAGATGGAGGTTGTGTAGTACAAATTCCATCGTCCATCCTCATTGCCTGAGGCCTCAAGAGATATTGAACATCCTTCACTTCACCAGCCGCACCCATTTCTGTGATGACGCCTATCTTATCCCAGTGCGAACAACTCTCATTCTAACTTCCTATGTCACATACAGATATACATGTGGTGAAGTACTCGTAGTTTCAATGACAAGTAACGTTTGTGAACATGCGCAATGTTGTCAACATTCTACGTATGCACAAGAAGAGATACGAAACTCACACAGAGTATACTCTTCAATTTCGTATTATTCTGTTGTCTCTTAAGATCAATCGATGATCAGTCATGGGATTTGTGGGAATTCACTGCAAATGTTGCATTCGCTATTGGCAGTCGTCAAGATTATTTGAAAGATTCATGGAATGTCAGAAAAGAAAAATAAATAAATATTTAGTTGTTGCAAATGTCTGATAGTTATTTTTTTTCTAGGGAATATTATTTGTATTGAATGAGATAATGATTTCATTAGGAAGTTCATTAGTTTTCTGGTATTAATTATATATATTGATGGTATTATTTGTAATAATTTCCTTATGAAATATAGGAAATTTTGAAGTTAATTTGGTTAGGATTTGTTTGAGATTGGATATTTTATGTGATGGATTTGCAAAAATAATTCTATTTTTGATATTGGTGAGAGAAAATTGACTTTGAATTCAGATCACTTTTGCCCTTGCAATTTTGAGCAGTCAAAAAATTGAGGGTTCTATCATATCATTTTCAACTAACAGTTTCATCTCTCTGCATATCAACTTCTCTAGTTTCATCGACCCATGTCGATATACCCTCACGCCAAACTTGAGCGTTCAGCTCAATTCACCCATCGGGCGTTCAT
Organism: Meteorus colon; assembly: GCA_030523085.1. Classification (NCBI taxonomy): domain Eukaryota; kingdom Metazoa; phylum Arthropoda; class Insecta; order Hymenoptera; family Braconidae; genus Meteorus; species Meteorus colon. Next base: position 108,383 of record JAPYZH010000063.1, read on the forward strand.
TACCATAAGCGCACAATTTTCCCCAATTTGATAATAATGTTTCAAACTTTTTTATGTATCCATCGTGAACGTTTATCACAAATTTGAGTGAACATAATTGCGTGACACTGTATTGTACAGGAGTAAAATGTGAAGTCAACATAAATGAATGAATTCAATCAGAACGTTACAATGTAATAGAAGAAACAGCAGAAATAAAAAAAGAAGTATAAATATCGAAAGATCAAATAATCGGTAGGTGGCAAAAAGACGTTTAGAGATGCATTTAGACCTTGAAATTATTTCTCTTGCCCTCAAAAATGTTGGAATACAGTCAATTAGAAATCAGGGATTGATGAGGGTAATTGAGTCTAATGGCTGATAACTTTTTTGAAATTAATCGAGTGATGACAATCTAGATCGATCAATGCTGACATAATTCCTATATATAAAGATGGATCCAAATGTCTTGAGAGCCACTTACACTTTTTTCGACACAAGTGACAAGTTCATACTTGTGATAGTAAGATCAATATTATTCGTTCGTAAAGCAAAAGGGAAAGGAGTAGAACACAATGATAATCAATAGAAAATTGGTATTATTCGGAGTGATGGTTTGTCTTTTCTTCATTTTATCTCTAAACACAACTAATGTGAGTATTTAAAAGAATCAATTTTACAATTATAATAAGACATCATTTATATTTCTTAATTTATTCAAATGGAAATATTTCATTACAGGCATGTAATGGTGATGGTAAAAGTGAGTATTATTCATTCAAATATGAATTCAATTTTTTACAAAAATATTCTCTATAAAAAAATAGCAGCAATTTTTATGAAACTGTTTATCAGTCGAATTGATTATTTATGCGCCATTTCAGCGAAATCATACTTGTGTTTCCAATAAATTCAAGTTCATTTGATATATTTTGACTTTTTGTATACAAATTTAAAACAGCTTATTGTTTCAACAGAAATTTGAATGGAAAAAAAAGAATGTATTGTAAATTACTTATTTACATTTTAATGTGAATCAGTCATTTTTTATTTCGTGACTGGATTGACAAAAACACGAATGTGCAAATGTTTTAATGTTATTATCATTCCTATTAATATTTACACTGAAAATTGGACCATTGTAAAATAACTTTCATGCAAGTGCTGAAAAAAATGTACTTGGTTTTATACTGTTAAACTGGGGGAAAAATGAGCATTTTTTTTTACATTTTTAGCTCCGCCCCTAAATATCCCTCGTCAAGGTCTTCGTAGCGGGATTGGGATAGGCGAGTAACAGAGTGAGGAAATATCCGCTTAAGTGAATATACAATTATAAAACGATTTGGTGAAAAATTTGGGAAGATTACATATAAATTTTTCACCTTCAGGCTTGAGGCAGATGGAACAATAACTATCGCGCCAATTTTTCGTTCAATTTCATCAGTATTATTCCAATAATCTCCCTATACATTCAATGGAGGAACGAACTCTATAGAATATTGGAACGTGGATTGTACTTTTTCTTGCATACATTTTGTCGAATTTGAAATAATCAATAAAAAATACCTGCGTAATAAATATTGCTCTATGATGAGAATTATCATTTGCTCTCCACCTTAAAAACACTCATCAACGGAACCAAAGTAACTAACGGACAATAAAAGTCACACCGAGAGTTCTGTTATCGAGTCCGACTGAAGTAATCGAATTTGATAAATAATTGTCGTAATGGACATAACGTCAACCGATATTTCTCCATTGAAATAAAAAAAAAATCCAATTCCCGAATTGGCCAAGAGTTTGATAAACGCATTGACGTCAAATTAATTTTCTTGTACTGCGTAGAATCTTCTACATTTTTTGATGCTGGACGAATCTGAACTAAGCAGAGTTAATTGTTTATGCAATAACTGTCATTATTGATAATATTTTTCTTATCATCTCAATAAATAACTTCAATCTTGGCTTCCTCTGTTTCTTCTTCTTTTTTGTTTCATATTTTTTTCTCTATCTTCTTCTTTTTTCGTATTATCGTTTGAAATTTTAGTCCGATTGTTGCTCAAATAATTGTAAAAAAATACAATATGACGGTTGAACCACGAATACATTTGCAGATCATCGTCGTGAATCGGACGACGCTTGAAATTTTCGAATTCCGAAATTAAAATCTGAACGCGTGAATTTTACTTGAATCAGCGTCGGATCAGTTGAGACAACACGATGAAGATTTTACGAATATTTCCATTGATGACAATTATGATCTACTTTATTTTCACGTCATCGTCTGAGACAAATGTCGGTATAGGAATATTCATTCGATTGATTTGTATAATTTTTGATTCACAACTGATATAAATTATTGTTTCACCTGTTGAAGGCATTCGGAATCACGGCTATTGGTGCAAAGCTTGGTGAGTTGATTTCGTCTGAATATTTGTTATATTTTTTGTGATGTTAATCACTGTGGAAGATTCACGAATAATCAACACGCACAAATGATATTCATCAATTGGAACAGTTTAGTGAAGGTTTAGAACGAAAATGGTGCAACCATTTACCATAAAAGTTGAAATTGAACTTCATTTAACTCGCATTGGATGAAATCGAATATGTTGGGCATAAAAATTTTTCCATTCAGTTCAACTTAAACAAAAAAAAGTCCACTAATATTGCTTATATATATTTGAAAAAGATTTAATTATCAGTTTTGTTTCTTATTCTAATCATTGTGAAAATATTCATGACCATTATCGTAATCTCAGTCTTGTAAGATCAACAGAAAACTGGAGTCTTTATGTTTATTCTCGTGTCCTCATTTTTTTTTTTTTCATGATCACTGTCACGTAGATTATCAAGTGAATTCGAAGTACCAAATTGACAACTAAGATATGAATCACAGAATTGATAACATCGATTGAGTCCGCTGGCTGATGAACTATTTGAAATTAATGGATTAATAACAACGCAGAGCGATAAGTGCTCGAATAATTCCTATAAATAAGAAGGAACCTGGGTGTTTCAGAAACTACTTCCAATTTGGTCGTTGCAACTGTCAAGTTCATACTTGTGATCATAAGATCAATATTATTCGCTCGTAAAGTAAAAGGAAAAGAAGTAGAACATAATGATGATCAATAGAAAATTGGTATTGTTCGGAGTGATGGTTTGTCTTTTCGTCGTTTTATCTCTAAACACAACTTATGTGAGTATTTAAAAGAATCAATTTTACAATTATAGTAAGACATCATTTATGTTTCTTAATTTATTCAAATGAAAATATTTCATTACAGGCATGTAATGGTGATGGCACAAGTGAGTATTATTCATTCAAATATGAATTCAATTTTTTACAAAAATATTCTCTATAAAAAAATAGCAGCAATTTTTATGAAACTGTTCATCTGTCGAATTGATTATTTATGTGCCATCTCATTGAAATCATATTTGTGTTTCCGATAAATTCAAGTTCATTTGATATATTTTGATTTTTTGTATACAAATTCGAAGCAGTTTATGATTTGAATAGAAATTTGGATGAGAGCAGTTCATTTACTATAGTAAATGTGACACGATAAATTTGAATCAGTCAAAAAATGTGTTGGGGATTACTTATTTATATTTCAATAAGAACCGAACCTTTTTTTATCTCTTGACTGGATTAATTCAAACACAAATATGCAAATATTTCAATACTATCATTATTATCATAAATTTCATTGTGACCATTCTGACATAACTCTCATTCGAGTACTGAAAAAAAAAGTAGTGGGTTCATACTGTTGAACTGAGCAAAAGTAAAAATTCCGTTATCACATTTTCAGGAAAATCGTATTGTTATGATGATTCAGACTGCAATACAGGTCTGATCTGTGTCTTCCGTATTGAAGGTATTAGGACGTCAGTTCGTGGATTATGCGGGCGACCAGGGGAATCTATAGATGTTCTGGTAAATATACAATTGTAAAACCAACTGGTGAAAAATATGGAAATATTTTATATAAACATACAAATTTTCCACCTATAGTCTTGCGGCGCTTGAAACGATGACGATCGCGCCAATTCTTCGTTGAACTTCATCTGTATTATTCCAATAATCTCCCTATACATTCAATGGAGGAACGAACTTTATGAAATATTGGAACGTGACCTGTGCTTTTCCATGTGTGCATTTTGTCGAATTTGAAATAATTAATAAAGAATATCTGCATAATAAATATTGCTCTATGATGAGAATTATTATTTGCTCTTCACCTTAAAAACACTCATCAACGGAACCAAAGTAACTAACAGACAATAACAGTCACACCGAGAGTTCTGTTATCGAGTCTGACTGAAGTAATCGAATTTGATAAATAATTGTCGTAATGGACATGACATCAATCAATATTTCTGTATTGGAATAAAAAAATATTCCAATTCCCGAATTGGCCAAGAGTTTGATAAACGCATTGACGTCAAATTAATTTTCTTGTACTGCGTAGAATCTTCTACATTTTTTGATGCTCGACGAATCTGAACTCACCACAGTTAATTGCTCATGTAATAACCGTCATTATTAATAATATTTTTCTCATTATCTCAATAAATAACTTCAATCTTGGATTTCTCTGTTTCTTCTTTTTTTTTTGTTTCATATTTCTTCTCCATCTTCTTTTTTCATGTGGTCGTTTGAAATTGCAGTCCAATTGTTGCTCAAGGAAATATAAAACAATACAATATAACGTTTGGACCGCGAATATATTTGCAGATTATTGTCCTAAATCGGACGATGCTTAAAATTTTCGGATTTCGGGATTAGAATCTGAACACGTGAATTTTATTTGCGGATCAGCGTCGGATCAGTTGAGACAACACGATGAAGATTTCACGAATATTTCCATTAATGATAATTATGATCTTCTCTATTCTCATGTCATCGTCTAAGACAAATGTGAGTATCGAAATGTTCATTTGACTAATTAGTATAATTTTTGATTCACAGCTGATATTAATTATTGTTTCGTTTTTCATAGGCATGCAAAGCCTCGACTGTTGGTGCAAAGCTTGGTGAGTTGAATTTATCTGAACAGTTTTTTTTTTGTGATGTTAATCATTTTGGAACACTTTCAAATAAATATCCATTGATTATCAACTTCAGCCACTGAATGAGCTCCAAATTTCTCTATAACTACTATTAATAAGAATGAATTAATAGAAATCGGTGATTTGATGATATTTAGATGAAGTTGAATCTTTTATCCGACTTTTTAAGAATAAAATTTGATGAAATTTTTCACAATTATGTTTACTAACTGTCATATCATTAAGTATTCTTTCCAATAACAAACAAAATTCATCTCCAATGTGATTATTTGCAAAAAAAAAATTCCTCCAAATGTTTAGAAAGATTGTCTTCATGTCAGCGAGATAGTAATTGCAAAGATGGCCTCATATGTCTGAAACCTTTCATCCAAAGTTCATGGGGATGGTGTAGATATATATATGAAGCGTGAGTATTCATATATAAAATAAAAAAACATCGCATTCTGATAATAAATCTCTGTAATTTTTTAGGATATAAAATCATCAAAGAACTCAGTTCACGATGAATTTTGACACCTCTTCATTTTGAATCTATAATTGTAACTCATGGTGAACTTTATTGTTCGTTCACTATTAAAATTATCGTTGAATTGTTATAAAGAAACAATTCTAAATAATCCACGCAAATTTACGATAATGTTTACATCACACGAGTCACAAAAACAAAAAACAAAAAAATGAACATAATTAAAAAGTTTTGGTTGACAATTAATCATTCCTAGTTTTTTCTTATTTCACATTACGAATGAAAAATAAAAAGTTTAAACAATATCATAATCATGTTCACTTATCGACCATTCATTGAAGTATTCCCAGAATTCAACCCAAAAATGTGTTGTAAAAGAAAAATTTAGTTCTATATAGCGAGAACCAGATAAATAAAATAAATTTACTCGACAGTTTGAACATTCATTTATTCAAAATTTATCTCAGGAATTAAATCAAATTTGTCATCACATCATTCTAACAAAAAATTTTGCCTACTATTTACTAACTCAACGTCATCCAACCAGAACTGACAACTTGAACATAAAAATTGATCAATTAATTTCCAAGATATGGATGATAAAAAATGTAAAAAAAAATTGACAATTTATTAATTAAAATGCCAATAAATTGGCACATTTTAAATTATCTCAAACTGATAATATGGATCGATCAATTGTCATCAAAGTTATCGTCACTTGGTAATGCGATCCCTCTCTTCATCTCGTCCTCCCTTTGCTTATCATGAATGCGAACAGGCCTGAGCTGAATACGAGCAGTAACGTGAGTCTGGTAATTATTTTGACACTACTAACGATCCCTAAATTGTTACACAACGTGTTTCAACACGTTTGGTGAGAATGGTTTAATGATACAGTCGCGATAGGATTCTCTCCGAGATGTTTCTGTCTCCAATGTGCTTCGATACGAAATTTAGCACCCCCGTCTTTATCCTCCCTTAACATCCATAACATTAAATCTCTTGAGAGACAAACGACTGAGCGCGACAAGCAACGACACCATAAAATAGTCATCTATATTGGATAAACATAAATTTATTCTTTTTTTTTTCTTCGTTTCTCTTTTTCACACTCTGGTCTTTTTTCTCTTTGTGACGACAAAAAGTACTTTTTATGCAGCTGATCTAGGTAGGCAAATTTTTTTTCTTCCCACCATTTTTTCCTTTCCCTTTTTTTGTACTTCTGTCATTATTTGCTACTTGGCAGACATACAATTCTGATCTATGTATAGCAATGAATGTATATTTCAAGTTTTACCGTCTTTGCACCGTATACGAATCCGTATGTGTGTTTATATTACAGATTTCCGCTTTGCAATATTTATTTTATGATTTTGGCATCATAAACACTGGATATATTCCAATAAACGTGATTTTTTTTTATCTGTTGCACGAAATAGGGTAGGTATATTATTATCCTATGAATGCATTACGATAAATATCAAAATTGGATATGGAATATTTATTAATTTAAAAATAGCAAGGAATGTATGAACATCATGTTTATGAATAGTTCGTAAATTTTACTGAAGTTATAAATTCTCTGTAAGACTAAACATCAAATGATGACTTTTTGACTGATAATTTTTTTATCATCAGTTGATAAATCCTCAATTGTTAATCAATTTTTATAAATTATAGTGAGTAAAATTGATGCTAACAATTGGTATTATGCAATCGGTTATAATTAAAAGAATGGATTATGAATTGTTTTGAAATAATTATTGTTGCAAATGTATTTTTTTTTCTGTATTCTCAAGTGCAATGAGACATCTCCAACGTGTGAATAGATCAAAATGAGGACATGTTTATTTCACCAACATTCTGTAGGAGACTATTCGATAGTTTTTTATCTCTTTATGAGCATCAATAAATGTCTGATAAAGAATCATTAAATAATTGCGTTCATACAATGGATTCATACTGAAAAATTTTCTCTGACTCTATCAAGTTCATAAAACAAACAAAGCGATTGAATCCTATTCTTTCTTCTCATATTGTAAATCATATGATGCGTGTGATGGTATCAATTGGCCATTAGCGCAGTGATATTTTCCGATGAATACCATCAACGTAGAATAAAGCCAGTTTGATATTGCAGGAAATGTTTAATACTCGTGTAACGTTAGTGGTTGAATATTTATTTTTCCTTCCATTAACTTGAGTGAATTTTTTTTTCTCTCAGTTTATTATCTGGGATTGTTTCCAGAGTTTACTAGAGCAGGATGGTGATAACACAGTTTAATAATGATTGGTGAAAATAATTTTCGCACTAAGTGCATGATATAATCATAGTTATATTTATTTCCCTTTTTTTTTCTCCACATTATTTTATTTTTTTCATTTTTACGGTGTCGCCATGTATTTTATCACTTCACTTTCATTGGACAATTGTTGGAATGTTACGAATAACCGCAATAAATCCAGATTAACACATTTAATTTCGTTCACGTATTCACGTATTTTTTATATCCATTTTTATTCTTCTTTTTTGTGTCTATTCAAACTTTAGCATGGCTTGTGAACGTTACATTTTAAACAATGTTAATTTATCCTGTATTAAAATTGCGGGATAATTTAACGAAAGGTGGGGGAAAAAAAGTTCACATAGCTTAACTTAATTAGCACTGACGGCTTGGGATTTTGTTCGTGGTTTTACAAATTAAGAGATTAAGAGCTTCTCAGTCATTTTTATTGTCTTTTTATCTGTCATTCTTTCATTTAATTTATTTTTCAGTTGTTTTAAACAATTGATAAATTGATAATTGTAATAATTATAATCAAATTTTGATCGATATTCAAAATTGGTTAAATCAATGCTACGAAAAAAAAATAAAAAATAAAGAAATTGCTTTAATTTTTAGTGTTCCAGCTCGTAATAAAAGATAGACTAGGATTTTATTTTTGTCAGGATAAAATCCGCACGTGAGCGAGACGATTTGTCAAGCTGAGGGATTATGGGGCGAAGCTTAATGTCCCCACGTGGGTTCTAACAGTCATATTTTTGTTCACAAAATTTACTGAGTGCAATGGGATACTGAAATTTTTAAACACATACTAAAATTTGATGTGTAATAATACTTAAACATATAATTTTATAATTAAATCTGATTATATATTAAATTGATTATAATCAACACGAAATATCAATTCAATTTATGTTGAAAAATAATAAATGAAAAAAAATTGGAACCAGAAGAAAAAAAATAAATAGGAAAACTATTATGAAAAAAAATACTCTCATTTCATTACATAACTAAACTTATTATATTCAATTATGTTGTTTTTATTCAATTCAGAGACCTCCATTAGTCAAAATAATTTCCACGCATCATTACCAACACAATAGAACAAAAACTCACATGTTACTCATTAACAATAGCGAATATTGTTCATATGAAACACAAAACAAAACTCATACAAATTTTTCAAAAAAAAAATTATCCCCTTCTTTTACAATACAAAAAAAAATGGATCAAACAACGCCACTCGTAAATTATTGAATAACTTTTGTATAGAATTAAAACAAAAATTAATTTTCCAGATATTTTTTTTTTCTTTTTTTCAATTTTAATTCCACATTGAGATTCATTTCCCATTTTCAACCTGTAAAAATTCAGTTTTTATTTAACAAACAGATGCTCTTGTTACTATTTTATCTTCCATTTTTTATTCACTTTTTGTAACAAAACTCTTCTGGTCTCGATTCTTGACGTTAAATTTACTTTGTAATATTTTCTATCTACTGTCTGTATATATACATATACAACCATTAAACAATGCTCGTCTTCACGTTAAACACCCTATTGTATTGTATATGCTTACTGCATGTGCTCTCGCCTCTTCGGTCTCATTAAAACTTTTCTCATCCTTCCTCGAGTACTCTCGTGGCAGCGTTATTCACTCCCTTTTCACCCCTCCATCTTTTTTTATATTTTTTATTAACATACTTGATGACAAGCTGAGGCGTCACACAGAAAAAAAAGCTCCTTTCACTCCTGAATAACGTTACCTCTTTTTTTTTTTAATATTCTTTTACATGAAACAACAATGTTTTTTCATTCATTATTACTCTCGCATATTTTCACGTGATTTTCTTTCATTTTTACACTCACTAAACCTTAACCACATCATAATCGCAATTGTTATACTATAAAATGAGAGAAAAGTATAGAAAAAAAAAAAGAAAAAAGTCAATTGAAATGAATTAAATAGGGTGAAAATATTGTGATTGAATAATAAATTTTCTTCGACATTCAAAATTGTTTTATCATAATAAAAATGAAATGAAAAAATAATTACTTCGCACAATGCACACGCACTGACATTAATTTCCTCTGTAAATAGGGAGTATGTATGCGTGCATTTAATAATGGAAAATTTCAGTGAATACCAAGACAAATAATATTCTCCACGATATCTTGTTTGATATTCCTGAAACGTATAATATCTCTCATTGCACACTCGCGCGCGCTTGCATAATGTATACGATATTTTACTATATATATGTGTGTGGTATTGTGTTATATATGTATTCATATATAACTATAGAATGTCTGCCTTGTAAGCACTGCAGGAGACACCACCCTGTCTACATATATCGTTATGGTTCTATCGTGCCTTCATGCTAGGATTTTAGTGTACTTTCTAGAGACAATTAATTTTCTCTGGATTATATGCTAAATTTATTTTCACACTTATTTTTTTTAAGTGTTTTCTCCTATTCTTCTTCGGCTTTATTAGAAGCTCAGAAATGACATGCAATACAAATCATCATAAAAATAATGAGAATGAGGTAGACGAAAGATAAGAGGAAAAAAAAATTGTATAATGAACGTGACAGTGATTTAATGCCGATAAATTTTGTGAGATGAATAAATTTATCACTTACCTTCTTGAATGTTTAAATGTGTCTTTTTGAAGGAAAAAAAAAGAAGGAAATGGGTAATAATATGATATATTGATAATTCAATTATATTTTAAAATTACTATATTGATTATTTACTTTGACAAATATTGTTATAATTTTTTTTTGATTCTTTTTTTTTTTTACATAATTCGTTTATTTTTAATTTATATGCATAAATGTGCACACCCTGTACATTTTTTTTTCCTCCCTTATTATGCAATATAATTAATGTTAACACAGTAACCTGTACATGAAGCGGGACAATATTGTCACACTAGGGCGTTTATTCATAAAGACTATTTTTTTCTTTTGTGTATCTAAAATTATGACGAGCCTTCTTTTCTTCTTCATCTTGTTATCTCTTTTTTATTTATATTCTTAACAATTATTTATCTATTTTTCTCATCAGGTCAATATATAAATTGTTTATTTACGTGTGTATGGCAAATTATTCAACGACGTTATTGACTAAATTAGTAATTGCGTGTATGTACATGAATTATTTTGTTTATGATTTTCTTATTGTTTGATGATTATCTTTGATCACTCGCTCGTATCCGGAAACAATTTAATGAAGACAATTTTTCATTGGTCTTCTCACAATTGGAGAAAAATTATAATAATACGTACAAAATGACGGATTAATTCAATTTTAAATGCTAGTTCTTGTTTGTTTATTTATTTATTTATTATTTTCATGGCTATGAAATATTGTGATTATCATTTCCGAATATGATCGTATAATTGTGATTTTTCTTGGATTCACTTTTGTTGTTGTTGTTGTTGTGAAAAAATATATATTGTCTAAAATATTGGTGTGTGAACGTGTCTAAATGTGAATTAATTTTCATGTTTTACATACAATCAGAATTTTTGTTATTAATTTATTAAATCACCTATTCATCATCATTATCATAATTTTTATTATTCATTTGTTGCAATTTTTAATCAAAAATTAATGAAACAATGATTAAAGATATTTTAAAAATTTGCAAAAAGGATTTCTGCTATTTAAGGCAGCGATATGTCTCTATCTATCTATAAACTATTTCACAATATATTATCGGGGAACGATTTGGCAGTGATGATCCAATGTTGAATGAAGAAAGAAGAAAAAAAGAAATAGAAAGAATAAATAACAAAAAGAGAATAGAAATTCATTGGAATAAACTCTCGGTCCATTCCTTTGTGCGTAATATTTTTTCATCTATTTTCTTCTTTTATCCCACTTTTACTCCGTTTGAAATTATCCATTTCATTTTATTCATTTTTCCCATTGTTTCAATTACAAATTGTTCAGCAATTTTTATTTCTTTTTACATCGCATATTGGAACTCTTTTACAACCACATTACGAGTTGTATCTGACCACAATGAAACATTTTTTTGCTATTTTTTTTAAAATGGTATTGACGCGCCGATATCACTATCAATTAATTTTTCATTTGTTTCAGTAAACCACACTGATCGATCAATATCAATTGTTTCACGACGATTTTGTAAACTCTGAATGCCTACACTTTTGCTCTTTTTAAAATTCAATTGTACACCATCAACCCGACCATGAAGTCGACTTGGCCAAGTTCGATAAATTAAATCCTGTTTACAATGCTTCAACATACAACATGGCATAACAGGTCGTGGTAGAATAGTTGAATGTGAGTGTCCATGACAGCAACAATGACGTTGCCAATTAATCATCGATGCAGCCACTGATTCAAATTCCTTCGGTGGTTTGAGAATTGGTACATTGATCATTGAAATTTTTGAACAACATTGTGGATCCTGAGATTCAACTGAACGTAATGTGGTATCACACGTGGATCAGGAAATCATTGAATCAATAATACAATTTGAAATGGTATCATCACTATCCAATGAACTCTGAGTACCAATACTTATCATCATAATTGAATCATTGGTTGCCAATTGGCTATTATCACTTTTACGAGGATGGCGTCTTTTATATGGCTCCCAATCCCCAACTTCGCGTCGTCAGTGTGTTGCAATAACATCAGGTGCACTTTTAGTACTTTCTATGCTAAAAGGCCTCTTTTGGTCCACTTCAATAACTGCCTCAGCCCGATAACGTGGATCTGTTGTTGGAAATTTTGGTGTTGCTGAGTGTTGTGAGCCATTAGTTGTAGTTGGATTACTCGGTGTGTTGCTAGAACCACGTCCGGAACCATATAAAAAGCTGCCATAACGTTCACCTGAACCAACAGTTATTTGTCGAGTTAATTCTGGCGGATGGTAATCCGATGAATCACGTTCTGGTTTTGGACTTTGATATCTTTGGTAACTCGGATATTCTGATGTTTCTGTATAAGTGCCTGATGATTGGATTTGTGGATATGGAGGATCATGAAGGGACCATCCCGGTGGTGCTGGTATTGGTGCGTGTCTGGGGCAGATGCCATTGCTGCCACGTTCCCTTGATGGACTGCAACTGGTGGATTGTTTATTGGACGTTGATCGGGTTGGTGGTGTGGTAGATTGACTCTGTTTTATACCAGAGTGTGAGTGTTGACTTTGTGGGGTTGCACGTCTGAGGCATGTGCCAACGCCATTTTGGGAATTAGTTACGCTTTGATAGCCGAATGTCGAGAATGCTGGTGAACCGATAATTGGATCGGAATTACGTGGATCAAAAAGGCTTTCTCGTGTCTGACATGATATGTCACACATCTCTGGCTCTTCATTGGTCTCTTGCATTCGCTCTTGAGTTGCATTACTCACATTGTTACATTGATGGATGTCATTTATTTCAGTTGTCCCGTAATTCATTTCTAATACGAGTTCTTTGGTGTAGTCTGCTGATATCAGTGTTGTGGCTGGTATTAATTCTTTGCTTGAATCTAATTCGAAACTTGGTGATTCACTGCTACGTTGACGTAATTCAGTTTGGGTTAGTGATAATGGACATGGGGTGGATTTACGTCCGATTTCGTCCAGACGATTTTCACGAGATTGTCGCATATGCTCCTGTAAAGAGATTGTCAATTCAATTATTTCATGTTTTATATCATTGGCCAACAATTCAATCAAAATGGATTCATATTTTTGTTGAATTGTTGAATGAATGAATTCGTTGGACTGTGAATGGAGACAACTGTTTGCTCATTTGACCAACTTATCAGGTTTCAAATTGAACTGATATATATTTCAAGTTAGGAAATTTCCTAAAATTCATTTATCGTGTACATTTTCTTCTAATTCAATGACTAATCAATCAGTTAAGATCTATCCGGGAGAAAAATTCTACTCTAATAAATATCTTTTGTGTTATATAGAGGTGAATTAGTACATTAGAAAATAAAATTCAGGAAGTTCTAAGAGTTCGCTGAGTGATTCTAGGATAAATTATTGATATCCAGCTCTTTTCATATAGCCATTTCATTTATTTCATATATTTGAACGGTTGAGAAAACTTCATTCCGCTTCAGGAACACAAATTTAATATTTATAAAGATATTGATCTCTTGAGTATTTTCTGTTGCCTTCTGATCCGTAATTTCTTTTTTCTACTTGATTCTTCTTTCAATCTCACTCAACTCAGTTGAAAAAAAAATAGACACGACAGCGAATTTCAATCTCGATGAATAGTTTCTACGTTATATAATGATAAATGAAAAATATTCCTACTAAAAAACAAGGACTGAACAAAAATAATAATATTTATATTTACTCTTCATGATCAAGCGAAAAATTAATTAAAACCAATCACAAACACACAAATATTCAACCGCACTTTATTTTAAATTTACATTTCATTCTTCTCTTTGACTTACGCGAATTATCCGATGATCACGTAACAATTTGCGAACGCAATTGAATATAAAGGCAGAGCACATTCCGCACATAATCAACGTGAATATCACTAGAATGATGATTATTCGTGTATCCAGAATAAGTGAGCTCTGAGAAGTCTGTAAAAAGACAAAAGAAAATCAAACATTTACATTATTTTTAACAATAAAACGAAACGAGTAAATTAAATGCTTTGGCTCCAGTATAATTCCAACTGAACAAACAAAAGAGAAAATAATCACGAAAGTTTCTATCTAATTTTCCCTACATTCACCACATTATTCACCACAAGAGATACAAAATTTCCATCAGATCCATAAATAAATAAACCAACAAACGAATAAACGTTCAAAGATTAATCTTGAATGTTATCAAAGTTCAAATAAATGATTTTAATATTTTCTTCATAAATTTGAAGTGGAAAAAAATTTCAATTGTACTCAAATAGACGCCGTAATCTACATCAATTATTCAGCAGTAAATTTCTGCATGTACTGTGAATAACTAACGTCAAAATCAACGAGACATTTATTTAAACCCATTGTACGTGGACATAACACGACAAAATCTTCACTATCCAATGTGGCATGCAGACCATTTCCCTTTATAGTCCCCATAGTTGCACACTAACAAAGAGATTCGTGATGATAGTTAACATTTCACGAATTCGCTATATAACAAAATGTATATATGTATGTATGTGCCATCAACTCCAACTACCAAAACGTTTTGAATACCTCAATGTGAGATCATGAGATTCGCTTGGGTTTTAGGACTGTTATGGAAGATTACGTCCCGCGGCGGCTTCACTCTCGACTTCACTAACGCTTGGTGTATTCTCTAATGCACCAATGGACAACGAAGTCAGTGACTCACTGCTATATTGCAGTTTATATATCTATAATATAATGCTATAATCGATTGCTTCAATGTGGATAACGCTGTCTTTTGTCTCAACTACAAAATTACATTCTACGTTAATAATTATTGTAATGATACTGGTTATGATTAAATGAAGGAAATCAATTTGAAGATGAAAATATAGTTTGATAGTTAAGGAAAAACTTTTAAATTGGAATAAATATTTGTTGAGTAGAAATTAATGTAACAATGAGAAAATTTTTGAATGAATGGAATTTTTTTTGAGTGAAATATAAGTGGAAATAATTTTGTTCAATGATAATATGAAAAATTAATTTTTCATTTTATGTTCCAGCAAATTTTATTCAAAAAGCAACGAGAGATTTTCCGTTATTATGTTGGAATTACCACAATTTATTCACTTTGATTCTTTTCTTTGAACTTTCGTATCCACACTGTTAATTAATTATTTTTTTGCTTTTAAAAATGTTGGGAATAAAAAGTTTGAGAATGAATTTCAGATACTTTTTTCCTATCATTTATTTGTATTCGTCTGTGATCCAACGAAAGGGAAGCGAAAGTCCCTCAGGCTAGTTCAGTTTCCCGTACGACCATACATATACCCGTTCTACTGGCAGAATTAACCACAACCACATTCCAGTACCTGCATTACGTTGTGAGTATTCTATTTCACTATCTCTCTTACTCGAAATTCACTTCTCCCACTCCTTTCACAAAAATTCACATTCTCTCTTTTTCCTTTGTTTGTTCTTTCTATTCTTTTTTTTTGCTATTCTGATCTCATTTGAATTATAAAGTTTGTTTGTGTTTCAGAAATTTCCTGTGGAACAATTCGTTATTGTTGGCTAATTTTTTCCCATTTTATTTTTATCAAGTTTCAAACTTTGATCATTCACGCTAATTATATAACATTTAATAATTGGATGGTTAGGTATCTAGACATGGATAATTGAAAGAATAAAAAATATTGATTTTCAATATTTTTCATTGTCGTGAAGTTATTTTATTAACTTGCAATTGCAATGGCGAAATATTTTCAAATATTTGCTCATGTTGAATCTGCCATTCTCATTCTCACTATGCCATTCCCAATAGACACCTTTTTTTTTCTCTTTTTTCCGATCCCACATGAATATTTTTTATCCGTATATGATACTTGAATAGAAAGAAAAAAGATATACACGAAAAAAAAAAAGGAGAGCGAAAAATTATTCGTGAGTGAGTGGGCAGAGGAACCGAATGTCAGAAAACATTTTATGTGTATCGCTTTATTCATATATGAAGAGAAAGAAAAAAAATAAAAATGAGAAATAGAAGGATAAAATAAAAAAATATAAAATTGTTGCTCTAGAATATTCACAACTGCACCAAATCCCACGCCATCAATCGTGACATTTGCATGCAATTTTTATCTCAGAATTTGAATGGAAAAAAAAATATCTGCGTGTCGAATATTTATTTTTTTTGTTAATTTAATGTTGAATCAATAGATATAATTCTATTTATTTTATTCATAATTCTCAATATTTCTGTAATATTCCATTTATTATTCTCTACCACATTTTTTTTAGTGGCATTTTTTTTTCTGGTCATTTTTATGATATTTTTTGTTTCGTGTATGAGAGAATTTCAGACCTTTGTTTCTTGTGAAACTGAAGTTAGAAGTCAGGGAGTGAAAGAGATCCCGCGTGCCGAAAAAAAAGGAGTAAAGATTACGAAATAAATAAAAAGAAAGTAGTAATGAGCTACAAAGGGGGCAAAAAAAAAAAGAATACTAAAACAAAAACCACAAGATTCGTTTGCACTTACATTTCAGTACGTGCGAATGAGACTTTGGTAAAAAAGAACTTTGTATGTATGTATGTATATATTTTTTCCCATCAGCTTTTGCTATACTATTTCTTTCCTCAGTTGTAACCTCCATTCCGATAGTAGAAACGAGAATAAAGAAAAAGGACCGAATCTCTGGCTATAGTCCTCACCATCGACACTTGAAGTTAAACTTGAGAATTTCAACGATTCTACCCGTTCTAAAGTTCCATCTGTTCATCAAATCCACCCGATTGTGAATAACTATACGAATAAAAAAAAATGATTCATTGAATATAACATTCACATCGACTTGAATTTATTTAGCAACCTCATTCCATGACGATGAAAAAAATAGAACAACAAAAAATAATGATGGTGAACTTTATGAATAACAATTGTTCGCATTGATAGAAAAAGAATTCTCCAATGGTTTTTTTTTATTCAGCATAAAGATTAAATTCAACGAATATGTCAACAGAATTTCTATATTCAAATACCACAAGCAAATAATAACAAAATCATGAAAAAAAAAAACTAATTAAATAAAAACGAAATAATTCTCATAAATTTCAAACCAAAAAATCCAACTTTCTGCTATAAACTTTCATCTGAATGTTTTGGTATTGAAACTGAAGTTGACATAGGGTGTTCTTATATCCACCAATTTATATACATACACACACTGTTACATAACCATATGTACATGTGAAAAGCCAACGGATTAATATCCCATTTGCAGCCAAGGCATCGTACCCTTGTTCTGGTAATTTGCCAAAAGTTTCTCTGTAGAGAACATTCTATAGAGAACGTGAAAACCGGAAATACACGCTACCCAATTCATTGTCAAAGATGCTGAGAATAAAAAGTGCAACGGAGAAGAATAGACTGAGAGTGAAAAAAAAAAGAAGGAAAAAAAAGAAAGAAATAAGAATAAGAATTGAAAAATAACAGAAAAATGCCATCTAAATTTCATGGAAAGCCCATCGGTAAAATTTACTATCAAAGTAATAAATAGATATCATTCGATATTGATATCATTTAATTTTTACTTTATACATCAATTCAACCCTTATTTACTCATAAAAATATTCATCAAATAATTCTATGCATGCAATTCTACATCGTTAAATCAATTTACATATTTAAAGAATATTTTTTCAATAATATTATCAACTTACACCACACAATGATTGATCCTCGTCCCAACCAAGTCGGCAATTCTGTCGTTCATTGCATTGTAAAAATCCGGCTATGCACGTTGCATCATCACAATCGTATTCATCATCATTGCAGGCTAAAAATAAAAATTTTGATGCTGATAAAGTACGTAAAACTATTTTTTATCGAATTTATTTTGGTGAATTGAACTACCTCAATTATTTATTAGTGAGCAGTACAATTTCATCATCGGATTTTACAGTTAATAAATATCCAATAATAAATTAACGGAGGGAAAGTGATGACGTTGCGATCGTTATTCGCTCAGTTATGAAAGAAACCAGTTTTGTAAAATTGTAAATAATTCCAAATATTATTTTTGGACTATTTTAATGAGTTCACTGATAAACTAAAATAATTAAACTTTATTTCCTCCCAAAATTGAACGAAAAAAGTGCATTGAATAATCTATGAAAGGATTTTTGATTCATTTTCAGTAGTTAGTTCGACCATTAGTCAGACTAAATCTGTGAAACAATTCAAATTTGATTTAGAATTAATTTTGAAGTACACTTGAATTATTTAGAAAAATAAAATATAACAATCGTTCGAATATTTTTAAATTTGTTCTTTCAAAAATGTTAATTTGAAGAAACTATTCTTTTAATAAAAATGATATTGAAAATAATATTTTATATGTTGTTTCATTATATTAAATATTTCTGATTGTTGATTCCATTACTCTTAGGTAACTATTTATAGATTACACAATGCACTTGGATGATTGAACGATCAATTTGCCTTGAGGTTCATGGATATACAGTTTCATGAACAGCCACACCATCATGAAGCTTCTCATGTTATCAGTATCAAATTCCATCTCTCCACCACCTGATATTTGCCCTTACTATGCATACCACGTTCAAACACACACCTATACAGTTACACAGCTACACAACCATGCAATTCATGAATTTAATCGGCTTGGTTTATCATACAGAATTGATTGGTCTGCGAAGAGATAAATGCACTTGATTGTATAAAATACTACTCGAGTGAAGTTCATGTTCAAGAGAGAATAGAGAGAATATTTTCTATTCATCAGAATATTTGAAATTTTATTAGTTTTGGAATTGGATTTTTTTTTTATATTGAATTTTCATTAAATTTTAATGAAAGTGTATCAATATCCAGTAGAATATGAAAATGAATTTAAATGAAAAATTTCTCGATTGGAATTTTGTTGTTGATAAAATGAAACACTATAGGTAAATCTATTTTGACGTTATTTAGTTTCTGTAGAGATGAATTTAATCATTTTATCGATTGTTCGGTTCAAAGTAGTGGAAATATATAACATAATTGATCACAGGATGTAGTTATATGTTCGATGAAGTTTGTATGACAGCAGAACTTGTGAAATTGGAGTAAATATAAATTGTGATCTTCAACTTCATGTGAATTATTGATTTGCTCTACTTCAAGTTTAACTTTGAAATCTGATACTTTCTACTGAAGTTTATTGTGTCTTCGTAAATTTAATCATTATTATTTATAAACTTTTGTTGAATTATTTGAAGGTTGTCTTGATAGTTATTTCAAAAATTTTATAATCCAAAAATTTGATAAGTATAAACGTGGTAGACGAAAAATAAAAAAATGATTTCCAATTCTGCATTTACTTGTCAACTTATTGTTGTAATCCCTTCGAATACATTTTGTTATTAAATATTAATGGCAGAATTAATCAAATTTTACTTGTCTAGTGACGATGATGAGTTTGTTGATATAAATTTTGTCTTCAATCACTTATGTTTAACGATGGAAAATAGTAAATTATTGGAAGTATAATAAATTCGTTCACGAAGCTTTGCGAGAGCTTAACTCGCGAAATCACAATAGCATATTAACATATGAAACTTTAAACGAAGCAGTGAAAAAAAATTAATCTAGTCAGCCTCAAACACTGACGAGTGACTTTTTCACATTTGATTAGAAATAATTCCAAACGACATTCAAAAGTTACAAATCTGATTACATAAACATTAGGAAAATGAAATGGTCGATGTGAAATTCTGTTAAAGTCCAATTATAAAAAACAATTGGATTTAATATAACATATAATATTATGAAATGGTAATTTGAAATATTTGTTGTATTTCAGTAAACAAAAAATTAGAAAAAAACATTCAAACATTTATCAAAATAAATTTGAGTTGTATTAAAATATTGTTCGCATCAAATATTTACCTGCATCACTTGATTCTTTTTCTCTAACAGCAGTCATAAGTGATTTAAAACTGCTATTAATTGCTTTTGGCTCCAAATAAAATCGAATATACATTCTATTTGTCTTAGTAACAACAGCTTCAGCAATGCTACCACAAAAATTACGTATGCACGATGGCATATCAGTCCGTTCGTCGAATATCGTTAAAAAATTTGCATCACAATCATTTGGTTTTTCAAGATGAAAATGTTCAAATGTCATCTGCATCTATAAGTAAAAAAATATTCATCTTATCATCCCTTAAGTATTTCAAAGTGGGAAAATCAACTTTGTGTTACGAATTGAATGCCCAAATTTAAAACAAGATAGAAAATAAGTCCAACAAAACATTCCAAAGTGCAAGAATTTATAGAATTTATTAGAAGTGAATAAATATTGAAAATATCTAACTAAATGAATTTGTTGATATCAACAAAATTCTTTCATCAGTGTCAAGACCTGACAAAAATTTATTTAACCTTTCAAAGTAAATGATAAACAATTTTTGCTATTTTTACAACACCCACTGGTTCATGATATAAAAAATTAATAATCAAACATTAATTATTTTAATAATAACAATACTTGTAATGTGTGATTGAAATAGTTGTGAATAGACACACAAAATCATTCGATTCAAAAGAAAAATAATACAAAGTTATTCATTTTTCAGTTGTATTGAAAATATTGTAACCATATCCAACTTTAAATTTGCGCAGCCATAACACCATAAACAAATATAAATTATTATAAACATTCAATACATACTCTCCATCCTTCGTTTGCTGTCAAAATCCACAAACAATCCAGAGCAACACCATTTTTCTCTGCACGTTTCTTCTCCTCAAGAATTTCATTACTATTAATAAAAGTTTCATATTTCCCATTTATATATCTAATGCAAGGCTCCTGTTCGGCTGCAACACCAGCTGTCAATTAAAAATAAAATTATCATTATTTCTTAACACACCTTAACTAGAAATAACAATAAAAAAATTTTTTGCATAAACATTCGACAATGAAATCAACACGAAATAGAACCAATAAGAAATTTCGTTTTTAATATTCATCATCAGCTTAATTATTGATAAATTATTTTCAGCAATACATCATTAGACTTTCTGTATTATTCATCAAATATGTCAAATTAATTCTGTTCCAATCTGCTCTACAAATAACACATACGTTTGAGTCATATTCATAATCCCCTTCCTCAATACATTTTGTATAAATACTCGTAAATACACACATTGCCATATTCCTAATTGTTGTAACCTATTTCCGTAGTGTCTCATAATTTTCAACCACAAACCACCGGAGGCAATTTACGTTATCGTTTAGATGATATTAATTGTTTCTCGTGAATCGATAATAATAATAGTAATAATAATAATAATAACAATAATATATGAATGATACGATGGATAATTGTATGGAGAATGGTGAATTTATAAGTAGACAAAATGGAGGTATAAAAAAATGGAAATATTTGACAAGGTAATTTATCAATAAGTGTTTATTAAGTAGATTATTGTTCGTGTGTTTTACGTGAGGGCTGATAAATAAATTAAGTGTCATATTTATCGAGTTCGTGAATGTGGTAGATAATGAGTTCGGTTTTGTATTTATCTCTTCACTCGATTATTCATTCAATTTTTTTTATCTTCTACTGATTTCATTGATTATGTAAAATAAGACAGAGATTTTATGATCAGTTTTAGAGTCTTATCTTTGCAAAGATTTTTGATTTATTAATCGAAGAATAGTTTTATGTAAAATATTGACTGATGCTTAATTATTTGGAAACGAATCAGTCTAATGAAAATTTGCAATTTTTAATGGCGAAATTTTTAATATCCGTATTGGACAAATTATTCGATTGTAAATAATTAATTCCAGCATATGGACACGTTGAATGTGATAAATGGAATATAAAAATGGAATTGAAAATTATAAAATTTAGATTAATTTTTATGGGTGGATTTTTACATTGACTGTGTTAAATCGGACATTCACTGATGGATTGATGACGATTTGTAATAATATCGCTTTTATCATTTTATTTTAATATTACTTTGTGACATTTATTTTATGTGGTGTTTAAAATTTTTTCATCCGGAGCATTCATTCATTCATCTAGAGACTCAACAGCTTGCGATTATAGAAAGTCACGAGAAAAACTGAGATATAAATCGTACAAACAAAAAGGAAGTAAGAACGAAATAATTCACGACGTCTTGAACGATTTATATTCTCATATCTGAATCTTAATGAATTTGTGAAGCAGAATAGTAAAGAATAATAAAATAAGCTTCTATAATTTTTATTATCATCATAAACACACTCAATTATTTATCTCATTAAATTTTTTATTCGTTTTATATTCCTTAACATGAAACTACAATAAACAAAATAAAATCCAATAAGATTCTGCAATTTGTTGAAGAATTTTTACAATTTGTTTTTATTTTTCGTTGGATATTTTGTAAGCCAATGAAATTGCGAATTTTTGATACTGATGAATTTACAAAATTGACAATAAGATAATTAAAAATAAATTATTAATACTTACGATAAGTAGGACGTGGTATCATAGACCAAACTGCTTTAAATCCTTTATATTCGATGGTATCATCACTACGAAAGTGTAACCAAAGATATCTCGACTTTGATGTGATTTCAGGTGGAAAATTTTTGTCACAATAAATTCCAATGAGATTTGAAAAACCATGACGACCATCACGCACCTCAAGATAATCAAATCGACATTCATTACTTTTGTCATTCAATGTCATTGCTGATTCCAATTCAAAATGGTCACGAAAATCCAATTTCAATAACATCCCTTTATCAGCTGAAACATAAAAAGTCATACAAATATTGAATACGAAAATTGTTTTCAAAATCGTGTGCACGTAATTAATTTAGTCTATCAAAAGGAGAGTGTCACACACACATATTTGGTTAATATTCAACAGAGCTTTTCAGTCATTGCAAAATTTTGTGACAACTTAATGTTCCCTGTTGAATATAAAATAAATGAATATCAATTTTACGTTCAGTGCATGGCAGCCCTTTGAATCTCACTGACAGCACAAAATCAATTTGTTCATATTCGACTGATTTGATTAATTTCATCAAAACTTTCCACAGTCACTCTAAATATAATTTTGAAATTTCACACTGTCATCAACTCATTGAAATGTAATTAACAAATTGATTATTTACAGTGACGCCTTATTGTTCACATTTGAACATTAAAACAAGAACGTTTGATGATTAAATTTTGTGGCTTCAATATGAAAATTACAAATACTTCGTCTTAAATTTACACACATTTATTTTTAATCCACTGTATGGATTAAGCTATGCTGAATTTTATATTAAGAATAAATATTCCATTCTCATGATTCATATAAAACTCAAAAAAAAATCATTGTTTATTAATTTCTTTCCTCTCATGATTGTTTATATTTTTGTTTCGTCGTTATTTTTTCAACAGAATTATTAAACAATACCTGACTTCAGATTTATCGTAAGCGCCTTTCAAATGCTCTTTACAAAGTTTTATCACATTTATTCTAGTAGATGAGATTTAATTCTTTAAAGAGTTGAAGTGTTTAAGTATTGAAGTAAATAAATATTGATGTGCATAATTTTCATAGTATGTAAAGTATTAGCTCGGGCAAGGTGAATTAAATCCATGTAGGCGATTATCGCGTACAACGATACGTCGATATAGTTATCCATTGGGCTGAGAACGTGTTCGTACACGTTTAAAGCTATACGTGACGTGGCATGTCAATGCACGAACAATAGATCGAATAAATGGTAGTGAATATAATAGGCGAAAACCGCTACAATATAATGTTTTAATGATATGTGTTCATTATATATTTACATACACGAATGAATATTTAGAGGTTTGCAGGAGAACTTTGGATGTTTCATATCGGGTAGTATTGGGTATGAATAGTAAAATTTTGTTAATATGCAAACGGCTGTTTGTATTTACCTGACTCGAATTTTACTCTGAATTTCGGCCAATTCATTTCATGTTCGTTGTTTATAAAATTACAAAATGAAAATAACAAAATTTGAACCAATCATGAAATTTATGTTACTTTTTCATTGTCTTATGAGTGATGCAATAAAGGAAAAATTTTCACAATGACTTATTGTACGACAAGAACAAATTATAATTAAAAAAAAAGGAATTGAGTTTTTGAAAATAATCTACCATAATTTCTGCGTTGTTATTTCTTTAGCATTTCATGAAATTGTATGACAAATTATTTTGTTTTGTTGTTTCGAGGTATTTTTGATTTCACAAAAAAATTTCTCCATTTTGTGAATTCCACTCGCATTGAGAATTTAACTGGAATTCATTTTTATTTACGTACGGTCACTGTTGTGTTATATAAAATGGTTCAAAAACATTTCAAGAAGATGCTCAATCATCCTTCATTCTAAAATCTCCGTTTATATTCCATGCGATGCAATTAATTACTATGAAAACATTACCCGAATGTTTGATAACAGATAATCCCAACAAGCGGTTAAACATTAACTACGAATGACATGGGATTTATAAATGGGATGTAGAAGCCATAAATTTCCACAGATAATTAAACTAAATATTCCTATCTCATCCCCATTATAATCGAAACATAAAAGTAAAAGTTTCTAGTTAATTCTTGACATATTTATCATTATTTTTCATTATTTTCATAATAATAGAGACAATATAAATTTCTCCCATTGAAGAATGAGGGTGGGAAATTTCCTATATAATTCCGAAGTAAAATAATACAACGTACTAAAGATTTCAATGCCTAAATAAACTCATTTCTCGTCTGCATTACGTTTCGAAATAAATTCCAACTTGATCCCCCTCATTTCACTTGACTGAACAACAGAGATACCTCTGTGAAATTGAATACGATGTTTCTAATACTCGAAACCGTTAGCTAAAAGTATGACGTTCCACGAGAAATGTTGAAATTTCAAAACGACAATTGAAAATATGATGTGATAATTAAAATCTGTTTCATTCACAATCATCTGAATCAATACTTCATATTAATATTGACATCACAAATATCGTATTAATATCATAAAATTAACCCACCGAATCCCACACTCTATGTCCTTATTCAATCCTACAAACAGTTTCAATATTAAATGAACACATGAGGTTGAAACCAAACAAAAATAACTACTCAAACGAAACCAAATATGATTGATGTTTCAATAACTCCATTGAATTCTCCACATTTATTTACAAAATATATTCTAAAAGACCTTAATAAAAAAAAATCAGCCAATTATGCAACAATAAAAAATTCCACTCCCTTAAATTCTGCTGCGTATTTTTTTCCATCAAAACATTCACACTCCTCTCATACACTTTAATAAACTACTTCATGTGAAGTCCACTGCCTTTTTTTTTTCCACCTCAAGATAAAATATAATCAGCAGATGTAAAGTGGTTATGAATTTTTCATGACATCCTGGGCCATGATAAAATCATATGAATGAAATAGAAGTAAAAAAAAAGGAAAACAGAGAGAAAAAAAAAATGAAAAAATGTGGATGAAGCAAAATGTGTGTCACATATGTTTCGGTGATTCGTGGCGAGCACAACTCCACAATTTCGAAATATTGGTGGGAAATTGAGAGAGACTTTACTTGAGCAACGAAAACCCACATTTGGACATTCACATGGGTAGTGTCGAGTAAGTCACACACTCAGAGTCAAACCACATCCATTCCATCACGACGTTGTGTCCCAGAACATATATTGCGTTCATGTATACATCACGCCAATGTCGTTCAGACGTAAACCGTTGGAACATGTTTCAACTTGATAGTACGTATAGATAGATACTCTCTATTAACTCACCATCTTATTTGGGGCATTCACACTTAGATATGTACATTTTCTATGAGATAAAATCAGGCATTTCCACGTAAATTAATGGAAATTTATTATAATATATCTTCATTGTCTATGTTAACTTTGCAAAGTTAAAGATCGATATTAGCTCTTGATATCGAAATGAGTTTTCACGAGTTTGATCTTATTCATTGTTGTTCATATGAGGTTAAATTTTATTGTTCAGCAGTCAATTGAAATGAAGCTGCGATGATGGAGCGAATAATGGTGGAATTGATGGATTAAAATATTTTACCTGAACAATATGAGATTAAATACCAACCAGAAGCTTTGTTGAATACAAATTAGTGACTATTATTTTAATTCTGTATATTTCTCCACTTAACCAATTTTAATTAATTTCCAGTGTATTTCAAGAGGGATTTGGCCAGTAATTTATTAAAGATAGGAAAATTCGTTTAGTTGAGGCTATAATTAAAAAGAAATATTGAGTTTTAAGCTCAGAATAAAATATGATGCTTTTGGATATCAAGTTTTTCAACATTGAAACATAACTAAATCTATTTGTACTTTCATATGTCAATGTAGCAATGATAATATAATTATTCTGACATTATTTCATTGTTTAATAAGATAATTGATGATATACACAAGTGGACACATAGATAAGTGAAGTACAAGCTAGACGAGATGAATTACTAAAGAGAACAACCCATTTATCTTGCTGGACACTATTGACTGTCGCGATAACTATCGTCTACGTTCTCGCATTCATTATAATTCCGATGAATTACAAATATTTGTGAAAGGTAATCATTGAGGAACACGATTCTCACTGAGTAAATTTCAAATGTTTGTTTCAAATGTAAATTTTAACAAAACTGAAATTATATTAATTGTTTGTACGTATTTCCTTTTTGTATGTTCAGACATGTTTTGTTGATTTTTAAAATTTCTTAGAATTCATTTTGTATTTGGAAAGTTTACTCATTTTTCTTACAGTTCAATTTGATTTGTAATGTTAATAAATTAAAAGAAGTTTTTTGGAACAATCGGAATTAATTTTGAGAGTATAAAATTAACTTTAGAATTTTTTGTTTTCTCCGTGGAAAATTCAGCTGATTATATCTATAACTTCAGTTAAATTCAATGCAATGATAATATTTGCTCTTACATATTTATCAAAAGCTCTCATGACTCGGCCAGCAGAAGCTTCTGGGCATTTGTTTGATTAAACTTTTGCATTGTTATATATGAATTGATGTGTGAGGAATGATAATATGATAGAAAATAATCATCATTCGTTTAGGTAACAAACTCTGAGAATTGTGTGAGATAATTTCTATGTTGAAATCAAAATTCAATCAATTGAGACAGCACTCTTTTTGAATTAATTATTCTAGAGATAATATTTATAGAAAATGAAAAAACATAAAATTTTACTGTTCTTAATACATCAGAATGATGTTCTGCTTCAATCTCTGAAGATTTGAGTCCATTCCAATAAATATCACCCTTATTTAAATTATTTACCATCGATATCCGTTTCTTCTTTTTTTCCATTTGAAATATTTCATTGTGTAAACTGAAATAAATTTTTGAATAGCTCAGGTTTAGAATTATTCAATCCAGCGTACGATCGTTAGGATTCACTTTGCTATCGTACTGGCATATAACCAGCAATCCCACGAACTCTCCCTCTCGAACTCTTCATCTCTCGCTATTTCAATCCCAATAAGTTTTTTTTTCTCTTTGAATTTGATTTGTGCATTGGAACGTACCTATCAATTTCATGCAAATACATCGTGGACATACACGTTCGTTGAGAAAGAGAGGTTCTATGGTTGGGTTTATTTGCATCGTCGCAAGCACGAACGTGAAAAAAGAAAGAGAGAGAGGCAGTGAGTCAGAGAAGATTTTCAGGAGCGAGTTTTGATGTTTGTCGTGATTGGCAAGCGCCAAAATTCTCGTTTCCAAGTGAGAGGTTAGTCCTTGAATATCAAACAACGTCTATACACATTTTATGTGTGTATGTTTGTCGCATGGAAATAAATGTGTGAATATATAGATGTGCATTGAGCTCAGTATATTTTTATGTTAGTATAGAATAAAAAAAATGAGTGTGTGGTGTGTGACCCAGTCAACGTTTCAATAAATCATGCTATAACCCATAGTACAATCCGCACCATGTGTCATGAATTTTACCAATTTCTTTTTTCGCTTTTTTATTATTGAACAAAAACAGGGTGGAAAAATAAATGATAGAGAAATCGATGGATTTGGCGAGCGCAGAGTTGGCAGTGTAGAGAAATATTTCTACGATTTTTATTTTATTCTTTATTTTTTTGAGGATAATTATTGCATATTGATCAAATGGATTGAGGTGATTTATTCATTCTGTTGGTGTGTATTTGGATAATTCGTTATGTTTTTTTATTTTCTGAGAGCGTGAAAGTTTGTCATGATCTATAAAGTTGATTTGTGTTGAAGTATTGATAAAACGAAAGGAGATTATTGACTATAGAGTGTGGGAATTGTTTTTTGCAATGTCAATGTTTTGAATAATTAATTTGTGATTTGTGATGTTTGCAGTATGAAAAAAAATCGGTGAAATTCATCAGAGCTCAATATTATTATGCAAAAACTTTGGTTTTTTTTTTGAATTATCAATGTCAAAAATGATTTCCTCAACAATATTCAAAAAAATAAATTGATTGTTCTCACAATTGTCTTATATTTTTCCAAAATACATAAATTATTTTCTAATGTCAAAAGTATCAGTCAATATTTAAAGAAAGTAAAACAAAATTTAGTGAATTATTACTCACAGTAAAAACCTAAAGTTGAAACATCAATAAAATATTGTCCCTCATTTCCACACGAAAATTTACAATTACACAACTGACAATATACTTTCGTAAAAGTTACATAAATATCAATAAAACTTCTATGAGTAAGTGAAATTGTTCTAGATATAGGGTCCAAATGTCAATACATTTGAAGGTAAATTGACATTCACGTAACTTTTACTGCAAACGATGAAAATTTCACCAGAATGAAACGTCATCATGTAGCCACATTTCCCATCTACATATTCACATGCAAATATCCGTATTGAACATTTGATTAACGACTTGTCGTTTACACTGACATTCTTTTCAAACATCAGCCGATTCAATGGACCTTTCGACATACATATCCGTTAATTTACATATTCATTAATCACAATTTTTCATTCCATCTATGCGAATAATTAAATACAAATTGATATCGCTCTCTGAATAAACTGTCTACTTGATTATTCAATATTTGTGTTAGTATTATTGATGAATAAACATTGCATACAACAACATTTCCATCAAACAACAATACAAAAATATTCATCTATTTAAAATCAAAAAAAAAAACACAACAATGAAATGTATCATAAATTTTTCCATCATAATTCCATCCACCCTCTGACTAATCCCAAAAATTTTTTATCCAGACAACAATGAGATTAACATCGTTCATTATCAAACATTCTCCAACAATTCCACTATTAAAAATAATTACAAAAATTCTTACTCTTCATCTTTTCATCTCACAATTTCATCTTCTCAATGTACCAATCTCATTATAATCTCAGTATTTTCATCAAACACTGACAATCTGATCCTACAACGCTTATTTTTTTGCTCTACCATAATAGCTTTATACTCTCAAGAGAATATAAAACAATACTCACATGCAGCCAACCTTTATACATATATTTGTCCAGCTGTGAGAGAAAGAAAAAAGAAAGAGCACAGTGCAAAGGTCGTGCAATTATCCTCCATAATCACATTAAGCTGCATAACGTAGAAACAAAGGGCAAGACTTCACCTAGGGAAAACACTGCTGCAACTCGTGCTCCAACCAAGTACTGTTTGTTTTGCCATGCGGGAAGAACATGTCGTTTGAACTAACGCAAATGTCTTAAACATATTCAAATACCTAAATGCACATAGGAATGGAAAAACGACGATGAAGAATGATATACATATACATACATATATATATATATATTAATGTATGCACTAAGAGAAGCCTCAGTCTAATATTTACAAAGTTAATTAGCATTTCATAAATGATTGCTCTATTCAAGGAGCAATTAAACCGATTATTTATATTTGATAAATATAAATTCACTCTGTTGAGTTGCTTCATTTCAATATGTTAATTTATAATTAAATAAAATTGTTGATACATAACTAAGATTTATTGTACAAATAAAAGAAAGAAAAATACTTTTTGTTCAATAAAGATGAAATGATGGTTAATAAATTATTAATTGTTGCAGCTTTGATGTGAAACTAAATAATAAATTCGTTTACAACAAAGTTTAAACAATATTGATGAATCTTTGTGACTTGCAATAAAGCTTTATATCGAAAATAGATAATTAAATATATCAATAGCTTTCATGTGAACGTCAATATTTACAGAATTTTATTAACTATTGACAAATATCTGCAAATAATTTATATAATAAATGTATTTATGAATATTTGACACATTTTTTTTAGAATTGTTGTATATTCAGTACGTTAATTTTTATTTCACGGGATTTTAATACGTGAAAAATGATATGATAATGTTTTATTATATTAAATATATTTATCAGAATTGTTCTTTGTTGGATGTAATTAATGGCCTCGACACAGTATCGATAGAGCACTTGGAAAATTGCCAAGACGATTCGCTCTCTTACAAACACATCACTTTTCTCGCGGACTTTGCCACGCTACCGCCGTTGGGATCATTGCTTGGAGAAGTTAGTGAGACGATGGAGCTGAAGCAAAAGAGCTACCGGAGAATTTCTTTTTCATTCTCCCTCGCTTTATTCCAGTGAGTCAAGATACGGGCGAGTTAAACGACGCTTGAAAAGCCCCTGAAGAGATATCAAAAATTTTTCAGTGTTATATTGGGTATATGGAATTACTCTCGCCAAGTGGTTGTTTATTCCATTCACAAAATTATCACGACAGATATAAATAATTTGTGAATCTTTTGTAAAGTTATTTCATCCGCTTATTTTTTCGCTTATATTTTTATTTATTTATTTGTTTATTATTTTTTTATTTTGGCAAAGGAAAATAAGAGAAGGAAATTTTGTTCAATTCATTTAAAAAAGTTGAGAGATTTTTATCAATTAATTAATGTGGTACTACATAATTTAATAATTAATAATTATTATTAATATTTATCTTAAAAAAAGTTGAATTGATTAATTCCTCTCGATAACAATTGCCTTTAAAATTGAGAAAAAAAAAACGAGAATAACATTCACGAAGTAAACGACAAAAAGTCAATTAATTCACTATCGATTGTAGATTTCACTATAGCTCAAATAGCGAGAATGAACAAAACAAAATTCCCCAATTAAATTCCACACTTTTCACCAATTCAATTGCTAAATAAATTTCCGTTGTGCAGAAAAAGTTTAACCTCCAATTGACTTCATTCATGAAAACATCCACACACGCACTCACACACAAACCCACATCCACACAAAACTAAATCCAATATAAAAGAATAAAAAGAGAAATACATCCAACACCGATCTCAAAGAACACAATTAAATAATCTAATAAACAAAAATAAACAATTAATTATCATCAAATTTATCATTGAATTAATATAAAAACTTATTACAAATTGAGATAAAAATACATTTCAATTTCATTGAATAAACTTTTTTATTTTTTTTTGTTGCAATTACTCAGGAACATCCATTTTGTGCTCCAATAGTTTGAATAGAATATTATTTTTATATACATGCAAACATGGGGAAACAACAACCACAAAACTGACATGTAAATTGTTCTGGTTGCATCGAAAATTCCAAAGTTTATAAATGCAAAGTCAAACAATGCACATCACTCATAAATGGATGTATATCATTCGAACGAAATAACTCCTACAGGTATAGTGTGATATTATTATCCATTTTTTTTTTATTTCTTTTTTATTGTACATAGCCGTAGGGAACGACGCCTATACGTGAATGGAACGCATGGCACTTGGCCACATACGCTCTGAATAACTCCGTCGTTCCCGTCCGCCGCCTCAACGAGAATTATGCACGTTCCCATATTGTATACACTCACGTGCACGCTACGGAAAACTGGCCCTGAGGGAGTTACCAAGCTAAATAAACGCCTGGAATTTCCCTGGCCATAACATTCGTGCACACATGTACACATACCTTTTTGGTATATTCCTACACATATTGGTATGACCGATTGTTTATTTATTTACGTTGGTCAATTTTATGGTTCTTCTTCTTTTTTTTTTGCAATGTTTTCTCACGAGAGAAATCATGACTCGATGCGGTGTCATAACATTTCAATTTAAGATACGAAAAAAAGGAAAATGTGAGAGATTAGTTGGGAATGTTTGGGTTAAAAGGTTCTTTTTTTTTCATTTTATGTTATTTTTTTTTTATGTGCGATGGGATGGATAAATATTTATAAGAAGGATTTTTTATTTTTGTGTTTCGATGTATATTGAATGGATAATTTAGAATTATGAAATTTTATTGGATTTTGAATTTAAAAACAGAAAAAAAATCTATAAGAAGATTGGTAGTATTTTATCTGTGATAGTTTGAATATTGTGAGATTATTTATGTGAAGATCTGAATTTTTAATGATTTTTTTATTTATTTATGAAGTTTTTAGAATAATAAATATTGTGATGGAATTTTTTCGAATTTTCATTGATGTATAGAGACTCAAATAAAAATGGTAGATGAATACTATTTAAATATAATTGGAGGGAAAGAAAATAATAAGATTAGAGGGAATAAAAAATTTATTTTATTATCAATAAATTCCCATTTGTCAAATTTACGTCACGAATTTATTATATTGAAAAAATTTATATTTGTATTTATATCTAAATAGGAAAATAAAGAGGATGAAGGTTTTAAAATTGTGGAAATAATGATATGGAAATTTATATATATTTAGGGATTTGTGTGAGATGCAATATCAGTAAGATGACAAGAAAACTTTGGATCCTGTCGTGTTGAGTATGTCCCATGTCATACGAAATCATTCTACTGCAGATAAGATTCGTTCTATCTACCAAGATCATTTTCAAGTAAGCTGCGTTGCTGTCTTCTCACATAACCTCGCCAGGTGCATCATGCACTCCCACTTCTCAATTCCATCGAATTACTGTGAAGAAAATACTTTGGAAATTGATGCTCACTCGTAAAAGTGTAAACGTACAAGAAAGAAAGAACAAAATATAAATCAATAGGAAAAAAAAAGAAATATTAGATAGAATTCAATTTTCACTTTCACAAATCATCTTTTTTATTTGGATTTATTGTCAATGAATTTATATTTTTTAGGTTAAAATACGTTAAACAAATTGATTTTATAATTTTCAGATCTTTGTGAATTAATAATTCAATTTTATTTGATAATTTTAATTATCAAGTTCTTACAATAAATATTCTTCTTTATAAAATGATTTTAAAAAAGACTTCAATTTTACAATTCTACATTGATGAACATTCAATTTCACTACAATTTATTTTCATTCTGTCAACTGAAGTTGAAATATTCAAATAATTCAATCGTAATTTTCAAATACAGAAAACGAATTACAAAGAATCATTATCGTTATTCTTATAAAAGTTAACAGTGAAAATTAAATTCGCATTTTTTATTCACAAATCTATGAAAGAACTTTTACTTCTTGATGAAACTTCAATAGAAATTTATAGTCAAATCAAATAAGAATTGAAAGAGAATTAAGACACTATCCAAAGTCTGTCGATGTAGATCAGATGAACTGCTGAACTTTGTCACTTGAGTTGAAGTTTCACTTGATTTAGGATTTGAATGACGTTAATTCTAACCGGAAATTAACCAAAAGTCAACATGTTCCAGAAGTAAATTAAAATCTAAACTGACTGAGATTAAAAAAGAATTAAAAACAATACAAAAAAAGATTAAAATTAAAAACATTCTATTGAATAATTTCATATCTGTGACAGTTTGTTTTAAAATTCCTTCAAATATTCCAAAACAAAAAATTTAACATCAAACCACAATAATATAACAAAAGTTAAGAACAATCTTTCATAATCATTCCCCATTAGTTCATAAAATTTTTTTAAAGATGAAACTGACTGTAATTCTTAAAGCTTTACACAAATATTAAATTCACATACCACAATATTAATAAATAAAATATCTCATTCAATAAAATATAAAATTCAAACTCATAAACACATCATCCATCCAATTTCTTTTAATCCTACTTCTACCCAATACCATAACATTAATCTTCAATTCCTTCTCCATTATCCATCGCACATTCATCCACCAAGCAAACCTCCCTCATCCCCATAACTATTCATATAAAACTACAGAATTAAAAAAGTTCATTACCATCAAACTCTACAAATCAACGCAAATTTAACTACAATAAATAATAAAAATTTCCCACACAAAAAAAATTAAACAATTACACAAACTTTTCCAATAAATCTCTAATAATCATCAAGTAAAATATAATCCAATAATAAAACTAAAACATTCTCACAATTCAATCCCAATTCCCACTCTCCCTTAAACCCTGTCACATCCACCAAAAATTCTTTCATCACTTCCACCAACCACAAACCACAAGCTTAATAATTGCACTATTAGTTGCCACCATATTCTGTTCCTTCTCAACTAAATACCTTTGGCTTGGAATAAAATTCGTCTCCAACTCACATACTCTGATACGAATATATTTCAAAAGGTATAAAGTGAACGTCTGTCAATATCGTCACACGAATTTATATATATATATAGATATCCGTTTCCGTTCGTGACACGAGTAATATATCTCTCAATATTGAGAAGGAAATAAATCATGCAGACGAAAGAGCTATGAGGAATCCTCATATAATATATATTTATTCATATACGTCTATTCATACTTGTTCAGGCGACGATGATTAAATTTACATCTATATCTATACTATATTCTTATCAGTGTGAAGAAGCTTTTGCAATATATATCAACGTGTAATATTATTACCTCTATGAATGTTTACGTGTTTATTTATTTGTGGTAAATACAGTAACTCTATGAAAATTCATTCATTGAAATTTCGTAATAGAACTGATTTCAAAGATAAATCGTAATTCAAATTCTGTATATAAACGAACGCTTGTGCAAAATGTCTATCTGTGCTTGTGTTACCGCTTGAACAAAAGCAAATGCATGTGTCATATGCCATTCTATGATAGGATATACGCATATGTGCACACTTCCGGTTATTGTACGAGTGATTCATTGTATTATTGTGAATAGAGCTTTCAGTGACGCTATGTGAATCTCGACAGAGGGACTGTATTGAAATTTGCGTTTGAGGGCGGATTGGGATAAAATATTTATGTATTTATTTTTGGTTCGATGAATTATTAGTTGAATTAGTTTTGAATTAGTCGGTGGTTGTTTTGTGTTATTTTTTATTTTATTTAATTTTATTGTTTATTAGACTTTGGGGTGGATTATTTATGGAATTATTATTTGGAGTTTGGAAGTGAAGTTTAGACAATTGGAATTGTTAATTGGTTATAATTTAATAATTAAATTGGAATTAGATAATTTTATTACAGAGTAAGATTATAGTGAAATTATTGTGGTAAATAAATTGTTGACTTTGAGAATGAGACGTTTTTTATTTGTTTTGTTTATTCTGTATTTATATTTTAGTAGATGTAGAATAAATTTCATATTTGAACAGTTGCAAGTTTATTTAGTTACATGACATGATCTTGGAAATTTTTTTGACCAAACAATTTAAAGTTTTTTGTGTATTTTTCAGTTTAAGCAAAGTGAAGAGCAAAACGTTGCACCATCCCGATGGGATCCAACTTCCTGTTCAGTTGAAAGTCGCGTTTATTCGGATACTTTGAACTCGTCTTGTTGAAAATTCGATTGGAAAACTGGGCGATGTGGAAACAGTTCGAACAACTCATCTGTATGGTAGAAAATTTTCATATCGGAAATTTGAGATAAGAAATATCAAGAAATATTCAATCCACTGAATATTCATAGAATTATCTTGAATTCTTTAATGTTTCAATTACAGTTTCGACTGAAAATTCTACAAAAAAAGAAGGTGTGACGATACAATAAATCTTTTTCTGTCAATATCTATTTTTATTTATCATTGACGTGAAGTTTCTGACGCAAAAAATTGCGTGAACAAACAGGAAAAAAAAATCGTTAAAGGTCATCAATCAAATTATAAATTACCGAGAGAACAATAATTGCTAACAATGTATATCTTCGCACATAATTTTATTTGCCTATCGAATAATGTACACACACACACACTTTGCATGTGATATAAAGTAGCACATGGTCAATAGAAGGAAACGGAAACGTCTGTATAGTTAAGATGCTTGCCGAGCGGAAGAACGCCCTCTTGTGACTTTATGCCAACGTCCAATGTGGATGAGCGACGTTAGAAACTTGCACGAAACTCTATCTATTCAACAGAACCACCACCATCACCACAAACAAGCGCTTGCCTACTTCTTCACTATTGTGCATACGACAAGGAAGAAATTTCCCTTGCACGATATATCCTTAGCTAAAACTTTTAGATGCATGTGAAACTTTACGACAGATGACTTTTTGGTATAGCGGATACACAACGACACGAAGCATTGCTGAAATCTCGTGATGGTCAGTCGACCATGTTACGGCACAGAAGAGGAAAAATGGTGAAAGAAAAAAAAAACCAAGCACAACTGGTAGTGACAAAGTTTCACAAAATGTCAAGTAATTGCGTGATTCAATTGGTTGAGTTTAAAAAAAAATGTAGTAAAATAAAAATTTATCGATTCATAATTTCGAGTGTGTCTAAAATAAAAACAAAAAAAATTTAATCTTGATAAAATGTTTTTATAGACGTGTATTTATTTTGTGTACATTTTTTTTCTTCTTTTATTTCGGTTTACTTTGGGTGAAGTTTCCACTGAGAGGTAAATGTGAAAATACGATAAAGTGAGGGAATGAAAGTTGACGGTTGTTGGGTGAACGAAAAGACATGATGACGAAAAAATATTGTGGCTGTATCGTGTGTATGCTTCGTTAAATTTCTCCCTTGGCTCTCGAGTTACGTTTTATGGCAAAAAAGTTTGTAATCACACGTAACGAGTCGAGTAACGTGTCAAACGAGATGTGTGATGACTGGTTGTTAATTAACTATGGATGATATGAATATGTATTCAACTTTGAGTTATTTATTTTTGTATGTTGTAAAGGGAAAAATTAATGAAAATGTTTAAATCATTGCTGTATGATGATCCCTCTGAAATGTTACATAGCTAAATGATTCAATCTGATGATAAGTCACTGCAAGTGTCAAATAATTCACGTTCAATTAGAAATATTTGATTAGAAAAATAAAGTAGACATAGTTGAAGTGTTTGTAAATTTTTTTCACATTACATTCCTTGTTTACAAAGTGTTAATTATGTTAATGCAATTTTTTTGGTAGAAAAATGTTGGAAACATTTAAGAATTTCTTCTCCAACAACTGAACTGAATGAAATAGAATTTTTTCAGCTCGATTGTAACTTATTCCATACATGAATGGAATTTGTTTTCTTATCTCAGATCAACCAACTGGATGAAACTAAGTAAGATGCTGCTGCAGTTGGTTGCACTGGTTTGAATACTTGTTCCATACAAGTTTGGAAATTAAATGAAATTACATTGCATTTTATAGTTTTTGTAAAGTAATTTCTTTGAAATTCTTGGTGTTGCTCAATGTGAACTTTTATCTCTATCAAAATATCTTGAAAATTCTGAAATTGTAATTATGAGTAAATACTTTGTGTTCATTTGTGAGCTATAAAACTATTCTTATAAGACAATATAGTTCAATAGATTCATCAAATAATTTGTCAAACTCTACAAACAGAAATTTCTTTTCACAACCAAAATCGTAACGCGATTCATTCGCTACTTCTGTGCAATTTAATCATAAAGAATCTACTCAGTTTAGATAACTCTACTGAAAAACATCGTTCAATCCTTGAAATGCGTTCAAAAGAGGAAGGAAAAATTTTTCTTTCCGTTCGTCACATATAAATTCCCAGAATAAGTTGCATAGAATTCGTTCAAGCTTGTGAATTTAATTGAAGACATGTTGAGTTTATATCAACAACCCCAATGGGAACATTCTCATGTTCAATGAATTTTTTTATTTATTCATATCACAACATTCATTTTCAACAATTCTATATTGCATTGAACCTATTGATAATGCATCATCAATTACAATGGCAAACAATTTTTATTGGCAATTGTTTCATTAAAGTGGAACTTCGTTCAATCCCGACATCCGATATTTTCATTGGGTTATTGAGCTACCCAAGTTATACACAAATGAATTATTCCCAGGTAGTGAAACATATGAAACCAAATTAACCATGAAAACGAAACCTGTAAATTCCAGAATTCCACTCTCGCACATATGAATATACCAAACGCTAGTTTGCTATTCTTGTTATTCAAACTACAATTTCGTTTGCAATTTCTCACTAAATTGATGAATGAAAAAAAAAAAAAAACCATGGAAATATCCCCCAGATCAATTCAATGATTTCACACTCACTATTTCTACCTGATGAAATCTTTTCATTTCAGTACAAATCTCACATTTCAATTTCATTCAGCCATACCTGTCATCCATAATTTAGTAGGTATAAATAAAATTAATTCAGTAATGAATAAGAAAAAAAAAATAATTTCATATGATGTTAACGTTGAACATTTTGAGCACTCTCATCTTGTCCGACTTCCTCTATAACAAACTTCAAATTCATTAGAGCTACATGGAATATTATTCATGAGAGAAGAACTTGATGAACTGTCGATATTAAGAAAGTTTAATAGAGCATGAAAGAGAAGTGAAATGAAAAAAGAATTGAAGAAAGAAATGTAAAATATGATAAAGAACGAGAAATTCATTAAATGCAATGTCACAGTCATTGAGTGTTCGATGTAGTGTAATATCATTAGTAAAACTGGTGGTACTATGCAACTCGCTGGTGTTCCATCGTATTTTATCATGATATAACTCTGATCAAGTCCTACTCCCACACTATCCACTACAACCATGACATCACCATACTGTTTTCTCATCGCACACTTCTTCATTAACTAAGTTTACATTGTCACGTGGGTGAGCAATTAAAAAGTTTCATCAGTGTAATTAGCACGCACGAAAGAAAACTCTTGACCGCGCGTATCACTCACTGAGAAACTATACAACTACATGATTTATAAATGGAAGAAGATCAGAGTAAAACTCCTGTTAAAGAATGGAAACATTCTAACTATATTTTATCTCATT
This sequence comes from Meteorus colon, assembly GCA_030523085.1. Lineage (NCBI taxonomy): Eukaryota > Metazoa > Arthropoda > Insecta > Hymenoptera > Braconidae > Meteorus > Meteorus colon. The sequence goes on from JAPYZH010000063.1 coordinate 148,101, forward strand.
ATTCTTGACAATGTAAATGCATCGTTATGAAAATTTATTTTGATTGAAGAATCAACTAGAACATATCAAGATTTATGGATATTGTCTTTGGTTTTAGTAATTTATTTTTTATAAATTTATCTTTTCTTTTAGAAATAAATTCCAGAATGGATTTGATTGTTTCATTGGTTGTTAAAATGATATGGTCAATTTTGAAGTATTTGGAAATGGAATATATTTTTTGAAATAGATTTTTATCTTTTGTTTAATATTTTTTTTATAATTAAAAAATTAGAAGAAATAATTTTGCTTTTGTAATTATGGAGACAAATCCCTTTCTTTTTGTATGTCTTAAAAAAGAAAAAATATCTTCCAGCACATTCTAATCCAGTGCATGTGCATAATTAAAATTTATTATAATGTTCAATTAAAAATCATAGTAGAAAATAAATCAGGAAAAATCCTGGAGCTTTAATTGAAAGCTCATCAACTTTGTAACATTTTTTGAGAGGATTCGTGGATATTTCGGGCATTAATTCATTTCCAATTATTTATGAGGGAGAAAAATTAAAGGCAAAACACAATTATTAAACTACTCCTGTGGTAATTTCCTCTCAACCCTAATAATATTTTAATACCAATTCATCTACATGTTTCAGTATTTCCATTAGTGTCTTCGTTATCTCTTGTGAGTACATTTGACGATAGCCCATGAGTCTCATTAATATTTCGTCAAATTCATGAGCACGTAGAGAATTCGAACTGCCAATCCCATTCAATCGCTTTTAATCCAATATCTCACAGAAATTCGTTAAGACCCTTTACCAATTTCACCATTTGGTTCCCTCTGTTAACACCTCAATCAACGCCCCAGCTGATGAAATTTATTTATGCTGGCACACAGATGAACATCAACTAACCAATCATTCATATCATATCACAGCAGATAAAATTTGATTATCGTATTTTACCAGAACAAATATAAAACTTGGAATATTTTTAAATTATATTTCTACTCAATAGAGATGACATATCGACATGACCATTTGTCAATATCACAAAAAAAACCTAAGCTAATTGATTATGAGAAATTATTTTTTATTAATCCAATAAAAGTAACAAAAAAATGCTGTGAAGTTTCTTCTAACCTCAAAAAAATTATTCTCATTCGATTTAACAATTTTTAATTGATGTAAACACTAATGTAACAATGCACATTCTACAAATTTTCATATCAATAATAATTTTTGTTAATTACTATAATCACAAAATACTTCAATATGTCCAAATAAATTTTTCCAAAATAATGAATAAATATTTTCAAACCCGTTACATTGAAATCCCACCCATTCCTCTTGACTGAAAAAGAAAACTCAAACGTTCGTTTCACATTGTCACAACAATCCGAACAAAAAAAAAGAAAAAAATATTAACAATAAATACCATTCAACATTCCCAAAATAACCAATATAAAATATCACATTTTTTCCCTTTTGTCTACTAACATAATTCATACACAACATATAATGCATAATACATACGTCGATATGAAATGCACAGCCCCTCAACGCTGCACCCAAATAAAAAAGGTGCAATTCGAAATATCTACACACTCATACATTTATATTAATATCAACGTGACTGTCATTACAATTCAAAAAATTCCCAACACGTATTCTCATATTTCTCTTATTTCCATTCTGTTTATTTTCATTTATCTCCTATTATTATTATTATATTCATTCGTATTCATTTTTTTTCCCAAACATTCATTGAATTCCTCAGGAATTCCACAGTAATATTATTATTATTATGCAGACAGATATGCCCTTGATAATCATCCTGTTCTCATGCTCATATATATGCTAAAACTATTTGTACTCAGTGAATATTAAGACAGAAATTTATTTGAACATTCCACATATTCACGTTTGTATAGAATAGAGATCTCTTGTCTGCTAATACTAATACTTCTTCCACTTGTACCACTGCACATTACTATTCTCATCAGTTATGTTGATGTAACCTCAATAATTCCGGTTGCACATTCAAGTTTTGATGATTGTGAAACACATGTTATATAGGTACAACTTTACTACCATTGAGTTAGCAGTGATGTGAAGTGACTATTTCTAGTTTGCCAAAAAGACGATTCTCTGTGTCTGTCTTGCCACATGTGTTCGAGTTTCAATAGTAGAACGAATAGACCTTGACTTACATATTGAACAAAAGTCTGACTATTTTCATCATGCATCACTGAATAATTATTTCAATCTTGATTAATATTTTACTGAGATAATAAAATGAATAATTGTTAACGGAAATTAATTTATTGTGCATTGTTACTGTTTGTTGTTATTTCTTGTAATTTTATTTGGGAATATTTATAATACTTTTGATTGTTTATTTGTGGTAGAATAAATGAAAGTGATTTTATAATTGAAAGTTTGGCTTGTCATTTGTGATTTAAATTTGGTTTCATTGTTAATTTGTTGGACGAGGTTGTCTGGTGGATTGGTCGAATTCTACTTGATATTGTACAATTCTATTTAGAAGTCCAACTATTGTTGTTGCAAAAGTCATGGAGGAACGTTCACAAGTATTAATATTTATTATTACAACTATTATTGCTATCTTTTTTATCACTATCAACTAATTCATGACTTCTGTATAGTTATCAATTTTGTATATTCACATCAACACGAAACTAAATGAAATAAAAAATAAAAATATTTAATAACGTCTAACAATATTCTAAAATAATCTGCAACATTGTTCATCAACATCACTTTGTTACAAAAGATATAAGTGCACTTTTATTTCTCCACCAAAACATAGACAAGAGGAATAATGACAGTAACTGTAAATCGATCGCTGTTCTCCCAGTTTCCACCGATAACACAAGTGCATTAAAAATAGTACATAAAAGATACATGAAAAACCCCGAGTGATTTACGATTTTTCACCATTGCCATGAAAGCTGGTAAATTTTCATTCTATTTATTCATTCTCTTCTCTTCCATTTCATTTCATTCTATTCGTTTATTTTATTTTTTTTTTTCCATGTACAATTGGAGAGCAGATGGATTCCAAAAATTCTCATCACATGTGTGGAAATGTTATAAACAATAATCCAATCAACAGAATATACTTTTACACCAAGAATAACCAGAGCTAAATAACCAATATGTGGAATTGAGTACAGTTTTTTGAAATGAAACTGCAGGAAGAAAAAAATTGTAACAACATACAGATTTTCAACAATGTTGCTGCCATTTATTTTAGATATCGACAAAAGAAAATTTATCGTTTCCAACATATTTCCGGCATGCAAGACTCCCTCGCTTCGTCCGGATATCAATCACCGGTCTATATAATATATATTTATATATAAAATGCACTATTTCTACCATACCAATACTTTTTTTTTCCATGTACTTTATATACACTTTCTCGATTTCCTACTTCACCTACTTTTTTATTTCCTTTCTTTTACTTATTCAATTTTTTTATTTGTTTTATTCTTTTTTTTTTCAATGAACTAACCACTAACTTCTTCAACCATGTCATCTAAATCCAATACTTTGATGAAACTTATGATGAATCTGAGTTTTTCTTTTCGCTTTGTGACCAGGAAGTTAATTTTATCGACTATACCTTTTTTTTGTCTTGAAAATTTCAGTATTGCACAATGATGAGATATCGATCGGTTGTTTTTTTCGACAGGATAATGCATTATTTATTTTGCTCCTTTATTGACAATATTTTTGGTGTATATCTATACACATTTAAAGTGTATGTGTGTGTTTGTGTGTAGTCGATATTCACCATGGCATGTACATGGAAAATGCACTGAGGTTTATCAAGACTTGTGGTGACAGTCATTTGGAAGACAGGGCGATATCATTATTGGATATTCATTATGTGCAATATCAAGCGGTATGAGAGATAGGTTGGTGGGTTGGTGATGCTGATGTTGATGTTGGTATACGTGTGGAGTAATACAGAAGGTATAATCACATATATGGAGAGAAATGATGAGCAAGTGTAGAGTAAATAATGCAAGAATATCAAATTTTTTAGAATTTTTCTTGACATAAAATTACGAAAATGAATTGTTGGAATAATCAAATAATGTCAAGATAAAATTCTTCAACATTACAAGATAATCAAACACTTTTGTGAACTCAATATGATGCAACAATGTATGAAATTTTGAAACAAAATTAAAAGTGACATCAGGATGAATTTATTGAGAAAATTGATTCTGAGAAAAAATCCTGGAAAATAATCAAACAATTTTTAATGAATTAAATTAGTAGTAAATAATTATTTATTTTCATTCCATCCCAGACGTTCATTTTCTATAGTGTTGGAATAAGTTGCTATATACGAACAATCACATCGCTGGGACTCTCAACTTGAATTTATCGTTACTATCCGTTCCAATCAACAAACTAAAACCTGATCAATTTTTTTATCACGGTCAGCATAAAGTTTGATGGTTATATACAATATATATATATATATATATATTTACATCAGAATGTACCTATCTTCAGCGCTTCCCTTGGGAGTAGAAGTGCTGAAGGTTCATTCAATGGAAACTTTCTGTATACCATGAAAAAACAAAAGGGAATGAAGCTACGCAATATAGAGTATGAAATTGGTTGTACACAGCATTTGAAAACTTTTAATACTTTCATTCATTTGCCAGATGGAACACTGAGCTTGTTTCACGATGGCTCATTTGAAGGTTTTATTATTGAATTTAATGTTTATTATAAAATTAAAGTTCAATCGTGGATGTAAAAAAAAAATAGGGGGATATCACATCTATTGGAAAATTCTTAGTGCCAACAGTTAACACCATTGAATAGCCAACATTAAACCGTAAAATGTTGCGGTCTTAATTGAAACACGTTCGTTCATTGGTGAGTATGGGAATCCCTAACTATTCTCGATAGACCACGTGCTGATAAACCACAAATCGATTGATAAGAGAAACCATTGGCATGAGATGGGGTACTTCGGGAGGAATCAAATGAGGATGCAATCAAGGGAATTGAGACGATCGATAGTTTTGTCCAGTTGTGATACGTGAAATTATCAATGAAATTTTTTTCTGTCTTGTAATTATTGATGGGTTGAATTTTTTTCGAGATGGACAATTGAGAAATATTAATAAAGAATTTTATGTAGATAATTTGATAATTGTTTGAAGAACAAAAAATCTCATGTGATAGCATTTACAAACATTTTTTGCTAATTGAATGTAAGTTGATCTGGAAATAGCCAAAAATGAGATGTAAAATAATTTAATTGTTCAAGAGATCATTTTCTTTGAACCTTCAAACAACCACAATCTTCAAAATATTATTCCTACTCACTTTGCATTAAACAAAATATTATATTAAACCAAAAGTTAAATAAACTATATAAAATATCTCACATAAGACACTCACCTTCAAGAATTTTGACACAATCAACACTCGGTGGATAATTCTGCGGGTAATTAGGACTATAGAATTCTCGTTTCGTATCATCACCAATTTCAAACTTCTCACAATTGTTCTTTGTAGCATCCCGCATGTAACGTCGTGGTGAGATTAAAGCATTTGTAGGTGGTGTTGGTGATAATGGTGATACAGGAACGACATACTGACGCCATTGATTCAATGCCGTGTGTTGAACATAAGTGAATGTATTGGTTGACTGGTCTGTGGCCGAATTCTCAACTTTTTCATTCACCATTCCTTGCGTAGGGATATCCATAGAATCGAACGAGGGCGTTACCTGAATTCGCTTGCTGTGGGATTGAAATTGAAACGGACGGGAAGACGTATAAAGCACGTCTGAATGAGAATGCATTCCACTTTCTATCACTGGAGGATCTAAAAGGAGATAGTCTGTCGCGTCAATGCTTCCTACTGCTAACGCTGGATCCAATTGAATCTCGGTTGTGTTCTGAGATAGATTTTCTTTCGTGGTTTCTAGAATTGTGGTTGTTGAAGTAGTACGAGTAGTAGTTGCAGCATCGATGCTTCTTGCTACACTTCCGCCTTTCTCTACGATTCTTGTCATCAGTATCGACCGTGGTAGTTTCTGCGTGGCTTGTTCACCCTCAATTCTCCCTTGTGAGGTTGCTGCAGTCGATCGGAAACCACGGCTACTCGTTAAATGCGCTTCCACTCTTTTTGCAATGGCCGATTGGCTTGGAACTGATTGGAATGCAATTGGATTGGTAAAGCTTGGTTGCTTGACCGTTATGACCTCAACATCAACATCTTCAATGTGCATTTCATGCTTTTTTATTTTTTTGACATTTTCTGCGTTGACAATGGTAGGATTATCCGTTTCAACATTCTTATTGAGTAGTGAACTTTTCTCACTTTCTTTATCTACTTCAGTGTCAATACTCAGCGGATCAGCTTCATCCAATTGGATGTGAGGATTTCGCTCTTTTGATGGTACGTTTGGTGTCGGATAGATCCTTGGGGTCGTTGTCACACTATCCAATTCTTCTTGTCTTGATGTGATGTTGCTGCTGCTCGTGGTGTTCATAGTCGTTTCCGATGACTTCGCAGTTCTATTTCGGGTAAATGACTTGTCCCATTCTGACTTCCTGCTTTTGTAGGTGTTGATTGGATCAGCTCCAGTAACTGAAACAAAGAAATTTGGATTTAAATTAGTTTTTTTAATTGTTCGCTGGATGATTTATTCATGATATAATGTCAGGTTAGTTTAATGTTTTTGTTGACTTAGTTGTTGGTGACATGAGGGTTCTTCTTGGTATTATTGGCTGTGAATTATTTTTCAATTTTGCAATAATGTTTGGTCTCTCTTACGCCTTTCTAATCTTCATTAACAAATAGATGAAAATTATCAACAACAAAATGCATTGAAAGTTCTGGCCAGGCTTTTCATTAGATAAAATAACTATTCAAACTATAAAGTTCAACATTTATTCTTGAAATTTTCACATTATATTGTTGAAAATTCACAGATAATAAAAATGAAGAATTTCTCTTCACATCCAACACTTAACTGTCTCATCAAGAACTTTATCGTTGAATTTTGCATAGAATGTAAAAAAATTCTATTGTCAAAAGAGGTATTTGTCGTGACAATGTCAGTTGATAGGTTGCCCGTATTCACTGAAGCAATTTATAATGTCATCAACGAGAAACAGTTTCAAAAGGAACATAAAGAATGTCATGTAAAACAGCGGCTGGCTCTACAATAATAAACTGTCACTAGCAAAGAAAAAATAAAAAGGATAAATACAATGAGGACTTTATCAAAGCTTTTGTTCATATTAGGGTTCAAAAATATAAATTGAAAATCTTTGAGTATTCGCTTAAACTTCTTTAATACTCTTATCAAATTATTTTATAAATAGCTTTCTTGATTTACTTCAAAGATCTAATTTATTGCAATCGAACAACTTCTTTCACATTTTGTCATTTATCTTGACCAAAGAGTCAATTCTATTTCATTCCATGAAATCTATCGTGAATGGTATGTAATTGAGTTTAGCAATAGCGATGACCCAGTTGACTAAGCAAAATACAAGAAAAAAAAATCTGGAATTGAAATGTCTATAAATAGCTTTATTATAAGTAAAAGGAAATGTAGAAATTTTCATTATCCATCAGCACAAATGAACACAGAAATATTTTTCTTGTGTAAATGCTGAGAATTTCTTTTTCATATTAGCACTGAACATGAGATGATGGTTCTCATGTTCATTGCACTTCTTTTATTTTCTCTTTAACAATATAAAAACTTTAACATTTTCGCTATTTCTCTATTCTTTTTAGTTATTTTTTTTGTGATATTACCTTCTGTTGAAAGGTACTTGGTGCAAGTGAGGTTTCTTACGACTGTTATGGATACTTTTAACGGAATCTTTCAAAAGCTTTCATAAAACGCAGAGAGCTAAGTGAAAAATATTTTCGCAATGTTACATTAGAATTGTATCGATCAAGAAAATAAAAACTGAATTCTTTTGTATTATTATTGTGTTTTTTATTTAAAATTCATGCAGTTTTTGTATTTAATGATGACAGACTAAATTAAAAAATGGTAATATACGTAAGGGATATTGCTGTTGGTTTATTTAAAAAATTGAATGAGAACATAATAGAAAGCGAAGAAAGAACATTTTATGATGGTCATAAAAGAAATAATGGCAGAGAGAGAGAGAAATTAAATAATTCTGCACATTCGAGTTTATTAACCCTCATCAGTATATATTTTTTTGTAATATAGTAGAATAGCAAAGTTTTACAGACTTGGGACATGGAGAGTACATAAAAAATGAGAGATAAATAACTTGGAATGATTTGTCAATGTTCTTGGAACAATTTTTTATTGTTAATGTGATGAAAGAATGAAGGAATTGATATCATTAGTTTTAATATATGTTTTATTATTATTCATCATGACAGTTTGATATTTGTCATGAGAGAGTGGTAAAGTATCAATTGATTTTGATTGAATGTTCGATTTAAATAAAGAAGAAAACTCCATGAAATATTGGAACCAAATGGTTTTTATAATTGAAAATTGTGGGAATTTAGTAAGAATGACATAAAAATTTCCGTGGTTTTATCAATTTTAACATTAATTATTGTGGGTTGTGATTTATATAAATCAAAAATTACAGTTTTACATTTTCTCTACACCCAAAAGTTTCAATTTTCGTATCAACATCCAAATTTATAAAATAAAAGTAAAATTTCCCTAAACATTTTACAGAACCATTTTTTCCTATTCATAACATTCCAACAAACCAAAAAAACCAAAAGAAATGAATTATAAAAACTAGGAAAGAACCACGCCAAAAAAATTGAAATAATTGAGCACATTCTACATAACTAATTGTCCCATACAATAGTGCAAACTATTATAAACCAGCGACGAATGAGTCAGTGCAGGGAATTTTGGAAAATCCCTGATGATTATAAAGTCTGGGGATTCCACTAGAATAAAAAAAAAGGAAAAAAACCAACGCTGCATGACGCAACGCCCCCTAAAACGGAAGACACAAGCGTAGATTTAAAATCTCTGACTGCTGCAATAAATCTCAGATGGTTGTGCGCCATCTCGTGGGAATTTAAGGAGCTCCAATGCCTACAGATTTTTTTTTCATGATCTTCCTTTTCTTCTGTGCTTTTTTTCTCCATTCCATCTTCTTATTTGCCCATGATTTCCAACACCAGCTTGGCCCACCATCAAACTCACTGTCACCACACAAGACCAACTACTACATACTCAAAAAGCAAATCAACTAACACATATAATATTATATAGTCATAGTTCTGAATGGAAAACTCATGAAAGCAAAAAGGAGGGAGCTCCTTTTACCAAAGCGTCAGTAATGTAGAATAGTTGACGCAATGGGAAAATTATGCAATTTCAACGACCACAACTTTCTGTACAGTCATGAGAGTTTGAAAAAAGTTTTTCTCTTTATTTTTCTTCTCTGTATTCTCGTTCTTCTCATTTTTCCTTTCATCCTCAACTTTTTTGTTTTCGTCTCGTTTCTTTTTTACTTTCGATATTTTCCTTTTTTTTTTGTCTCCTCTTCTTATTCGTTCTATTCACTGTCTTACTCTCTCGTTGATGTTCTCTCTTCGACCAAAAGATAAGTAGGTCGTTAGCCATCCACTCTGACGATCGTCCACCTTAACTTTGTCCTACTAATCACTCATTTCTCTTTATTATTTTTTTTCAGTCATTTCAGTTCTTCCTTTTCTTCTTTCTCTACGATTTTTTCTTTTTCTGTTCGTTCTTTCTTCCATACTCATTTTTTCCGTTTGTTCATTCGCTCTAGATGTTAATGAGTTTGATGGCGACGTTAATTGAAGCTTGTGAAGAAATTCCAGTGCTGTACTTGACAGTAAAAAAAATCATATTTTTAAACGATTGATATCTATTTGCAATTGTTTTATTGATTATTGTTAGTTGGCATATTTGTTTTAGCACTATGAGAAATATCTAGAATGATGAAAGGTAATTGTTATAGCAATTTTGAATTTGGTTTTTGAGTGAAATGAGAAAGATGGAAAGAGAATGAATATTTACAAGACTTGAATTAATAAAGTTGTGATGGATTTTATGTGAATTTTTTTATGAGGAAGAGTTGGGAAATTCAAAAGTACAATTCGCCCATCAAAATATTAAACTAACTTAGGAGTTTTGAATTATGTTCTGACAATTCATCACAAAATTTTGACTGCGAACAAAATTTATTAAAATAATTCTCGAGCTACTAAGCAAAATTTTCCTATTTTTTATTCTTCAGAATTCAACAAACTGACGGAACTAAAAAAATTTTATTGTCGCAGTGATCCAGTTTAATAACTAAAATATATAAGAGATGTAATTATTTTTATTATGTTTTAAATATTTTTCATCGAATAAATTAAATAATCAAATGGGTACGACTAACAATCCAGCATTGACAAATGAACAAAAAATAAAAGATTTCTTCATTTTTTCGTCATCAGTAACTGATGAATTTCAATACAGTTAATCAAGTGCAATGCTGAACAAGGAATCTGTATCAAGTCCAATTGTCCGTGCCGCTGTCGATAAAATTTCAATTAAATGCAGAAAGAAAATTGCGACGGACATAATAAGAATGAAAAGGCGAACTATAAAAATGGCTGGAAGAAATTCTGAATGACATTTGATATTCCACATAGAATGCATCAAATTTTCTACGTTTTATATTTCGATGATACTTCTTCAGAATATCTGAGAAAGAATTTCTCAGTAAATTCGAAGAACGTCGAATTCATGAAGATTTGTAGGTAGGTTGACAAATATCTACAAACTTTGGTCGCATTGTCATCCGAAATAGCTGAAATATCTTTTGGTCAATGATCTGGCGATTGAGTGAAGGAAAAATAAAAAACCAAATGAAAAAAAAAAGGATTAAATCAATTAAAATAAAAGTTCTCATGACTAGAAATAGAACAAAATCGATCACCACAAATCCCTTCTATTTTATCACAAAGTTTGAAATTATCGATCTCCATTACGTCTACGTCTACGTCTGCGGATATTCAATTCATTATGTCTTTGTGATAATAATTACAATATTATATTCCTTTTGAAGACTTACAAAGGGTGTAATCATGTTTACATGCACGCCTGGAATGTTTCATCGGGTCAGAAATGTTTCATTGGTGTAGTAAATGATTTATTGATTTGTCTATTTAATTTTTATATACTTTATGTAATGGGAAGAAGAAAAATACAAATTGAATAATAACAAAAGAATATCATCAAATAAACCAAACAATCTCATTCCCTCAATTCCCACAACTTTCTCTCTTTGCTATGAGAATCAAATATAAAAAGAAAAATAAAAGAATTAATCAAATAAATTGTATTCCAACAAGAGCTTGAACAAATATAGAAAAATAAATAAATAAATCGCATCCATCGAGAATGAAAAATAAAAAGTAATGATAACTAAAATTCACTCTTCCATAATATAACCACTAAAATTAACGACGTCACCTTCACCCAAAATTCAACACCACATTTTTTATTTATTATTCTCATCCTTCATTATAACTCTCATTAATTGGAGCAAAACATAACAATAATAAAAACAAATTATATTTATTTGATAGAGTGAAAGTTATGGATGCATTCACATTGTGTGAATTCTTGATGAGTATAGTTGGAATGCACTTATATGAATATCTATTTAGTAGTATCAGTCTCAGTTGAGGTATACAATGGAATTTTAATTCCACACGCTCCACAAATTCAAGAAGAAGATTAGAACGTAAGAAATGATACAAAAAGGAAAAAAAACAAACAAACTGAATAGAAAAAAATATATTAAGAAAAAAGGAAAATAAAAATTAGGAAGAATAAAGATAAAATAAATAAAAAAAGTCTCGTGTTGAACGTGTAATAATTTCTTTCAGCTGACATAAAGCAAGGAAAAACCATATAAGAAACGAATATGGTTGTGTCTATATACGAACGTGCGAATGACCAGTTTCATTGACATAAATGTCACACCATAAAAATTGACGGTCCATAAATCACGAAATAACCTGTATCCAACCAGCACAGTGTGAATCATGAGACATTTCGTTTCTTTCGTTGTTCATCATTCGCATGTGTCGTTTTTATTTTTTTTTTATATATTTTGTCTTATTGGTCTTTTGGTTTTTTTGTTTTTATTGATCTCAATGTCAGAAGATGTCAAGCGCAAATGACTTCATTGGATTTCATTGGCTTTGTGTAACACCAAATCCTCGAACTTTTAGTTGGATGTTTGTGAGGATACTGAGACAAAGACTGAGTTTTAATATCCTGGAGAAAGGAAAATCGTTTTCATCACTGAAATACTTGGGGCACATTAGATTTGATGCCAAAGTCACAGGGTCACTTCCGCAATGTCAGTTACTTGTCTTTCTGTACGACAACGACTGTCAATATATTTAGGACCGTTGGATAGTGAATGTTGGTTAACAAATGTTGCCATAGAATATTTACTCTGTGAGATTTTAATAGCTATTGCTTTTAGCTATGAAGAATTAATCTGATGTAAAAATATTTTATTGATTTCATTTTATTGTTATTTTTTATGAGAAACTGTTTGTGATTATCAATAATTAATTTTGTCAATTGATTTGTTGAATTATTGACAAATTTTGCATTATTAATGGTTGTCTGTCTTTCCTTGTCCTCTTCTACTTCGGAATCTTGATTGTGTCATTTTATTTTTATTAGTTAAAATTGTTTGTTATATTTTTTATTTAATTGGGTTGTTTCATTTCTACTGTTTGTATTTATGTTCATTCGGAGTTATAATTGAGTTTGGTGAAGTCATAATTTAGCTGATGAAAATTTTCTTCATGTTGGCGTTAATTAGGAAAATATATTTTGCAATTTTTCGTATTTCTGATACTGGAGATAATTAGAAATTGTTTTTGTATTGTTATTGTTGTTCGGATTATTGTTCAATTACTAAATTCAATTCGTTTTTGAATTTACCGTTGTATCAATTTTTAAAGTCTGATTCAAATGCTGAGGAAATATTTTTGACTTGATAAATTTTGCTCTGATCATTCCACTCAACTAACATTGATAGACATTCTTTTGAGTCATAATTTTTTTTTACAGTGTACTTCACATTCATCAATGTTTGTTTTCTATTCCATATCACGATGTAATTTTTTTTTTTCATGAACAAACATTTTTACAATCCACTGAATTCCAATTGAATTATTTGTTGAGTGAATATGGAAATGGGAAAAAATGGTTTTCAGGTTCATATTTTTTTTCAAGTAGTTCAAGTCTTTTTTTTTTTCTAAGAGGTTTCTGCATATAACAGTTAATGGATTCATTTAACTGAGAGAAAAATTCTATTGCTCACAAATTTATTTATCCGGTGAACATCAACCACAAAAAATGAAAAATAAAAATATCTATCTTTAATTTATTCCATAATAAATGATCAAACAAATTTTAAATACCAAAATAAATTCTCCTCTTATGGAATTTTTCTAATAATCTTCATAACATCCTCCACATATAAACCTTCCCCTAAATTAAAAATGAATAGTACAGAGCAATTCAATGATTTTACAATTACGACGTCATTTTCAATTATTTAAATGGATTTGGATTGTATCAAAAAAGATTTTTAAATACAAATTCCATTTTGATTATTTATTCAGCTGTGTACACAAGTTTCGGATCAATATGGAGCCATGTGTTCGTGTATTTACATAATATATTTACTATAAAATCAGTTGAGATATGTGTCCGAATGGTTTGTGGGCTGTCAGCCAGTTTGGGGCGAACGATCGCTTTGCAAAATCGAGACGGGGGTATAGGACGGTTGTAACATTAGATCTCTTCCGCTCGACCTATCATCCTGTGTTTGGGATATTCGCATGTGTATTCATTGATGTGTATAGATGTATATAAGCCTGCGTGTGCATGTGTCTGCGTATGTGGCATCATGCTCCGTATTTTATAGTAGCCTTTTGCCATTTACTACCATCACTACCACCACCTCCGGCATTCACCATCCATCTTTTTCGCTGACTTGGCTCGACCTCAGTGTGCGCTCTCTCGTCGAGCGACGATTTATAATCGAGAATTACACATGAATATAGAAAAGAGAAAAAAAAAAAAATAAAATGAAGAAGTGAAAGTAAGGGGAAAGAAAAAGAATAAAAATTGATAGAAGATCTACACACTCAGTTGGTCCAGCAATAAATAAAAATTTTTCCAGACTTAAAATGTAGTTTTAAATATTTTTTTTTTTCGTATTCTTCACGTCATTATGTTCTACACTTATTCTTCATCTTGATGTTTTCTCAGATATATCTTGATGGAATAATTGCACCGTCAATTATGTACGTGAGAGTAGTGTAGAGTAGGCAACAAAAAAATTTCCTTTCTCACTGTTTTTGGTATAGGAGATATTTTTTTTTTTATAATTTCATTGCACCTGTTTTATGAACGTGATAAAATTCTCATGTGCGTGATATATGATGGCGCACTTCATTTAATATTCTACAGTGTATACCATCTATATATTTTTTTTTAAGAGCTGAGCACTCAATGGAGAGAAAAGCAGAAAAAATAACGAAAACTGTGTAATAAAGAAAACTCAAAATATCACTGAAATATTACAAATTTTCTTTTTGCTCGCTCATTCGAACTGTCAATTTTTTTTCTACAGTTTTCCATTCATTTTCATTTCTATAGCTGATACTTTACACGATGGTGGCGGTTCATAAATAAATTCGTGAAAAAATCGGACAGAAATGTTTGTGTTTTCCTGAACAACAGTAAAATTCTCCCTTTTTTAATGATTTTTCATGTGTCAAAGGTTCAATAACGCTCGTTCACCTCTATATATTTGACAATATTGAAACGCAATGTTTGTTTAAGCCAGAAAATCCAGCCACTACACTCTGTACTGTATTCCAATGAAAATTATTAATAGTTTTTCCACTGTGATATTTGATTTCATCTGTTTGTTGAATATTCTTTGTATCAAAAATTTGATTGAATAAAATTTCAAATTTTTCCCTCCCACAGATATAAATATTAAAAATAATAACAAAAATTTTCATTGCGACATATTTGAAATATTCTCAGCATTTATATTTTTATCCAATAAAATATTTGAAAGAATGAAAGAAAAAATAAAATCCAAAAGACATTTATATTTAAACAAGAGTGAAAGTGGCATTTTAAAGTGACATTGGAATGTTGATAATGTATGAGATGCATTCATGTCTAAATATATCCGTTAAAAATACTCTATCACTCCCTCTCTTGCTGATCTAACTTTCAGTCTATCCTTTCAACTTTATCATTTTCATTCCATGAACTCGCACAACAATTCAGTGAGTCCATTTCTCTTCTTGTTAAGCTGACTAACGTGTGGCTGTGGCTTCGTCGACATTTTATATATCAAAAGAATGATGTCAACGATATATGTTTTTATGATACGACGAATGGAATAAAAAATTGCAGTACTTTTCAAATTCAATATAATCTGCTTTATAAAACTTCACATATTCTGTATGTGCGCAATCCTCTTTGGCAACTTCAATTTAATAAATAATTTCATTGGACTATTTTACAAATCTGATGGAACTTCATATTTTCTATTTTATGCAACTTTTTTTGCTGTTGTTTTTGAAATTGAATTAAGCCATCTGGACTATACATATATATATTGTGATGTGACCGTTGAGAGCACTAAGATGGAGGGTGTATACGTGCTATGAAGAGGAAGTTGACGTTTGCCATGGGGGATGAAAAGAGGAAGACAGGATTGAGAAAAGAGTGGGTTAATAGAAGTGACGAGGGGACGACGTGATAGAGTCACTGCTTTTCATTCGAAAGTGACAAAGAGGACGAAAAATGAAGTTAGACAAAGTACTTTTGAATCAATTTCCATGAAAATTGTCTGTGATAACTCGTTTTATTTTTATTTTTATGACACTTTTTTTTCCTCAATTTCATTTCACTCGTCAATAATGTTTCAAAAATTGGAATGAACGTGCAGAATTTCATGATAGAACTATTAGATTATTCATTTTTATTCGTATTCCTGTTGTGAATAGAAATGAAAAATGGAGATGAAAAAATGTGTGGAGGAAAATTATGGAAAAAAATGATATGAAAAATGATGTAATATAAAATTTTGACGTAAATATTCAATTAATTATGTTGACAGTTTTAAATTAAAATTTTTTGTATTACAAATGTCTATTGAATTTTTTTTTTCTTTTATTTTTGTTCAACATTTTCATCACTCGTTTATGTACAATGTCTGCCAGTGAAGAATTGATTTGATATGTTATTGGTTTTTGTGGGAGAAAATATGAAAATATAGAAAATAGTAGAAATTTGTGGTGAATAAACATACATTGCATTTTACATAAAATAAAATGGAGAAAAAAAAATTGACATGATATGAGTGAACAAACACACGTGACAACGTTTACAATTCACTTTCCTCCACTCTAGTATTTGTAAAAATATAAATAAAGGAAAATATTGTTCATTCTTATAGTTTTTTTTTATAATAATTCCAATTCACATTGTCATGCTGAGAGTTTTGCAATAAAATTGTAAACGAATAACGAGAATTGATAGATGTGATGAAGAAAAATAATGCGAATGTGGTATAGAGAAAGTAGAGACTGGAGAAAATGAGAGAAAAACGATGAAAATAAATCTTTTCAGATAATAGAAAAGAAAAATCAATTAACTAGAGATAAACAACCAAATAAACTCGCATGATGTGATTATGATTGCCATTTTGTTGTTTCTCATATTCCTCATAATCACAATATAACAAATTTTCCTACACTACTTTAATCATAATGCAAACATTCATATATTGAAGCTAGCAAAATTATTCAATAAAAAATAAGAAAAATGATGGAGATAAAAATAAAAAAGTAAGATGGAAAAATAAAAGAGATATGGAATTGTGTAAAAAATCTTAGCGAGTTTTATGTTTGTATATATCTCTATATATACACACATATTCTCGTAAATTTTATGACTTTTCTTTGTGTGTCATCTTGGTCGTAAAATATATAACGATCGTAATATATATTCGTTGAAGTTGAATTTTTTTTTCTCTTATGTTTCTTATTTTGATTGTTGAAATTTCGTCCATTATATCGATCTCCAACATCATGAAAATAATAGTCAAAGAACTACGATTTTACGAGAGTGTATTATCATGTTAAATTTATTATAATGGTAAATGACAAAGTTCTATCCAACTAGAAATCCATCAGGGTACGATAAATGACGATGTGTGACGAAGAAAATTATGTTACATACTGAATAATATTGAAGAGATAATTTTCAATTAAATTTAGTTAAAGGGGAAACGAAATTGAATATCAGTATGGAAACATGAGAATTTTTCTGAAAACAATGACGACTTATTTATAACATAATGGGGTGAAATCTATTGTTGAATTCAATGTAAAGATAAATTTTTTCTTTACATCGTTCAATGAATGCTGCCATGAAGATGATTGATGTTAACCAGCTCTGTTACATATAGGAATTCATAATTCTATTGTTTGTAAAGACGAAATAAAAATAGTAAAGAAATGTCTAAACATAAACTGACACACTAATTTGATGATATTCTCCAATACAATTTGCAGATAATGAAGCCAACAAAGAGAAGTTGAGTCAGTATACAACAAAGGATACCCCTGAACTCGATTATTTTATGGAAAATTACTTCAAAGTCAACTGCCATAATATTATATAAACATTTTTGGATGAGTTAAAATGTAGACACTGCAACTCATTATGTGTTAGTATGTTAAGGAAATATTTATATAAAAATTGATAACAATAATTAACAAATTGAAATGAGATATCCATGAAGATTTACCAACAGTTTAATTAAAAATAAATGAATAAAGAAATAAAAAAATAAAATGTGATGAGAAACGTAAAATGAATAAAAATATAAATGACAAGCAACTGCATTGATATTATCATGTTAAATAAATTCTGACATTTTATAAAATGTATAAATACTGTAGAGCGTTTAAAATTAAATTAAAAATTTTGTATACTCAGTAAATAATTACATTGACAGTTTTCAATAATATTCTGATTATAATAACATTTTAATTGACATAATTGAGGCAAATTGGATACTGAAATGAGTTAATGTCCATACCAGAATTATTGCAAATAGAGATTGGCTCTTCATCCTCTTTCACTCGATCCACTTTAGTGATATTCACTCAAAAGTCAAGTGGACGACAATTCCTCCATGAAGCTCTTTAGAATCATGAAAGTGAAACAGCAATTCGAGTGGATGATTTGTCGTGAAAGTTGCCAAAAGTAAAGCTCACCAAGTAAATTAAATGACTATAATCTCTGGGTTCTGTATCTCGAGCAAACTTATTTAATCTACAGAATAAATATCCCTTTTTTCATCCCTCAATAAAGCGAGACAGATTGAACGTTGAATGCATTTCATAATTCCAAAAATAAACAAAATTTATAAATAAATGCATTTAGAACGGAGTTGATTAAAATAATTTTATCTATATTTAATAAATTACCATCTCAAATGTAACTCAAATTGTTTTCTCATATTTGATTAATATTTATGATAATTTATTCAAATAAATATTATTCAATAGATCCTACTTTTTATGTAACTGTAATAATAATTACAACACAAGAAAATTATTCAATATCATAATTAATTAAAATAAATAAAAAAGACAATTACCATGACAGACTTTCTCCATATTTGTCATAATAATTAAAATGCCTTTGTACAAACGTTTGAGCAGTGACAATTTCGTGCAACAACTACCATGAAAACACCACAATTGTATGAAAATTAACGCATTCTCAATTATCAAAATTTCATGTTGGATAGAGATAAAATACAAACTGACAGACAATAGGAACAGATAATTATCTGGTTGTTTATGTATACGTTTACTTTGAAGCTTTGGTCTGGTTTTGTGATTGCCAACAGTAATATCAAGATCATCAAGATAGACATTTGTGAAGTATACAGACAGAAGCAAATGCTTCCTTTCTATATTATCTTCAACGTATATACATATATACTTAGTTATCTGATGTTTGGTCTCATGTACGATGTGACGTGCGATAGTAAGAAAACAAGAAGAAGAGAATAACCGTTGAATGGAGTGTAGAATGTGAAGATGCGATAGGGGATGTCAGCCAAATGCACCACTGAGATTTCTCTTGTGCTTGAGCTGGTGCACACAGAGCTCATAGTACACTTTGCTTTAGCTGATCCACTAGATATATAAATATACATGCATATTCTACATAAATTCCCTTCTTCCAAGTTCTCAGAGATTTTAGATTTCAGCGCAAAAAAAAATGGAAGAATAAAATACGAAATATAATTTGATCATTGTAATCTTTCGAATGAATCAATTTAATTGTGTCTCACTAAATTATCAATAATTCTTAACAGAGAAGGTAAATATGATAAAAATAGGTAATCAAATTGTGTGCCAGAATCTGATCTACAATTTCATATAGGTTTTTATGGAGGTGTTGGTGTAGGGATGGTTGTATAACCCATGAATGTCACGTTCACATGGGCATAGCTGAAATAATCTTGGATTTATTTCCTGTCTTTCTATTTATTGTGATAAAATTTTTTTTATCTCATGGGGATTTTGGGTTTTAGTCCATGTGGTATTTTTATTGTCTATAAAAAAGGTAAAAATCTTGGAAAATAGAAAAAAATTATAAATATGTGTTTATAATTATTAAAAAATTTGAAATTCATTTGATGTTTAATTTTTAATAATTGTTCATCGTTGTTCTTCACAACTTCGATAAATGTTATGAAAATTTGCATTGTAATTATATACCAAAATCTAATTTACAATTTCATTGATATAATTACACGTCCAGCACACTTCCATTATTGCTGAAAGCATTTTGAACTCCAATACCACACAACAGAAATACCCTAAATATCATGAGACTTCATATAATCCCTCCCACTTCTTCTTTCAAATCCTAACATATATATACATTCATAATAATGCACTCCGGAATTCTAGAATCGCTGCTATCGAATAGATGCTCAGTGAAATTAATTGAAATTCCCGCACGTGAGTGGGGAAAGATTAAATGATGGTAGAGGTATACAAGAGAGAAGGGAAGTTAGTCGATTGCTCTGATAATTTGATTCTTTTGTCTCACGATTTATCCCATCCAAAGCTTAATCGCTGACTAAATGAAGAAAATGAAAGACTGCAGAACGAAAAATGTGATAAAAAAAAAATATATATGCAGATAACCGTGGAAAAAGAATTGAAAAACATTTTCATATTGATTGGGAAAAAGACAAAGAAGAATTTATAAGAAAAAAACAAACTATCATTTCACATTCTCTTTCATATTAAATTTGATTGTAAATTCCAGCCACGTATGCTAATAAAGTAACCAAGTAAAGTTCATTATTGTTCAGTAAACAATTCATTCACTTCTTGTTTATTTTAAGAAAGTTTAAAAATACCTTTGAATATATATGAATGTATATTTACTTATGTGTACGAGTTTGTAATAAACTTCAACAAAGAGTTCAGAAGAGGGAGAAGGCTTTTTGCGGTTCATCAAACAAGAGGTGAACGCGATGCGGCATAGACACGTTTTTGGTATTCGTCGTACGCTATGAAAGAAAAGTGTGCATATATATATATAATACTCATGTGAATGTGTTCGTCTTTTTGCATCTTACATTTCTCCTTCAACTCTACACCTGTAACGAGACATGCATTATGTACCGAGTGACTTCACTGGTATATTCCACCTGGCAACCCATCATTTCAAATCTTACACCCTCGTCTACTGTACTCATCCCCCTCTTGTATATATTTGTCTCTGTATTTCTGTGTTCAACATAAAAATGCGAATCATAAGGAGAAAATATAGTGCACGTGACTATACGTCTGTTCAAAAGATTTAAATATGTGAAATAAAAAAAAAAGGGAGGAAACTTTGTCGTTGCAGTAGATGAAAGTTTGATAAAAATAAATTTACAGTTAGAAAATTTTCAAATAATATTATGTATTTTTCTTTTTTATTTTTACATTATTGTAATGCACTGATATTATTGAAGAGAATGGAATGATTGAATACATGTTGGGGAATTTATCTCGATTTTATTTTTTATGTGTAGAAATGTTTGTGATAAAATGTGGTAGGAATAAAGAAGGAAATATGTGAGATAAAAAGTTTTATATACTCCATTATGTCTTGGGGCTATTGGCACAGAGTTTTTTTTTTTCATTTCGCGTCTTGATGTGAGATAGTATTTGCACCTTTGAAACTTATGTGATTGTGGGAGAATGGAGGAGTGAGAAAATGGGATATATATGTGTATGAAAGAGAAGAGCTATATTTTATTTGTGCGAATGATCGATAGAGGATCGGAAGGTTTGAGTGTTGAAATTGAAATGATTGCACCATTTTATTGTGTTGTCTGAAAGTATAGTTTGTGTATATGAATAACTGTGTGTGTATGTGTGTGTATTCACCAGAGTGGGAATAAATATTGTATGATAAAAAAAATTGATATGGTGAGTAGGAAAAAAATTCAGTTGGAGAAATAAAGATGAAAAATAATAAAATGTTTATCAATGATAAATTTGGTTGTATTTTGTAATCATGATTGTAATTATAAATCAATTTATATCTTTTTACATATATTTTTGTAGATAGATATATAGATATATTTATTCATCAGTGTGTGCTATGATGTTCACGTGGGTGTTGTGATAAATTTCTCCAATTTCACCCCATAACACTATTGAAGCTACACCACACGGTGCTCTCGAATAAAACGCCTGTGCTTTGCCCTCTCCCAACTCTTCCACTATCGCACGATTCTGTCATGTCCAAAGATTTAATTAAATATTCTCGTAAAATAATAAAAATAAAAAAGAAAAGAAAATAGATGTGTAATTGAATTATAAATGGAAAGGAAATTGAAATTATAAAAAATATGAATGTGAATGTGAAATAACAGCGTAATATTATTTTGTTGAAATTTATATTGCTGTATTTTTTGATAATTAAAAATGAATTAATTCATCTTGAAAAAATTAACAATTTTTCAATTAAATTATGATTGATTTAGTTCAATTTTTGTTTTATTTTATAATTGATGAAAATTTGTAGCATATTTTTTTTTTGTATTACGAATCAATAATTAGTTTTTCTTTTGTTCATATTCCAATTAATATCCTGGTATATATATTATCCATTTTTTTTTCTGTGTATTTGTAATTATTATTTCAATGTTGTGAAGAATTTTTAATATTATTTGTGCATCTGATGGGAAAAATTAATATGATGTATTGCGCGACAGCTTTCAAATATTTCAATTATTATTTTCTCATTATTATTATTAATGTGGTATTCTCATGTTGCAACTGGAGAAATATGGATTCCTTCTCCTCATTTCATTACTTTGCATTTCTTGTGATGAAAGTCCATTTAAGAATTTCACTCGAGAAATTGTGAGAAAAAGAAAGAAAAATAATAAGAGATATGGAAATACAAAATTGAACGTACTGAGATTGGAATGCCCATCAGAGACTTTCAAAGCGTTTTTTTTTCTTCAGATTGACTAATTTCCAACTAGTGATTACAATAATTATAACAAAATCATTGATTGGATTGGAAACAAATTGAATTGAATTTGTTGATAAATTTGTTATAGTTCTTACAAAAATATAAATGGTCTGATGAAAATTCTAATTTAGTTTCAGTAATTTACAAATTGAAATATAACACTAAGAAATCATAAACTTGTGAATTTTCAACATAATACCAAATTGTTTACTGGAAATCACATCTTGATGATTCTAGTTCCAACTATAAAGACAATTCTCCAGATTATAAAAATATTTTTTGCCTCCAAATCGAATCAATACAAAAAACAAAATCACAATCGCCATCAAGTTCTAATTGTTACAGCAGTTCAATAACTGTCCTTTTCCCCATTCATGAATTAAACGTTATAAATTACTTTGGGGTATAAAAAAAAATTGTTAATAATTTTTTTGATTCCTACGTTTATCATCAAGGTTGAAAAATAAACAGAAATTATATAATCTCGAAGTATTTGGATTAGTATCATCCTTTTAACTTCCATCATCGAAAGCGTTTTGAAGTTGACATTTTTTATTCTACCGAAAGTTCACCACCAGCTTTCCTTTACTCTGGCACTAACTACACTTTACTACACCTAATTATGCAACACTCACTTGGTTATGCACCAACTCTACCTGTAAACACTTATATAAACCGTACGTTCTTTTACGCAAATTCATTTTTAATCATCCCGGACGAATTTTCCAACGAACAAAGTTAATACAGAACTGAATTTTATGGCATCAAATATTTCTCCAATCACTCATCAAAGGGATGTGGTTGATCCTTATCCACTAGATCATCCCCACGACTCAAACGTTCATTAAATATCTGTTAAATCTTGTTTATAATATATATATTTTTCGTTTCACTAAACCAATTCATCATAGTTAATATTAATGAATTAACAATTAGTAATTTGTCACTGCAAATGAATCTTTATTAATCAAATAATTTTCTATCTTTTATTCTCTCAATAAATCTCTATTAAATTTTAATAATATTTGTTGTTTATAAATAAACATTTAATTTATACAATTATAACAAACCTGAGGAAAAGAATAATTAATTAAAAATTAATAAATAAATGATTCGTGCTGAGTGGTAAATTATCACTTATTGTGTATTAATCAATTTTTCTAAATTAAAAAAAATTCTCCTACTCACTGCACTAATTTTTTTTTCTATGCATAAATATTTTCATTGTGTAAGTAAAATACGGTGATAAACTATATTTCGGTGGTATGTTTCCCCATCTGCACATAAATCTCTTATCTCACAGAGTGGCAGTGTCGTTAAACCAAATTCCCCATGTGGGAATACAACGTGGCAAATTTTCCATTCTCAACTCAGTCTGATCTCCATAGAGCACTTCCACTCAGCCACATTCTCTACGGTTAAATTTTAAATTCCTTCCTGAACTACTGTTCACTCACACACATTTATGAATGTCATATATTTTCGTAACAAATATGAATGCAATTTCAATTTACATTGTAATAATTCATTTCAGATTTCTCATTAATTCAAAGATTTGATAAATTTATTATGGGAAAGAATTATTTGTGAACAAGAGTGTCTGTGTCAGCAAGTTTTATTGTGGCTTTTATTATTTTTTTGTTATCATAGTTCTAATTTTGAATTAAAGTAGAATAGTACTATGTAATGTTTGTTTCATAATCCAAATTTAATTTCTCTCCAATTAAGTCTTATAATTAAATTCATAATATCATTAGTTGATCCGATTTAAAGGGAAAAATTAATTATCCCTAAATATTCTTTTTTCAAGCCACCAGATGTCTAATAAAACCAGAGTAAACTGAGTAAGAAAAAAAATGGACATAAAGGATAAAATATAAATTTACACCATGTTTTATTTTTTTTTCATCAAAATTAGTAATTCTGAGAGTTTTCAAGACCTAATTATTCATTTTACCTCATTAAAGGAATAAATTAAGCACGTCAATAACAATTTCTAAAATTAAATAACTCAGCATCTCGCAATAATTTCACTTTTCATTTCCCAACCATTGAATTAATACAGTAAAATTGACCCAGTGCAATAAAACAAAGAAATTATATTGAAATATCAACAAACATTCATCACTTAAAATTAAAAATAATAAAAATGATTATTAAATTATTCCAACTTAATCAATTCATCTCAATCTTCATCTTCCCTTTTTCATGATTTACACAGAGCTACAAATCTGATTGTCCCTATTATTTAACCTACAATAAAATAGTGAATACCAATAAAGTAACAAAAGAATAATAAATAATATTAAATAAAATCCAAATAAATCTGTAAAGTAAAAATATTAAGTTCCTCATTGTCAAAATTATTCCTCAATAAATCCTTCTCCAATCAGTATTCCAATTAACCTTTCTCGATTATTCCCATCTTCATACTGCAATGTAATAAACCATATTAAATTCTCCATCATTATTTTCCCCATAAACATAAGTACAAGATGAATCTTTACAGATTTCCCATTAGTTGCATATTCTGTCGCCATTTGTACTCCCAAAGGTGCTGTAAATTGCATTATAACATCAAATGGTTCAGTAAATATACAATATACCTATGAATCCATCTTCCTCTTCCTCTACAATTGCATTTCCTGTATCAATTATAATGCATATTGATTATAGACAACTTACAAGTTCAATTATCGACGTAAATTTGATTACATATCTGGGAGTAATACGATCATGAATTCATATCAAATCTGATAACGTTCAACGCTGTAATTGCCACAGTTTACTACTATAATAATCCATATCATAGTGAGTAAGATGATGAAGGACATGTACTGATCCATCTTCAATGTAGATTCTACATCAGTGCTATGAAATTTTAGATGATTTGTGACAGTTTATTTGACATTGATGGAATTAGTGTCATACATGTTAATGTTTACGACGTCACTTAGCAGTAATGTCACTAATGCTCCAAGGAACTGATAATTAATTACAGGATATATATCCTGGTGGACTTATTGTTCGTATGGATATGTATTAGTAATTATTTGTTGTTAATAATTCGGAGTCGTGGGAATTTTAATAACTAACCTCTTTAAATGTGTTGTACTAATAATATTAAAAAGGAAGAATAATATTAGAATTTAACCTCAAAGTTTGTAATTGAACAAAAACATTGAGACATGCAATGATTGATGGAGATTACGAAAAAATTAATAATAAATAGATAAATTAATTAAATGATCCAGCAGATTTTTTTATTGTGATTTTAATTATTTAATCTACATGGATATGGATATTTTGGATGATACTTTTGCTATCTAAATACTCTGGAGAATTATTTTTGCTCGAATAATTGAAATGAATTTATTTTGTCATAAGAAAATAAATGAATTTATAATGTTATAGGATAAATTTATTCCAACGCGTTCCTGCATGTTAATATACTCAACGAATATTAAATCTCATTTTGGCTTTCGTGTATGGATACCTTAATATTGTTTATGCAAGTGGATATATATGTATGTATTTGTGTGTAGGTGTAGATAGTGGCAGTTGGACGTTTATGTATTTACGTCCGGACGTTTCATTATTTTGCATTTCATATTTTTGCCACGAGCTTAAACTTCATTCATGATTAAAACACACGATTATCTTTTAACGTACGTGCAAAGCTAACGTTCATTTTAATCCAATCTTTGAACATTCATACACACATAAATAAAATTCATTCACTTTTGTTTAATTAAGTTAAATAATTTTCATATTATTCTATGCTATTCAGTTATCCACTTTTCTCTACTATTTTTTTCTTTCCTTTCATTATTTATAAATTTGGATTAGACATTCATAACTGAGGAGGTTAAAAAAAATATACTGGACAACTTTTAATCCACATCTCTTGCATTATAAATTTTTATTCAGTTCATTAAATTGCTTTAAGTTATTGATGAAATATTGATTGGAAAAATAATTAGAAAATTTAACTTCATTGTATTAATTTACGAATAATCAAAAATTTTGAATTCATTACAGATTGGATTAATTTATTCAGTTCCATCTGTATATTCTGATCTTATTTGACTTTTTTATTCAGTACTGATAACAGATAATAATAGAATCAAATTGTGATGATAAAAAAAATGAGGAAAGATTATTGAAATAAAAGAATTGAAATGATTTTCCTAATTTTCTCATAGAAATAATTTTTTATGGAAGTGTGAACAAGTCGATTCTCATTCAGCTTTATGATCATTTTCCTCTTTATTTCTTTCACTTTTTCTTTTGTCATTTTTTGATTCGATTGAAAACTTATAACGACAGAGGTTTTAAATAAGCTGTGTAAAGTACTATTAAAAAGTTTTTAAATAACCAGGATTAGTTAACTGGATGAATCGATATAAAGGTTTGAACGAATTCATATATAGACAAAAAGTTTTCCAATGGATAGTTCGGTTAACCTCGATGAAGCCTAATTCACTTGGAAGTGATCATGAAACTCCAAGACGATCAACCCTCAATTGAAAAAGAGTATTTGAGGTAGAGCGCAAAGTCTCTACGTATATAGTTATACAAGAAGACATAGATTGAGTGTATTAATCTGTTAAATTACAACAAACTATGTGTAGTTGGGTGTGACGTGTAAATAACGATTTGTCTACGCGGTTGGTTATCGAATTAATTTAATTCGCAACAAATGAACTTTAGTTATTTCTCCTTTTTCTTTCATTCATGCCATTTTTTTCACTTTACTAATTATTTATCCAATGAAAAAGTGTTGAGAGAAAAAATTTTCATCTGTAAAATTATATTTAAAAAAAGTTTTGGATGAGAAAACCTTATTGTATTATCTATATATTTTTTTTATTTATGTTACTCTTTCTCTTGGCTCATTGTTTTTTATTTTTTGTTTAACAATGAGAGGAAAAATAATGGTTTCACAAAGGAACTTTTTTTAATATGAAAGAAAAATTATTCAGTTACACACCAGACTTTGAAGTTGTACAAGCGAACGTGAGAAATATGCCATGATGAACATTAAAGAGTTGAATATTATTGTGACCTGAATAATTTTCTTTTTCAATATATTTTATGAGTTGAATAGATGTGGTAGCATCTTGCAGCAAGGGCCAATGCAATTTGCTACTGTCATAGTTTATAGTTTGGTATACGAATGGGCACATGGTATTTTAGGATTTTTGATGATATTTTGAATTTAAGGCAAACACATCAAGATGAAATTTTTGTGTAGACTTTTTCATTTATTTCCAAGGAATGAAAGTAAAATTTTGTTATTTATGAGATTAATTTTGTCAACTAGAAACATCAGTAAATTTTCATAGTAGACTCATCACTATATTAATTTATCAAATTGAATTCTATGATTGTTATTTATTTGTTTCTTATTTAATTGTTAATAACAGCACAAAATCAAAGAATAAATTAAAACACCACAAAAGAAGAATAAAAATATAAACAAAAGTATAAAATCAAGTTTGATTGATTGTTTTACACTACCACAACATCAATTTATGACTTAGATAATTCTCATAAACAAAAAATAAGAATTAAAAATAAAAAAAAAGAATTTGTGTTTGTCATTTAGATTAAATTATTTTTGGACTATTTTAATTTCATTATCTCCATAATAAACTCAACAATGTAAATAACCACAAGAAAGTGGATTTGTTTGAATATTTTCCTCTAAAATGTTCAACACAGAGTAAATTTTAGGATAAGAGAAAACACAGCCATCGAGGTAACAATAATTCGCTGTGGCTTTCTGTACCACAACAACAATCCACTCTCTGATATTCATCATTAAAACTTGGATACGCGTATCACAGGAGAGTCTGTTATGGGTAGCCACAAAATCGTCGCTTCCTATATATCAATCATTAAATTTAATATCAATTATCCAGGTAGTCATGAGGGTTGCATTTATACTGCTAAATCTCTCCACTTCAAATTTTAGTAATTACAAATAATTGATTCAATTCTTCATGTGCAGAACGAAATTCCCAAATGATTTATCATTAATAATTAAATTCTCACATTTGACATTGATAATTCTTCACAATATTATTCACAAAATATTATTTATTATATACTATTCAATTTTCTTTTATTATCATACAAGTCAGAATTTTATAATTTGAAAAATGAAATTCAATAAAAATCGAAGAATTAATTTAAAAAACATTCAGTTCACCAAGCTAAAGAACAAATTCAACCAACCAGCATAGTCTACTATTCTTCGCCAAAATTATTTTATTATTTCTACTAGTCGTTGTAAATGTTGATTTTAATTCTTCACACAAGTAAATTGAATCACCAATTAAGGTGTGAAGGTATTTGTCCCCTACCTAAGGTAGTTCATTTAACCTGCCTTCATTCTAAAATGAAATTATCTTCATTTATACAAATTTACAATACAATTTCTAATCTTTTGTTCCCATTTATTGTTCCATAAGGATGCAAAATTCATGCCTCAATATTTAATAATTTAATATTACTACACCAATTAAAAAATTCCATAGAACATTTTAATTATAATGAATATTATTTTATTTTAATTTTCGTTGTTAAATTTGTAGTGAGAGACAAAGACACAGTACAATGTGAATGGGAATTCACTGAGGAAAATGTTTGGAGTAGAATAAAAAAACATTCACAAATAATAATACGAAATGCGATACAATTTGTGTAGAGTTGAAATGAGCTCGTGGTGTTGTGGCAGATGATATGAAGGAGAAAAAAAAAATACAAAAAGAAAAAGGAAGGAAATAAAAAAAAAAGGTGACGTAGAGTGATACAAAAATAATAGTGGCTGACAGAAGTGGTGGGAAAAACAGATTTCTCCTTCATTTTCTATGTGCAATGTTTCGTACGCTCAATACAACAATATAACAATCCGGGTGGGTGTAATGATGTGGGACATAACAACAAAAGGGGAAAAAACTTCATCGTAACGCGTCTGTGGCTTATTAAGAATTTCATTTGTGTGTTGGTTGTATGAAATTTTCTCTCCTTTTCTTTATTTTCATTTTCGCTTCCATTTTTTTTGTGTCGTATGCTTTCATGCAGTTCCAGTTCGTCATTTTTTTTTATTCATAGCATAAAATTAAAATAAATCCAAGCAAATATTTCTGGGACGTGTGTAATTCATATCTGATTATTTATTTATTGTGTTAAAAAATGTGTGTAATTACTTCGATTAAATTTACGCGAAGTTTTTCTTCTAATTTTAATGAAATAGAAAATGTCATGGGAAGTTCAGCGTCTCGGTGATGGGTTAATTTTTTTTTATTCATCCAGAACAAAATTTATTCAATATTGAGATGATTAGTTCATATTTAATAAATAAATATAAATATTTTATTATTCATTTGCACAGAAAAATAAAGAATTATAAATTTTTGTCGAAATTTAGTAAAACAACGACTAATCTGTACACAAAAAAGATTTATTCATAAATAAATGAAAAGAATTTCTATTAAACAATAAATTTGATATAAAAAAAAATAATAAACTAAATAATGGATAAACAAATAGATAAAAAATTGAAAAAGTTCATTAATGTTAATTTGTTTGCTAATATTCATAAAATGCCTTCAACTATTAATGAAAATCTTCAAAAAATATCTTTTGAATATATTTATAATATTTAACTAATTCATTCTCAATGTATTGTTCATTTATTCACAGATAAATGATCTGATGAGTATCTGTAAATGTATAATTGACTTGCAACAGAGATGTATAAAGAACTTGAATGCGTTGCCAAATATACAAAACTGAAAATTGGGTCAATTTTTCTTCTCTTTTTCATGTGATAGTTTGAAATATATGGGTTATAATGACAATGTATATACATTTAGCGTGTAGAATCTAGGTTGACATATTAATACACGCGCTGAGTATGTGACTTATATACGTGTGACGACGATAAAAGCTCGTGCACAGTCGATTGGAATGAGAACAGGTCTCCTGAGAATTTTGTCGACGCTTTAGATGAGTTTTGATGAATTTTTCAATGCGTATTGCGGTGTTCTCATTTTCCTCTTCTTTTTTTTTTTTTTTAATTTTTTATTCTGCTTTGAATTATAGCGAGAACGTAACTGTCAGTGCTATTTTTTTTTTGTTTTTGAGAAGAAGAAGTGAAAGAGGTATTTTATATTTTTGAGTTGTAATTAATATTTACAAGTACAATATCAGATTATTTTTTGTTCATTGTTGTAAATTTATTTGTGTATTTTATTTTGTTGTTCTATTAGAACTGTTTTGTTTTTGATAAAATTCAAATAATAAAGATGAAGTGTAAGAATAGAAATATAAAATAGTATATTTGAATTAATATGAATGTAAATTATGGTATAAAAGTTTGTGTTATAATTCTTGTGTTTGTTCATGAAGAAAAATGAGGACAGAGAAATTTTTTATTTTGTATGACATGATGAATAATCTGCGTAGAATATTATATTATTATCATTTATCATTGTTGATATGTTGTTTGTATATTAATTTTGGTATTCAACCAATTGAATTTATAGTGATATGAACAATTAATTTGCAGTCTGACACAACGGAAATGAAGAAAAAAAAGAAGAATTTCTGTATAAATTATTATGAAAAATGAATTATAACCGCGAATTTTTCGCAGTAATTTTTCATTTGTTTGTGGTAGAAAATGGAAACTGAAAATTATTGTTATTTTTGTGTTACAATGAATATCTCCATCACAACTTCATTTTATATTTATTCAACAGTGTTCGGAGTCCATTCGATTATCAATTAATCCATTATTACAGTCATGATTAAATGAGTTATGCTGCAAAAATTGAAAAAAAAATTGCGCGTTCTAATTTTTATTTAAAATCTATCACAATTTTTTATTAATATTTATTCATGAAAATGTGTAATTGTAATCAAATGAGAATATTATTCTATTATAAAACACCATAAAAATCAATAAAGTGATGCATCAGCTCCATTCATCACAGTTGACATTCTATTTATTTATTAAACATCTTCTTTTAATAATTTTTCATCATCACCAACATGAATAATTTTTCCATAATGAATAAACTGACTTGTAAGAAGCAAAATTAAAAATTGACAATAATAAATTGCAATATGACTTTAAGTAACTAAATGGAATAAATAAAATGAAAAAAAAAGAAACCATTGAAATAAATGAATACTTGGAAGATGGAAGTAGATTTCTCATAAACATCACATTGAGTGCAACATTTTTTCCCCATTTTTTTTCCTCATACCACAAATAGATGTTTCTTGATGTGAATTATTATGCATCACTGAATAATTCACAATGAATTCGTGTACACAACGTTGGAATACAAATGGATGAATATTAATATCGAGAAAAAAATTAATATCAAGCTTTTAATTCGTGTTTATGAATACTTCGCTGCATTTTATTTACACTTCAAGATGTATTTAACTATAGATAGTTTTGTCAACATTCCATCGATCGTCACCATTACATCAAACTGACATTTTACATAGAATTTACGAGCGCCTACATCACCATAAAAAAATAATAATAGAAAGCAAAAAATATACAGATGAATAAACACGAAGTAGAGACATGATGACAGATTAATATAAACTTGTTTCTACTTGTTCAATCAGTGCCAATTTTTTTTCTTCTCTTCTTCCTGTGCACTTAATAATAAAACTGAAATGTATTGTCAGGAAAATTTACGTTATGACAGGAATGCACACTCTTTTACTGGATATATTTAAATTGAATTGAATATTCAATAGAAACCACTCGTCAAGAGGATACCAAATCAAGTTCAATAAACATTGTGTGACATTTTATTTCTAATTTCCATTTTAAAGATATTGTGAAAAATAGTTCCACATTTTATTACCATAATTCTAACGTTGCCCTTTTGTTTTTGATATAAACAACAGTAAACGAAATTACACCCGATACTGATGAGAATGTAAATAAAATAATTATTTATTGTTTCATAAAATAGAACTTTGACCATCATCAACAGCAGATCGTCGTATAATCCCCGATTAATTCCAACGAAATAACAATCACTACATAAAATAATAATTACACAAATCTGCTTCCAACTATAGAAATCGATAACTATTACTCGCCTTCAATTTATTAATTCAAAAAATGACAATAAAAATTCCCAGCATCAACAAACCGTTCGACATTGCACATAATAAATAAAACCAACTATAATACAACGCCATAACGAATCTAATAAACAATACCAATCATCGCCCTAGAGAAAACATCCAACAAATCATCTCCACAAAACTCCCAACAATAACTTTAATGACTACCTGAGTTATCTCTTAACAACTAACAATGTGACAATATATCATACCCATACCAAACTACACACAGCAGCACATACGAAACCTAACTCAGAAAATTTGTTATATACAACTGGTTGCAGTTACGTTAGTTTCTATATACACGTTGTGTTGTCAGGAGGTTGTTGGAAGGACGCAGGTACCAAGAGACTGGATACGAAACTCAATTTCCAAGAACAATATCAATTCCAGGCATTGGCGATCTACTGCTTGTTACTGTCAGGAAGTTGTCGAGGTATTTGTATACCTACAAGAATATATACATTTTATATAAATATATATGTATATAAATTGTATATATTTACTTGTATAAAGTTTGAAGAAGCATTGAGGAAATGAAGAAAATGGTATATAAAATTTGCCTTCAGCCCAGTGAAATTAACTCACTTGATGGTGTAGTTTAATGTGCCTGCCCTTTATAAATGCAGGTGCATTCATTTATATACATATACATATATATATATATATATATATATATATATTAGTGTATATGAAGAAAGGAAATAAAGGGCGAGAAAGTAGAATGAATAATATAATCACAGTAATTATTTGATAATTCGATAAAGTCTGAATTATAAATTGTAATTTAAGAAGTTTTAATTCAAGAGCAGACGAAGTTTTTTTCCATCTTATTTTTATTGTTTTAACGGTTTGTTTTTTTTTGTTGTTTCCTAAAGTTTTTGTTTGAGAATTGGAATAGAGAATTGTGGAGAGTTATGGGAATTAATAATGGTAATCTAATTGTGATGGAATATATTATTAGTAATTGAAAGTTTCGTTTGGAAGAATATTGATTTATGTGAGTTATGCTGTTTGTTGAAAGTATATTCGAACTTGATAAAGAGGAAATGATATTCTGAAGTTGAAGTGGTTGAAGTTTTATGTGGTTGTTGCTTTGATACAAATCTGATTGATTGTTCATGATTTGAATCATTGCAGAATTTTTTATTTGACATCTTGTGAATTATTTGTTATGGTTAGAACATTCTTCTTCTGGCTAAGTTTATTTTTCCGCGTGGGATGTTATACGTGAATTTTAAATGTAAACAGAAAGATATAAATAATACAGTTGGGGAATTTTCCACAGCTAAAACTATTTGTCTTTTTCAACACTTGGATTGTGAGGGTTTTGTTGAGGATGAATATTATTTTTTAATATTGTTTTTTTGATAGAATATTTATTTCTTAACTATTTTAGATGATTTTGTGTTATTATTTGCGAATTTTTATCACTTAAATGTTTATGTAAAAATATTTTGTATAAAAGTTTATGAATTTATTGAATTTTAACTTGAATTGTGTTCGTAAGGTTTTTCATTTGTTGTTATGTCAATAATATGATGATGAAAAAATTTCTGTTGATTTTTCTTTAGTTCTAAATCAAAAATTCTATTTACTTTTATATAATATATGGAAATTAGCTGAGTGTCTATTACGCCAATAAAACGTGTCAAAACTTTTATACATCATTATGCTCATGGGAATGATCACACTATGAAACTAAAAAATGTAATAGCGTTGTGCTATAAATGAAGTTTGGGAATTGTTACAAAATTAAAAATTGAGGTGAGACTTTAGAACAAGAAGTGCGAGAAAAATAGTTTGAGAATAGCGAATGGTACTGAAGTGGTGGCACTTTCGTGATGACATGAAAACGAAATTTAAAGAAACAGCTGAATCATTTTTCTCACAGATCTGATTTTCACGTCTACCATAAGTTGAAATACAGAATGCAATTTCAGACACATATGATAATATTTTAGTAATATTACTAAATGTATTTAAGGAGTTTTAGTGCTTTTACTTCATTAAAAATTTACAGAAATATTATATTAGAAAGTAACAATAACCAAACTTTTATTAAAGTTTTTAAAGCGTAAGATAACTTCGATAATCAATTTTATGATATTCATGGGCGACTTTGATATTTGTTTTCACTGTATCATGAATTATAAATGAAGACTTTAAGAGCAAGCACTTTAACTTTTAGGATTAAATCAACAAAAAATTGATGATGGTTACACACAAAAGAAAGAATTTTTTAAATTTAAATAAATTTCGTTCAATCAAAATTTTTGTTGATTTTCGTAGATGATGAATAAGTCTGAATATTTATTAATTATTAATAAACTTTTCTCACATTTATTGAGAAAACATCAATAAAACCTTTCAATAAGTGATAAACTTTTCAGATGCCTGAAAAATGCTATCAAAGAATATAAAGTTCATTGGACGTTATTAATCTTCCTACAAATAATTGTAATATTTTGTTATACTCAGAACGTTATTTCCTCCCAGCAAGTTTCAAATAGGTGAATGGAGTTTGTGTGTGTACATTGTGAGATATTCTAGCACACCCAACACACACACATGCACACGCACCGAATTCCAGTATAGAAGTGGTATGCAGTCATGGCCGTTGTTCCCATATACCATCTTAAAATTGTTTTGCATCTTGTTGGTAAAGTCAAAATTTAAACTCCACATTCAAGACAGAAATAAGAATTCTAATGCGGCAAACATAAATATGTCTGTGTTGCGCACAGTGTAAATGTGTGTCACGATACGTTTACATATACCTTTGTGTTTGATGAATAAAATAAAGTCAATTCAATAATGTTTTTTTTACATTAAGTAAATTGCTAAGCGTGAATTATTGTTGAGACTGATTTATGTTTCATTAAATTTTGTTTCTTTATCTCCCTATCTCATATTAATTATTTATGTTATAAATTATTGTACGAGATTGTTAATCTATTTTTTTTAATCCACAAAAATATTCTTTAATTTGATAAAAGTTATTGTCTACTTTTTTGTTTACTGGGTAATAATTAATAAGTCAAACAATTGTAGTATTTATTCTGATGTTTCTCATTAAATTGTAATATGTTGAAAATAAATTTTTTGTTTACGATTAATGCAATGAAACAGATTATATATTATTTTTCCTATGAATAAGTCTCAGTTTGGATAATGACCAAATGAAGTAGCCTTTCCAGCCATTCAACAAAAATGGACAAAAAAAAATGACTTCATATTTTTATCTTTCCTAATGATGTTCTGCTTGGACGTTCATAATCATTTGTGGGAGTTTGTTTCAGCAAAAGAGGTTTAACATAGAGGTAACGAACTTATCAAGAGGATATTGAAATATTTCCGTGCAGGAACATGAATGTATAAAATTTATTTTATTTCCACATTCATTTCATCTATATACGATGTATAGAAATAATAAATTGATAATCCATGTTCATTAAATCACCAGACCTTTGCAATGTATTTATGAATCTAGATTTTGAATGATATTCTTTCATATTCTGTTCACAATACCTCAATATTCCAATTGAACATTTTTCACTCGATATTTCATCATGAAACGAACAAAAATCCTTTTCATTTTGGATATTAATATTCATGTAGTTTCGAATTTCATATTACAATAAACAAAATTAAAAAAAAAAAAGTAATAAATCCTACTACAAAAGTGAATCACGAAAATTGAAAAAATAATTGAACTGAACGTATTTATATATAAAATATTTCTTTTTCAAATCGCAGTTCTTTTGATCATATTCATATTGAATTCGATTATTCATTGAAGTAAATTGGAATATTGCAAAGATATGAGCAAGGAATGGCAAAAGAGAGGAAGAATGAAAGATGAAACGATTGGGGAAAAAAAAAATTTGCGAACGCATAAAAATTCACTTTGGATGAACAGATGGAAAAAAAAAACTTTGAATCTATCTACATGTATAGTAGTCTTTCATGTGAGATTCACCAGAAAAGGATTTATATGACACCTATATGTAGAATTGGCTACTCTATGGTACGTACTTTAAGGCTATTCGTTCGCGAGAACAATAAATTATCTGTGCCAACAAAAAGGTCCTGGACTTGGAGGACCAGCTATCCATTAATCGTCACCCATTTTAAAGAAAATTCCACAAAAGCCATTTGAAAATGCGTCACACATGAAAATTTTTTTACCATTTTATCTTGAGAAATTTTTTTTCACCAACAGAAAATTATATTAATATCATAAAAATTGATTTATATTCAATTGACGATTGTTCCAACCCTAACATAAATAAATTGTTTATTATATTATAAGAATTGAAATTTTTTCTCCTTCAGATTAATTTCCATATTACGATAAAACTTCTTTTTCTTACGACCTCACGATGTAACATTTTCTTTTATTTTTACGACTTGTCGTCAGTCCTCAATATTCAAAAAAATGGGTCTGGGCTACCTGAAGCTTTTTCTGCTTATCAAGTTTGTAGTTTGTGTATTTTGCTGTATGTGAGTCGAGTAGCTGCTCAGATTGCATTTGATATTTTCAAGGAATATTGAATGACAATTGGCAGAATCTCATGATGACCCACCGTGAGTGTAGATGTTGATAAGAACAGTTAACTTATTTTATTTGAACTATTGTCCTTCACATTTTCTCTATTCTAAATTAATTCAGAGACATCACCAGTCAATAAAAAACAAATGAAAACATTTTGCGCAATAAATATTCATAACAAGTTAATAAATTATAAATTATTGTTTATTGATTCACGTCAATTATACTGAGACAAATTGAAATTCAAAATTTTTATTCTTTCAATGCATTACAAAAAACAAATGGCTCTGTAAAAGCGTTTGAGAATGATTAAATATACAACGAAATGTAAAGAATCTCCTGTTGTTTAAGCTCCTGAGTGCAACTGTTATACGCCAACACGAACGCTTTAATCAAGTGAAACAAGAATATATTTGTTCCTCACCGAGTTTATAACCTAGTAATAAATAACTAAATAAATAAATGATAAAATAAATATTAATAAAAATTCATGTGTTAATTAACACTTACAAAATTTCAATATTGTAAATTTTTAAACGACAAAAAATACTCAGAATAAAGTGCAATAATTATTTCAAAGTGGTACGATGTGAAGGATTGAAAAATATTTATTTTATATAAAGAAAAAAAAAAAATAACAACATGGGATCTGAATATCAAAGTAAATATATGAATATTGAGATTTATTTAGTACTCTACCTCAAGTATTCAAGTTGTGCACACAAGTGAGTGACTATTTCCAATGTTTCCAGGTATTACACTGTTAAGCGTGGATTGCGTTCTTCGTTACTTCGCTATATGTTTGCTACTCTCCATATCCCAACAAATACAATAGAGAGCTTGTGTATAAGACCTCATCGCACAAGAAACTTTATATATACACTGTGTACGATGTAAATATACATCGTAAAGCAGATTTAAGTGAAGCTTTGAAGGAAGGAGCTTAAATTCCTCTAAAAAATCTTGAAAAAAAAATCTTGATACTGTTCGTTTGTACTTATGTCAAATTTAAAATTCTAAAGTCCTTGGAACTTCACTGAAAAATCAGATCAAAGGGCGAAATTTTTTTTATAAATAAATCAGAAGAATCGAAGAGCTTGGAAAATAATTGTTGGAAATATTTTCAACTTTAACTTACATGAAAATAAAAAAAGAAAAAGAAGTTATTTGTATGATATGAACATTCTGATGTTGGTTTATTATATTTTTTGAAATGTATCAAAAAAATGTTTTTATATTTTAGTATTTACTTTGATTATTTTAATTATTTTGTTTATTTCATAGTTCGAAATTCGGCAATGTTGAAAATTCGGATGAAAAATTAAAAATATGATAAAATGATGTGGAGTTTATTCCTTTGTTGTAGCCAATCAATCTCCATCATTTCACCAATTAAAAACCATAATATTTTGTTTATCTCGTTGAGAGATTTGATATCGTCCATTGTTCTTCCACCATACGAATGCAACGATAATAACCGTGAAAGCAGAAAATTGGGAATATACAAATATTTTTTTGCAAAATTGTTCATATATAATGAAAGTCCAAACACAACTCCACTCAATTATGTTTCAACAAAGACTGTTTTCATTTCCATTTAATCAATTTAATTGGCTCAATTATTGAATTCTTTTCTTCTTCCACTATTCATAAAAATGGATCAACAATGATATAAAAAAATTAGAGGAAAAATCGTACAATTGTTAATCAAATGTGTCTGCAAATTGAATTAAGTAACATTCTTCACTACAAATATTTAATCAACAAACAATTCTCATTCGCTATGGATCAATTGAAGCATTAAATAAATTCTGATCATGACTTCAATATCTATAATCAACATTAGCACAATTAAAGATAGCAGAAACAAATATAAATTCAAAAAATTTCCATCATTTTTCTGTTTGATCTTTTTATCCAAATTTTTCTCATTCCTAACAAAACAAATGAAATAACAAATGTAAATAAATAAATAAATAAATATGAACAGATGAATTATATCCCAAATGTCATAAAATAGTAAAAGTAAATAAAAATTTATAAAAAATATTAATTCGAAATGATAAAATAAAAAATTAACATAAAACTGCAAAAGTTTGTATGAAAAATCAAAGAATAATGGACAATAAAATATTAAATCTGACACGCGGCAAAATGCACGTTCGGCGCATACAACCAAGTTGGTAATTTCATATATGATTCTGTCCAGTCGACCTAAATATAGAATGGAGTTTAAAACTATTAGATATATACATATATACATATATATATTGTATCACGATGTATATCCACTCACAGAGTATAAGAAGTAGTAGCAGAACTTGTTGCGGAAGCCGTGCCACCATTGTCGCAGCCACTCGCACATTTATATATTTAAATCGAGTACCCCTGCCGTCTCTCGATTTCACTATCACTATCACCAATCCCCGGCGCAAACACATTCATTTACCACCGTTGAAACAACGTATTCAGATTAATTTGTACAAAATTGTTCGTGCAACAAATTGTACTTTGAACACCATCACCAATACCACTTATGCATCCTCTTCCACCACAATTTTCTATTTGTTTTTATTCTTTATTCAATCCAAATATTCACCATAAATAAATACAATACAGCTATGATATATTCAAATTTACGAAAACTCTTCTCAATTTATAAACAACAGTTTTGTACAGTGACGCAGACTAATTTATCAATTGTGTTATCAATCTTCAAATTTTGTTATTGATGATGGGCGAAATAATAATTTCGAATGAATTATGAAGAATTTTCTTATACCATTGAAATAAAATAGAATTTTGTTTGTTAATTATTGTTTATGCTGAAATTGTTTAATGCACGATTTATGATTGATGAATATATCGTCACGATATTAGTTAATTCTTTTGTATTATAATCACGATTATTTCCTTAAATATTTATTATCGTTAATGTTTTCTTATTAATATTTTTCACTAAAGTGTCATTCACATTTGTTCGAGATTGTTATTCAATAAATCCAACAGCACCTGTATAAATAAAAGAAAGGGATAATTAGTAATTGTACTGATGAATAAAAAAATTGAAAATATGTTACAGTTCATTTTCACAGTTTGAAATTAAATTGATCGATAGTTTAAAATTTTTCTTTCAATTCTGTTGATGACGATAAAAAAAGCTACAATCTCTCTAACTTCAGCGCGTGCTCTGCGTCGACAAAAAAAAACTGAATACTTCATTTTGTGATGTATCATACAGAGAAGAGAAGAAAAAAAAAATTCGATGTACAATTTACGCTGACAAGCCGAGAGAATTCACAATTTCATTTTTTTTCCTTTCAAACTTTTTTTTTTCATTTTTGTCATTATTTTCTCTGCAGATGCACACGAAGTTCATTGAATATGCATGATAAAGTGCCATCGAGCCTTTTGAAACAGTTTGCACGCATTTACGTATACATCGGAGTATTTTATTGGGCGTCAATGAATTTACATGAAGTCTATAGACCTATCACGCGATAGATTTACACACTGAAAAAGGCGTTAAAGAGTTTAATATCATTTGCCTTAAATATATTTTTTGTGGTATTGACAAACTTTGTAGCAATAAAAAATAACTCTTGCAGTTTATTTTTCATTCAGGAATGTCATTCAATCAAATAATATGATAAAGAATAAAATTAAAAAGAAGAGAAAAAGCGAGAAAAAGTTGGAAAAAATATGTGTGAAAATGTTTGATATAAAACTTGAAATAAATTTTCAAAACTTTTTCTTTTTCTTTCATCCTGATTTAAATGCACAAAGTTTTCATTTGAAATTATGTTATCATGTGAATGTGGAACCGATATTTATATTAGGGCTCGAGGCCATTTGGCTGCATGCCGAGAATTTTGCTTGGTATATTTTTATCACAAACGTTCATCGGTCACGATTGTTCCCTTTGCGACGCGTAGTTAAGATTTGCCGCTCTGAAAAACTTTTTACACATGCAATTTGTGCCCTAAAGCATCTTCACAATTCAAATAAAGTACCAAAGTAAAAAAGGAAATGTGGCGGAAAAGAAAAAATTTCGAATTCACTTTTTGTACATTTAAAATCACGACAACAATTGATTATTTCTCAAACTTACACAATTAATTAAACATTATTTCACTAATAATATGTTTTTTTTCTTAAATTCATGTTCGTACACCATCGACATCACACAAAACACTAAAATATTCGTCAGCATGAACACAGTGTGACAAGCAAAAATGTAAATTCTCATCCCATCCCGTGATCTTTATTTTTATCACGCGTTTACAACACACTCTGAAGTTTAACACACTCTCGCGCACGCACGTGCTACGTTAAAATCATTATAGAAAATAAAATTGGCGTATGAACGACATTCGAGAACGCGCAAGTAGTAAAAGTGATGTGTCGCACGCGGAGTCCAGCCGCCGACTGAAGAGCATTGGCAATGCAGTAGAATAAGCGCGTTCGTAGTCAGACCAGAGACCACCAACCAGGCGCTCACATTCATTCTCGTTCAAACCACATGTATCCGCTATTTATGTAAAATATTTAGACATGCATATTTGTGTTCGTAAATGTGTTTATCTGGCACAACAATATTTTACCAATGTATACCAGTGATATAAATTGATTTATTTTCATTATATGTACAAATATAAAGTGATGCAAAACCACAGGATCACTTTCGATGTTTCCATTACAATTAAATTTTAATCCCAAACTTAATATCTTAATTAGCAAAAGTTCTATTTTCGTAAAATGCAAATGTCATTGTTTGAATTATTTGTGCAATTATTTATGACATTATTTCAAAGCTGCTGATAAAAAAATACAATCACTCACTGATAAATTATTATGAATTGCAATATATTGCAATGCAATACATAATACTGAGTTCAATAAAATAATGTCATAAATTGATAGAAATATTTTCAACCGTAAGCAGAACGGATATAAAATTGTATCTTGAGTGAATGAATCTTGATATAGTTCAATATCACGTTAAGATAAAAGTATTGGTTTCTCATTACAATGACAGCAACAGCCATTATTTGCTTTTGTTCTGGATATTTCATGGCGCTGCAAAAAATATTTATTAATTTCTATTATTGACTGTAAGTTTTTTTATTGAGTATTGAATTTCATGGTACAATATAAGCCGCCTCATTTTCTCTCGTCAATCCGATATATTTCAAAGTTCGTTTGCTCCTTTTTTTTTTCTTTTGTTATCTTTTTTTTCTTCTCTCTGTGAAGAATTTACCGTTTTTATTGGAGAACTTTCTGAGTTTATTGAAGCGTGAACATCATTGGAGAATTCGCATCCTGTCATACGTTCAATGAACTGACGAATAATTGTACGATCGATTTCACTTTCATTTTTTCACTGCTTTTTCATTGTGTATTGCACGTCGGTTCACTAGTAATTCATATCTGCCAGCAGTTAGTTATTGCCGACGCTACATTATCGACTGATAGTAAATTTTTACTGGTAGTCGATATTACAGAGTTGTGATGAAAATTCTGATTTCTAATTTGACATCAGTAGGAAGTGTTATCAATAATCGTTCAGTTTATTTTACCACGAAATTTGTTAGTTTCCATATGAGAATTTTTATTGATAGGAAAATGGTCAATTTTCGATTGGAATCTCTGTGATAATGGTTGAATAAATAAATTTGTGATTCTATGACGGACTTTATTATATAATTACATTATATCATACTAATCATATGATGATGAATAATAATCAATTACGATCGACTTATCATTACCATTATTTATTTCTAAAACTAAAATTACGATTGATATGATTTTATTTATACATCGCCAATTTTTATTCCATGCTTTTCTTTTAGCTTTCCATGTTTGTCCAGTTATTAAAACAAATTATTTTATAGGGCGACTTTAATGTTTTTTGATTTTTTCTTTCATTTTTCGATTCTTCTGGGCGTTCACTTTGATGTTGATGTCACGAAATGATTTACATCAGTTATTTTTTTATAACTGATTATTTTTTTTCTTGCATCCACTGTGAAATGCAACTACACATGATTATTGAGGATTTTTATTCGATACGTTTTTATACTTATATTATTAGTAAAAAATATTTAATGAATTTCGAAATCGATTATTTTCATCCCTTTATTTTTGTGTCCTTTTTGTTTCGTTTTTTTTTTCTTTTTTTCATTATATCGATCCGTGCATCGTTAAAACATTTCATAATTAGGAACTTTGTTTACCGTACTCTTCAATTTCACTTGTAAATTTGTTCATTAATTAATATCATCAATTTTCATTATTTTTCTTTGATATTATAAATGTTTATCAATGTCTGTACGCTTTCACCATCCACTTGTTATTTTATATGCATCGTATATGATACAATGACAAATGATGTATTCCTAAATTTTAATTATACACTGATTTTAAATATTAAATATTCAGTCAAAAAATGTCAAGACATGCACAGTGATCGTTTGAAACCATCATACACATGTTCTCTTCTCTCAATATGATACGATTTTCCATTCATCTTCGCACTTAAATTTATTTTCCAATGTCAACCGGGAGCATTACATCTACAATCGTAAGACTTAATATTTTATTTTAATTTCTTGTCAATTTCAATGATTTCCTAAATTCTTTGATGTTTCTCATTAATTCTTATTGATAATCAATGTTGCTTTTCAAAAGATGACTTCAATTCATTACGGACATCTATTAAATATCAATATACAAGTCGTTGATTACACAATTGAATTTTAATTGAGTTTCCATAATTTATTTTTTTCCGATTTTTCCAAAACAACATTTTATTTACAAAGATTGAATTCATCTCTTTTCATTCCTTCCACCCTCCTCACTTCCTTCTTTATTCAAACAGGACGGTGATAACGGTAGATAGTAAAAAAATTTTTTCCTCCTTCAATTTCTCTTTGTCCAATTTTTTTTTTCAAACTAAATTTTTTTATACATTTATCCATAATTCATCATTTTCTTTTCACTCAAACAAAAATATGAATTCACGTGGTTAAATTTTCTATACATCATTGCTCAGCCCCTCTCCTTTCACATCATCACCCAAAACAAGATTAAACAAATAAGGAATTAGACATTTATATAACTAAAAAATAAAAACAAAAATGGAATCAAACATCTATAGCATTTTATTTTTCTTTTTTTTTTGTTTTCA
Organism: Meteorus colon; assembly: GCA_030523085.1. NCBI lineage: Eukaryota > Metazoa > Arthropoda > Insecta > Hymenoptera > Braconidae > Meteorus > Meteorus colon. The sequence goes on from JAPYZH010000063.1 coordinate 192,710, forward strand.
TCAAATAATGCATATATGTTAAAATATAATGAAATAATATTATTAATCATATAATTAAAATTCAATTATTCAAAATAACTAACTTTCAATAATAATAATAATAATAATAATTATAAAGATAATAATGATAAAAATAAAATAATAATCATAATAATATTATCTACTAAAACATTGTAAACTACGCTGTCGCGGCGAACACGTTAAAGAGTGGAATAATTGGAATGTTTTTCTAATTATTCATTTACTTGAATTAATTTTATTTATTTATTGTATTTCTTGGAATAAAGAAGGGGAAAATTAACCGGCACTCATTTAATCCCATATCTACAGTACCTCATTTGTTGTTATTGATTCTATTTTAAAACTAATTTTCTTTAGTTAAAATTGGATATCACGAATTCAGAGAATAATTTTTACGCGATTGGATTATTGGTCTGAAGGATCTCTTAGATTCCTTAGATAATTCCCCCTGATTTGTTGTAATCATTTAGATGACATTGCGATGTTTTTTGCTATTCTCCCCCATTATTTTTTGTGTTATGTTAAGAATGAAGAATTCTTTAACGCAGAATCGTTATCAATTTACGACTTCATTTGTTATTATGAAACGTTAAACTGAATTTTGTTGTTTATTTTTCTCAGGGAATTTTCATTTTTTTATTACGGCTTCTACTATACTTGGTCCTCACATCTCTGGAATTGAATTCACACGATGTAAAAAAAAGCAATCGTACTGGAATTGTTTATAATGAAAATGCGACATGTAATTCGGAAGATTATACAAGAACAATCACAAAAAATTATTCTATGATGATTTTTGTCTTCATTCGCTGTTGGAAAATGCTTTTCATTTTCCCCATTTGCCCAATAATTATTTGAACATGATTTTCAATCGTCAAAGCCTCTCACCACAGAAAATAATATACAACTTAATATGATAAACTGATAACCACAATAGAAAAAGGGAAAATCATGAAATAAAATTGACACCTGTGTCCGTAATTTTTCAGGCTCTTTTTTCCTTTTTTCTTTCTTATATGGAATCCGACTCTGTTTGATACCGACATGTTATCAATAATCATCCTATATTTACACGTACAATTTATTTATAAAGTTCTTTTTATTTATGAATATGAATGTTTCTATTTATATATTTATATATGTAAAATGTCGAATAAATGTTTTGCGACATTAAATTATTTAAAGTACCCGCTAAAAATTATATACAATTATGTATTAACTGCTTATGCATCATTCCCTTATTTTCACCCATTTCTCACTGTTCATTTCCATTCTTCCATCGGAATTTATTCAATCGTTCTTCTCAACACCCTATCGATACCGAAAAAGAAGAAAGACAAGTAACAGAAATTGTGGAAAAAAAAACAGAAAAATAGATCGAAAAAGAAAAAATAAATAAATAATTATAAATAAGTAAATGGAGAACGAAGAAGCAAAAAGAAGTGGGATAAAATTGTGACAATCAAAATTATTGATTCACTTAACGCGTAAAATATTGTTGGAAACTTATTTGCCATCACATTGACCCAAGTCAATTATTAATATTTTTTGGTATCGATAAGGGCCACACAAACTTATACAACCACACTTATACACGTACACAAAATCGCGCGAACCAATCTATTCATTCAAATTTCATACCGTTTATTCCATCAACTTTCGATTCGCACGCTCTCTTCACTCCAAAGCATTAGGAAAATTGTATGAATTCATTTTCATAATTTGATATTTAATTACACAGTCAGCATTTATTTTTTCTCATTTTCACTACCTATATACAATTCATTGTTAAATTGTCAATGATATTTCACACTGTCTACACTTTTTGAATTCTCATTGATCCAAAAAATGCGTTAATAAATCTAGGAAGAAACAAAAAAATAAAATAGAATTTCCACCAAAATATCTTGGAAATAAAATTCCGAAGATTTTTAAATCCCTATTTCTCACACTCCCCATTCTCTCTTGCCCTCTCTCTACATCTTATTGATTATTGAAAAGGAAAACAGACACACATCAGCTGATGATTAAAACCCAAAAATGAAATCAGATGTAATCAACTTTTCACAAGACCAAAAAATAAAACAACGAAGCGATCACAAATGTTTATCGATTCCACAGTTAACTATGTATCATTTTTTTTCTCCCTTTCTAGCTCTATCTCTAATTTTATCTATCAATTAGTGATAAAATTCCGGGAGATTGCACAAGCGTTGATGATGTTGATGATGAAGATGATGATGAAGATGATGAAATTGATTATTGTTGTGATGTTGCTGTTGATGTTGCTGTTGTCTATGCTGCTGTTGTTGCTGCTGATGAAGATGTTGTTGCCGTTGTTGATGATGATGATAGAGAGCGTCCCGTTGATCGCGGGTCGCGGGTTGATGTCACTCATGAGATTTATTGCTTAATGCATGATAATTTCCACCAGCTGATGCAACCAAAGCCAATGGTAATGGTGAGCCGAGTGGTGTTTGGTGTGAATGCGAATGTCCTATCGCCGATGAATGTGTTGTTAACGCCAATGGACTTGCTGACATTGAACTCGCCAATGACGCAAATACTGATGGTGCAGGTGATGCCATTGTTGGACTACCCATTGCTGCTGTTGGTGGATTAATTCTCTTTTCCTTCTGTCGCCTGAATTCAATTGAAACAGAAAAATATAACAAAAGAATAAATCAAATGTTCGATAATATGAATAATGAAGGTTAAAAGAAATAGTTTCAATCATTATTTAATGATCTCCAATGTTTCATTCAGCTTTCTCTGTATTATTTCGTTTATACTGATCATTTTTTTTGTCTACTGACCTATTGCAGAACCAGACTCGTACAACTTCTTTCTCCATCGTCAAACTATCAGCGAGAATGGTTATCTCCTCAGATGTTGGTTTGGGATTTTGTAAGAATGCTTTTTCCAATGCAACTCTCACACTTGTTTCAATTGATGTACGCTTTTTTCGTCGTCTACCAATGGCTTCTGGGGTGGTCATTGGATTTGATAGAGAATTTGGATTATTCAAAGAATTGTCTGCGTCCTCCAACCATTTTTGTAATAGTGGTTTTAATTTACACATATTTTTGAATGATAAATTTAATGCCTCAAACCTGGGGAAAAATTGATGAAAAACATAAAATTAGACATTATTTAAAACTAGTTAATAATTTCGTCTTTTGATTCACTGTTTGTTCCTGTTATGTGCAAGAATATTTTTACCCCATTTTACTCATTTGAATGTGTTCCTATTTTATGTTCCATCGATTTTATTCTTTTGTTTAGAATGTTGCCAATTAATGGTGAACATTCTAAACCAGCTCCAATCAGTAATCTTAAAACTACTCAACTTTTATGCTCATATTCTCCCGATGTCCTTGCACATAACAGTTAATGTTTCCACTCATAAATATTCCGATATCTTACCTAGAAATTGTCGTTTGTGAAAAATCATTGCCATAAAGCTTTCCCATTGCTAAACCCACATCACCTTGAGTAAATCCAAGTTTGATACGACGTTGCTTGAACGTTTTTGCAAATTGTTCAAGTTCTTCAAGATCAGTTGTCTCTTCAGGCGATGGCTCAAGTCGTGCTGATGAGGCTTTAACTGCAGGTGGTGTTCCTGGTGGTGGTGGTGATCTTTGTTGTGTCACATTCCTTGTTACAAGTCCACCACCACCCTGTAACGCCTGTTGTTTTTGTAGTGCTTGAAGTTGTTGAGCTGCTTGTGCCACTGCCTGTTGCACCTGAAAAAAATCATTCAAATATGAATAAATATATAAATTGAAAGCAGAAAAATTGTCGTCAATTAAATTCATCCATCAAAATGTGATTTTACATCATGGATTAAATACGATGTTCTTTATTGTGTGTGCACGCGTGTCGGATAAATATATACTTGTATTGAAATGTGGCACGTGGACAGGTAGAAAAAAAAAGACGAATAATCTTGCGGTAGAGAATAAAATGGCGCATCGAAAAACAACCCTCAAACATATTCATATATGTAACCCCTTGACAGGAATTTTAACTTTAAAATTGCAGGTGTGAAAGTTTTAGTGAAGGGGTTGCATTACGTCTATATAAATATTTGTATGTCACGTGCATATATTCAAACCTTTTATTTGTGTATGCTCCTTATATTTCGTTCAACCATATGACACATCAATTGCATAATATTTATTCACCATATCAACCATCAATTCTATTATCGTTTGATGACTTAGTTCCCGTTAGTGTCACTGTACGCTTGAAGTGATAAGTTACTCAACATTTATTCACACGTTCATTTCACTCTATTTATTTTGTGATATGATAAATCACATAACCCATGTTATTTAATGACAATACCACAATAGTGACCCAAATAAATATTCTGTTTCCAAAGTCTAAAAATATGCTGAAATTTTATTATTTCATGACAAAAAACTTCTACAGAATTTTATTCCACAGATTGATAATCAACAACAATTCTGAATAGCAAAAGCGGCAAAAATTTCTACTGAATCTCAAAAATTTTCAGTCTCTATTTTCCAAACAACATCACCACAATTTCCTCCCTCAAATATTCACACCAATAATTACATGACATCCATATTCATCTCAAAAAAACCAAAACCTCACAGTTATACCCACAAAAAAAAATCTTCTAAATTTTCTGCTACAACACAACCAGAAAAATTGAATCAATAGAAAAGAAGAAAAAAAAAGGGAGGAAAAAAAAACATTGTGAAGGGATGGATGAAATGAAGAAATTAAGTGTCCGTTCCGGAAGACGTAACATCAGTCCCAAGGATTACCATCAAATATATATACACACGTATACTATATTATACATCCTTTATGCGATCGCGTGTCAGGGGTTATAATACGCAGGTTGAGCGCAATCCCTTGCACACCGGCATGAAAAAAGAAAAAAAAAGAAAAATAAAATAGAAGAGTAAAAAAAAACCAAAGAATGAAGCAGCAAAAAAATTTAGAATAATAATAATTTCAACAGTGAAAAAAGGGTTTCGTGCCTTGAGAAGGTCGTGTGTGTGTCTTATTGTGCAATCCTGACAACAAAATAATCCTAAAGGGTTCTTAAATAATAATAACAATAATAATATGCGCATACATATATATATATTTATCTTTTCATCGTTTCTGCCACGTGTGAGGTAACAAAGAATACTTGTGGCAAGATGATTTCCGATCTGTCTCCAATGTAAGTATATATATATATATATATATTTTGCTCCCTCTCAATATTAAATCAACCGACAACTGCACTATGAATGTACAAGGGATGCAGGGCTTGTGTTAATAATCTATATCTAACAAACGTATTTTTTTTCTCCTGTTATTAAATTTCAATTGAATGTATTTTACGATAATTGATAAATAGTATTATTTAAAGTAAAATAAAATTTATCTCGTTTCAATTCTTCCAAATATCACGATAGAATTCAGAGAGTTTGGATAAGAAAAAGAAAAAAAGAAAGAAACAGAAATGAAGTGAATAAAAAAAAAATTATCTCAACATCTTGAGCGAAAAAGAAAATAAAAATAAAGAAGGAGAAAAATACATTCAAGAGTAAACCAATCTCTCAATAAGAATCGAAGTGAGTTGTCTCCAATGACGAGGACACTAAGAAGGAACGAAAGAATGTTGAGAGAGGAAGGGAAATGTGTCGTCTTGCTTTAAACTAATCTATAATCTCAAAATGTTCACATCAGATAAAATACAGAAAATGAATGAGTGGGAAAAATAGAAGGGAGAAAGAGAGAGAGTTGAAGTTAAAGAGAGGAGAATTCTTTGATGCATTATATCCAATACTAATCTTCGAAAGTGCCTTGCCACGCGCATGATAAAAAAAAAGAATATACAGATATATATATTTTTGTATTTGTATTTTTTTGTGTTAGAAAATGGGACATACCTGATTTTGCAGAAAGAATTGCGCCTGCGCCGGAAGTTGTCCTGCTGCAGCAGGATTAGCTTGTTGAAACATTGCTATTTGTTGTAAATGTTGTTGCAATGATTGTTGTTGTTGTTGCAATGTTGATGCCAATGCTTGAATTTCTTGTGAGCTCAATGCACCAAGTGATCCGTGCATTAATAATTGTTGACTAACCAATTGCGCTGCCAATGCAGCTTGTGAATTATTATTGCCCGTTGTACCTGCATGACTTCCGGTTAATTGACTGCTCACCCCAGAACTTGGTGATGATGCACTACCACTTGTCCCACTGCTATTACGTTGCGATACATCGGTGACCTGCAATTAATAACGCGATTTATTTTTAGGAATATTTTAATTTCATTTGATATTGGAAATTATTTTTTCTACTGAGAATTTTAGTTTGTTTTGATTGTTGAATATAATTTAAAATCATTTTTTATTAAATAAGAAGTTTTAGTTTAATTTAATGTTACATTCTTTGTGATTTTAAGTTTATAACAAAGCGTAGGACACAATAAATTTAATAAACAAAACCTCCAGAACGAAAATTTCTAATATTTTATAAAATAAATATACCAACAATATTATAAACTATAAAATTACTGCAATAATTCTAACAATAAAATTCCTTTTCGTAATTTCCTCGTTAATTTACCATTTAATAAAACGAAAAATATTAAAAACATCAATTGTTGAATTCATTTCTAAATTTTCCCTTCTTTTTTTTTAATTTCACAACAGATAACAATCATATCAAGGCGCATTATATCGATCACTATACTGTAGGTTTCATTTTCCTTTTGTAAAACTAAAATGAAGAAGAAGAAGAAGAAGATAAAGAAGAGGAAGGTGAATACACCATGTATTATATTCCATAAAATGCCCGCACGACCCTCACGGAAATATTCCCATACGAAAGTGCCCGCGGGCGTTTCCTATTTATATTGGTCAAATATTGAATCTCGCGCGCGCGCACTTTTTACTCCCGCGACGTATATAATATAACATACGAGGGTGGACAATAAACGAAGAGACTACCTACACGAAAATATATATCCATAGATACATAATATATATATATATAAATAAAATTCAGGGGTTGCATGTTGGACTTTTGACCGGCAGATGTTTCTTTCAACGTTCCATTTCCACCTTTAAATACAAATGCATTTCTTATGATATCTTTTTCTCACTCATCTTCTTCATCGTAAGAAAGAGAAGAAAAATAATAAAAAAAAAAATTTCCTTTTTTCTCTACAATTTCTGATCTAATCTTGTCCATTTTTTTCGCCACACCTCCCCTACATATTTTTATAAAATGCATTTAAGTTCACATAGAACAACAGAATTGTATTGAAATAAAATGTACAGGGTGTACTAACTCGTGCATGAAGATTTTGTTTCTAGATATTATTAATTATCGTCTAAAATGCACGAATATTACATTGTACATTTTTTTTCCGTTTCATGAACCCAGACATATGAAAAAAAAATTAATGTACATTGCTACTACATCCCCATCTGTTCACATTCACATACAACACACAACCCACTGAAATAATTAGCTACCTGAAATTTGTCGAGGTTTACAAAGTGCACCTGTATATTTATAAACCTCTATGGCGTGTGCGCAAGGTGGCGGAGTAGAAACAAAGCAAATTAATAATGAAAAAGAAATAAACAAAAACAGAAAAGAGTTTTTATAATATCTCAAACAGTCCCCTATGTCGTATTTAAATTGTTTTTCATATGTCAAGATAATTACCAGATTGAATGAATAAAATATTGATAATTCACTTCACCTTGAATTAATAATTTCAATTTGAATTTATTCAATAAATTTATCATATCAACTGAATATTTTCAACTAACCAGATTGAGAGCTCCACCCCTGTCAGAATCCATTGAATCATGATCCAGAATGGCCTCATTACCATCATGAATATCACTCGCAATACTCCTGTCATCACCACTGAGTTCAGGTGCGTCAACATCGCCATGTAAATCAGCGTCTAAAACAACGAAAAATAATTGCAAACAATTAATTTTGAATGAATGAAGAAGAAAAAAAAAGCGAAGTGGCATCAAATTATTTAATTATTTCTATTGATAAATCATTTTTTTTTTCTTTTTTCAATTATATTATGTGAGTTAATTATGCGTACAATCATTATTATTTTGCGCGCGATATTTATTACGATGATAACGCGTCGGTGTCGCTGTTGGTGTGCTTGTGGCATGAAGTCTCATGTCAGCAAAAATCATTCTTGGATCTTCAATTAATACCATGTTTAACTCAGTGCACACCATTGGTCTGTCACTGTTCACCTTCAACACATCAATATCTCTTTGCTGATCCAGCACGACTAACTTTTATTGAACCAAAACAATAATAAAATCCGTTTCAATTATTTCCAACACTTTTTTCCCAACAATTTCACTATTATTAATTTTAACAAACACATTTTATCGATGGATAATCATTGCATTCACTTATCCGTATTGTGTTGTAATGTAGAACATATTCAAATTATTAAATTAATTAAGTATGCACATTTTCTGTGTGAGTAATTGAAACATATAAATAAAAAGTTATTGCGTTGTTGAATATGCACACACACGCACACGGCATTCGATTCACGTCGACTGGTCGACTGTGAGTGACGCAACGCACACGATGTAGCGCGCGACGTTGGGCCCTAAGGGCGCACACGAGTTTGATCCTGTTGGGACCATCCCCACCACGCGCTATAACTTGGCGTTGTTGCTATTGGCGCGCGAGTATTCATAGCCCGACAGTGATTGGTTCAATACTGCGAAACCCTTTTCGCCACGGTGTATTGTCCTCCCCACTATCGGTTACCACTGCTATATATCACGACCAAAACAACCCTTCGCTATACACCCATTCATCATCGTGTCTTATGACGTGACCTCCCTCGCCACCCCTTTAACACTGATTTTCTCGCTTTCATCTTTCTCTTTTTTTCTCTATTAAAAAATTTTTTTTTTTCTTTCTAACATTTTTTTTCTTATATATTTCAAATTGTAATGGGACACCCTATAGACGGGTTGTGTATATAATCGTTCGGAACTGATTGAACGACCGTCATTGGATTTATTCCGCAACGATGTTAAAGCGCGTGCGCGGATGTAACGGTTTTATCCGCTTCTTTTTTTCTCTCTCCATTTCTTCGCTTTTTTTTTTCAATGTAATTATCTGTGGATTCGCACCGCAACTGAAAAATTCACCCTGCTATTTTATTCTAGTTTTTGTGTGTGTATTTGTGTCAGGGTTATAATGTGACGCAAGAAATGGGATAACGTCAGAGAAAAAAAAATGGCCGTTGGGTAATTTTAATATGTGAAGTATTTTGATGAAGATTCATATTTGCCTGCGGTCGTCTTTCAATATTTTGCGTGACTTTATTTTTTTCTATTCAAGGTCTTTCATTTTTGCATCATATGAGACAATGAGTATCTTTTTTGTTTAGTTCACAAATAAATTAGTCCATTTTTGCTGGCTACAGACAAAAGGATGATCATAATAATTTTGTTATTCGAATAAATAAATTTTTCATTCAATCGAATCAGTAAAATATAAATAATTTCCCTCACAATTTTTCTAATATTTTATTCCAACCAAATTTATAGTTCACGAACAAAGAAAAATTCCATTATATAAAAAAATCTCAGCGAATTTTGCATTCATATAATTTATCTATCGATGGAGAAGAAAAAAAAATAGATGAATCATCCTCTATTCGTTACCCATAAAAAATCTTACAAAAAGTGTGCAGAAAAAAATTGGTCAAGCTGACCAATGGATGAAAATGACCACAAAAGTACCCTATATCCGAATAATTCCACCAACTTCCCCACAGTAAAATTCCAACCATATGCAAATGCAGCTTGTGAGAAAAATCAATACTGCATACGATTACCCCAAAACCCCATAACCAACAACTCAAAATTACCAATAGAAAAAAAAAATCTGGCACAATATTCCAACAACGGGAACAAACATAATAAAGTAAATACAAAAAAAAAATAAAGAATGAAAATTAACGAATAAAAAACGCCGAATAAAAGAAATGACAAAACTTCCCATCCACCGTAAAAATCCTGTAAAAAAAATACCCCAACACATAGATGGGATGTCCACAAAAGTGGAAAGACAGGTAGAGAGAAAAAATACATTCGTGTGTGTCGTAATATTGCATATGTGTATATATAAAATGAAAAGAAGTAGCAGAAGGTAAAAATAAAAAACGATTTTTCTCCAGAAAAAAATAAACCCCTGAAGACACCATTTTTATCGAACGAAAGCAGCGCATTTTTATCCCCTACAATTTTTAGTTCTCTCTTTACGTATATCTTCATTTCTTTCACGCACATATATACATATAACTATGTGAACTATATCTATATATGCATATACCTGACCGCGGATTCCCCTGAAAAATGTAAAAAAATCTCGGGCAAGCAGGTATAGATGTTGAAAAAAGATCTAAAATCACGTATAACGCATTGATCCATATGTATCTCCGTAAAATTGCTATAAAATTTTTTTCTTTACTTCCAAACTTACACATATGTATATAGACCAAATGGAGGGGTGGTAGATTCCCTATTCTCCCACGAATTTGCATCGTTGAGGGGTTGGGGTTGTGTATATTCATCTGTCTTCGCTTAATTTTTTTCCAGCTTTTTTACGGAAAAAATTTATATTTTTAAAATCCGTGAGAAGATTCCGTGGGACCAAAAGGGGATGAAAGTTTCCTCATTTTTGCTTCTTCTTTTCTTTATTCTCTATCGTTTTTTATTCTTTTTTGTGGTGAATTCAACGGATTTTTGGTGTGTACCCTTTTTGTGAAAAAACGACGATATAAATATCGGTATATATTTATAAAAATAATTGTATTTTTTTTTGTATTCTCTGGATGTGTTAAGTGTAAACGACACTTTGACGTTATCCCAGGTGCAACAGCGACAACATCGACACGCACCTTTTGCAGTTACCTATATCGCCGATAAGATGTGCATAACCGTCACTTTCTTGTACATATGTCACAGTGTATATATGAGTAAGTGAGTTTGTGTGTTAGTGGGAATTTTTAGATATTTCTTTTCCCCTAAATGGAAAAAAAAGGATTTTGCCCACAATTCTTGCGTACCTGCGAGACATTTCAGGTGATGCGATTGTTAGAAGAAAAAAAATCGTTAGTTAACCTTAAAAAATATCGATTTGTACATAGACGCCATTGCAACGGTTTTTCTCGCGATGTTTCCCGCGCCATCAAATCCTTCAACGCCTGATATAACTGAGCATTGAATCATTTCACAGGTACAATAGGAACCAACCATATAACCGACAAAATGTCGTAGAGTTTTTTTAGAAATCCTATCATATAGTACGCAGTAATTTCGCATTGTTTTCGTCGCAGTTTTCATTTTGCTTTTTAATATCTTATCAATTAGCAATCATATCTTGATTGAGAACATATTGACGATCACTCTGTTGCAAAACAAAAGAATCCAATTTGGAAAAATCTGTAGTGAATATAATTCTCTGTTATTAATTCCACATGAAAAAACAACAATTTTTACAATCGCCTGTCACATCCAGTTTCTATTAAACTCACAGTACAAAAATTCTTCGAAAATAAAAACATCAAAAATTATTGAATTCATATTTTTTCCTCTAACAAGGTGTGAACAGTAAATGCATTTTACATGTCATCTTCGTTTGCCCTGCAGATTTACGACACAAAATGCTACACCAAGACACATTCACCCAAATGCAAATACAGCAATAAAAGACCTAACAATATGCAACGTTTCGTTGCATAACGGAATTCTATTTAACGTTTGCATACGCGACACAGTAACAATCCATCACCCACACATAAATTCATTTTGAAAAGTCGAGGTAAAATTCGGTGTGCATCTCTTTTTTCCAGAGGACACAACCACCACAGCTGTCTATTATTTGTGTTGTATTTTTTTTCACCCTCAATACAGAGGCGAACATACAAACGCTGTATGGTCACGTGGCCCTGACCCAATCCAATACACATAAGAAAATTTTGTATCCATGTGTGTATTCAATTCTTTGGAACCTGACCTCATGCAATCCATTACCCAAATTCAGAGTATTTCAAAGGGGAGGACAACGTCCAGTCATGCATGTGTACGTAAAGTCAGGTGATCAAAAAATTGGCAGGGTGTACTGTGCCACCTGAGGGTGGATAAATTTACCATGAGAACCTGCAAAAAAACAGAACTTCCTTGAACATAAAATTCTCTCATCATCCCTGAAGTTTTCTTGGCTTGATAATAATTTAAATAATGCCTTTTTTATTTTTATTTCTTGCTGGGTATTATGAGTCAATAACTATCTAAATTGAATGCATATATGAATAAAAAAAAAAGAAGAAATATTATCGATGAGTCATTGATGGGGCCCATTGATTGTAATCGCAACCGCACAAAAGGAAATCGTTATTTTCACGGCGCAAAGTCCAATTTCGCGGTTAACGCATCCCTTGGCTGAGTCTCATATAGTCTAGTCACCCGCCCACAAAATTTATTGTTATTTTCCCACTGCCTCTATCTTTCTTTCGCTCAAACTCTGTCTCACTTTCTTCCTGTCCATCTCTCTATTCACGGCTTTGTATGAATTTATTTATTTCGTTTGGTCATGCTCGCCCACAATTTTACGACTAATATCAACGATATACTCTATTGAGACTGTACCAAAATAACAATAGAAGTATAAATTAGAAAAATTGAAAAAAAAAAAATTAAAAGAAAAATATTATTTCACACGAAAATATACAAGAGAATATAATCCAAAAGATACCAATAAATGAGCTCGAAAAAAGAGAAGAAAAAATAAATATATTCTTGTATACAAAGATGCACATACAATCGCATTAGAGCGTGCAAAGATTTTTTTCCTCCTTCCTTAAGGCCCAAAATGCATCTGCTTGTTCCTTCTTTATATTTTTTTCCTCATCGTCCTCATCATCATTATCAAAGTCGTCGTCGTCGTCATCGTTTTCGTTGTACCGCTATTCAATTTCGTTCACTCGCTCGCTTATGCAACGCATAACAAAGACGTGTGACGCGACACGGGCCCAAACAGGCCCAACAGGGGTTATGCACGCCTATAGATACGGGGGAGGTATATAGAAAAAATACACATGTGTGCACTCGCATTCGCATCTGTATTCGTTCGACTGTCAACCGATTTACAATTTTATTAGGGCCCTCACATCATTCGATTATATTTCATCCAGTGGGCCTCAATAGCATCAGTCCCACGCATCACTATTAAATTTCCCACTTTTCTTTCTAACAAAAAGAATAATAATAAAATGCGATGATGATACACATATTTGAATCAATAATGCCCATATAATTTGTTGGGCCTTATGAAGGTAATCGTGAATTACACACGCAATAATTTGTGAATTGATGTTTTACGTTATGTAACGAAATCGGACCGTTTTAATGAATATTTATCACATTAAGAAATGCAACAGACATTTTTTGGGGCCTTATAATTTGGGACTCTAGAAAAATTGAAACTATGAACAATTTGCACATAGAAATTAACCTTTCAGTTATCGAACTGACTCAATTTACCCTTTCACACAATCAGAGAATATAAATGGCTGCACAACACAGTGATGTAATGATAAAATCAGAGAACTAATATCAAAACTAGCTAAAGAAAAAATAAAAAATTGAAAGTGGCGAAAGTATTGTCCCATATACTTGGATCCTAAAGCGTCATTCTGGCGCTAAGGGGTCCACAAACACACAGATAAACGTACGTGTAAAAGAAGTGGGGATGGATGGTGAATGCGAGCGAACGAGTGAAGAATTGGAGAAGGAGGGTCAGCGGGTGCGAGCGGGGAGATACGAGCCGCCAATAGAATAACAGTGTTACCTCGTATGTTTTGAGCTGCCAGAGAGAAAGCGTCGCCCAGCTAAAAGGGTGAGAAGGGGTGTTGCGTTTGTATATATGTACAAAGTTAGACCGAAAGAATAAGAGGGAGTGAGAGAGAAAGAGAGAATTAGGGAGATGTAGAGGTAGAGGGACTGGTTTTCAGTGTGGCTCGTGGGGTTAGTACCCAAAACCGTTAGGTTGGTCGCGTGCTGCTTCAAGGCACGTGGCTACTCTCTTCCTGTCTTCCTCTCGCATTTTTTATTTTTCTATCTCTTTTTTTTCTTTGCTTTCTCTCTTCATCCTCTCATGGTTGATGGTTACATCTTTTTACACACTCCACGAAATAATCTACAAATATTTATATCCGCTTTGGGATTTAACAAATGTTACAGATTAAATACGTTAATTTTTGAGGATGTTCAGTGTTTTACAGGATCGTATTTCGTGGAAGAGAAAAAACAGAAATATTTACTGATAGTTGTCATTTTAATTGTGAGAAATAAGGATTTAGTTTTGTTTAAGTATTAACAGATTTTACAGTCTGAAAATTTTCATTAAATGGAAGGGCAGGCTAAGATTTCTACAATTTTAGGGTTTTACTGTTAGTTTTTAATTGTTTTGAAAATATGTAGAGCTATTTCTACCACAAACTTGTAATAATTAACACAACTATATTTTAAAATGTTTAATAAATAGACACATCAAAACTAAAATCCTGAAAATCACTTGCTTAATATTCTTAAAGCATTTTTATTCATATTATCATCACGAAACTTATGAAAATACATTTACGAATGATTTTTTGCTTTTATATTGAGTTTGAGGAGAATGAAATGGAAAATATAATCAAGATATATTAGAAATTTGTTGTCAAACTTTGGTATTACTAATGGTAAATACATTTTCATGTAAAAAAGTAGTTCTATCTTTTATTCTTTGGAAGAATTGGATAATGTTGACAGTGCACGAAGGTTGAAGACACATGGGACTATTAGCTGTGTGTATCGATAGATAGAGTTATTGAAGAGATAAACAGCAATGGAAAGTGAGTGAGCAAGAAGAGTAGTGGATTGGAAGCAGATGCAGTGTAAAGGGCCTTGGTGAACAGTTAGGGCGAGATACAGTTAGGCCACCGTGTGTATAGTCACGATGTGGCTTCGACTAGTGCTATCGTCATAATGAAACTTACACCCATGTAGCCACAATATGCATCGACATAGGGATACAAAATGTGCTGCTAGCCTGAAGCGGGGCACGTGCTACAGCTAAATACATAAATAAGTATAGGTATAAGATATAAAGCGGGTGTATTAAGGTGTTTTGATCGAAACTTGCAGATGTTTCTGAACATTATGTATACATTTTGATATATTTGGATAATATACAGATGTATAAGACACGACAAAATGTAATTTAGCCCTTTTTTTTTTTCTGTCCTTGAAATCATTTTTTCAGGTTATTATTCTGGTAATTTTTTTACAATTTTTTTACACTTTTGCCTGGTGATTTAGCAATTATTTATGTACTCAGTGATGATTTATGTATGAAAGTCACGAATAACAGAATGTGACAGCTGTTTTATGATGAACTGAGAATAATTTTACTATTCAAATAAAATAGTTTTTTTAGTTTTAATCATTCCTAATTTTTGTAATCGAATTACCATCGATTTTTTTAATATATAATTTTTAAGAATAAAGTTTTTTCACATTTAATTGTAAAATTGATCCTGTTTTTTGGCGGATTAGTCTACTATCATTCCTAATTATGATAAAATTATTTTTGAACCATTTGAATTTTATCAATTTTATGAAAAACACAATTATACGTGAAAATGAAAGAGAAAAGAAACTGGTCAAGTATTTTTATAACACCCCACTCGTAAATATTCGATAAGGAAATGAGACTATGCATATGAAAGTAGGAATGTTTCCGCTTGATGTGTAAGGAAAAAAGGGAAGATATGGTTTCGAAGTGGTACGCAAGGTCCATTCGAAATTGGCAGGGGCCAATACCTTTCTCGCTCTCTCTCTATTGCCCCGTCTGTGCCTCGATAGTGCTATGAGTGATCTATGGATTCCAACTGGCCCTGCGCTCGCGTGCTGACCGTATGTCTCATAAGAGCTGAATGTCCAATACGAAATTTCCAAACTTCACTATCACCGATTTCCATGTGGCGCTTCTTTTTTTTTCATTCATCAATGACATCCTAATCTTTAAGTATCAAAATTTCAATTACATAAAACCTAATTCGTTTTTTCGTTTGTTCATCTTCTGATTTTTCTGACGGCTTTATTAGTATAATAATTTTTTTCTCTCTATAGAGAGAAAGTTTGATGGTGAATGTTTTTGAACATTCAAGGAATATTCTCATATAAAATCGATCGATCAGATACGTTCATTTTATTTCTTTTTCTTTTCCATATCGTCCATTTACGATGGATGCATACGAAACGAAGGCGTGTGAGTTCGAGCCACTGGATATACATACGCGCTGAGATTATTTGAATATCCCATATTTAACATTCGTCCGGCGTAGTAGCGGGGCAGTGATTGTCAGGTTAGTAAGCGAGTCACGTGGCCATGCATGTCATACGACGTCAAACCAAGCTACCAACCAACCCCTGTTCCTGATGTATATTCGAAAACTAGCAAACACATTCGCCCCTAAACTAGGTAAACTGTCATTTTTGGAAATAAAAATTCGTAACAGTAGCATTAAATTTGTTATTCGTTTAGAATTATTGTAAATTTTTGATATTAGCGAATTTTTGCTGCATGATTTGTTACTGATGGATAAATTTCGAACGTTTTTCTTTATAGAAAGTGAAATTTGTTGCAATTTTGAATTAATCTAATTTTCAGTAACTGCAAATTTTTCTTCAAGTAAAAATTGGAATTAAACTTCAATTTGAATTTCGATTCTTTTCTGACAATTTTCTAAATTATGAATTTTATAGTTTGAAAATTTTTGGCTTTTAAATTGGTCTCCAGATGTAGGATAAACCCCATGAGTAAAATCATCATCGCAACGAATCAGTACACCCTCACACCCTATGTATTCCCAATATACCTAACAGCGAGTAAAAAAATTCGAGGGCTGGTTCTTCGCTATTTTATGCGTGTCACCGCCCCCGTTTGGTGTTTTCACGGGACGTCGAGCACCCCCCTTGCAGCCATTCAAAAAACTATGTATGGTTATACTGGACCTCAGGCAGAAGTGTAGCAATGGAAGGCCGAGACACTGTGTTATTTTTTTGTCCTTTTTTTTTTGAGGATTGGGGTCGGTAACCGAGTTAAATAACGCTACATTAACGTTCAACTACGATACAAGGCTTGTCCGAGTGTGAAATACCCTCCGGCTTATCAACTTCGTGCAGCTACGACTGTCTATCATAAAAAAATGAAGAATTTCTCTTCTTTTTTGCAAAGGTATAGAATGAAAATAATAATTCAAATTGATAGTGAAAGCCTTTCATTTTTTTGTTCATATTTTAAGTTTCCTTTTTCATCTTTGTTTTCTATTTGATCATTTTTACAGAAATTCATAAAAACTGTAGAATTTTCTATGAAAATTGACGTTTGAATTTTCTCATTTATACCAATAAATAAACTGAAATCAAAGTAAACAAAAGAATAAATATTATCATGAACTGATTTAATAAAATTGGGAATAAAATAGACGAAAAAAATAATCAATCATGAATATAATCCTGAAGTTCATTTAAAATCTTTTAAATCTAATTATTCAATCCAATTCAATTTTTGGTGTGGCCATTTTTCATTCCTATAGTAGTTAAAAACGACATTAATTTACCTTAATTGACAATAAGTTAAAAAATATAGAAATACAAAAATATTTGAAGTAACAAATTCTGAGAAATGTCGTATCTGTTGCCACAAAATATACTCTCATCACCGAAACTAAATATCTCCATCTTTTTTTCTTCACTAAAATTGCGGTTGTCTAGACTGGGACGTTGGTTTCTTGTGAATTGACAATTACATGGCAAAATTGACTGTAAACAGAATAACACAAAGTGCTGACTATATATTATACAGTATACACACCAAGTATTTCACCTAAAATCTATATCACCATGAAATAATTCCACACCAATCTCTAAATTCCTTCGAACTACTTCGCATTTTAACAACTCATCCAATCAAATCATGAAGTGAAAAATTTTTCCAACTAATAAATCAAAACTACATCAATCCAAAATCATTGAAAAAAAAAACAGAACTGCAGCACTTCCTAAATTCAAGTTGTTCTTTCCAATATCCCCTAATTTTTCGATTTGAATAAACACTCATTTTAAAAACAGGAAAGTCACAAAAAATTCCATTTCATCACCCCCCGAAAATTGTGTTTTCACGATGAATAGGGAGGTGACGGTTTCCCACATGTACACGAGCGCACACACATATGGATCTTGCCACTCATCAGCCTGTTGCAGAGTATGTAATAGTGTGCGCGCGTCCACCCCCTTCTGCGCGCAACCAGCCGATCACAGCGAATATGAAGAAAGAAGAGAAGAAAAAAAAAACTAAAACAGACTGGAGGGTTGTGCCCCTTCTTCTGCTACACCAAATGGAAATTCTCCATCATCGAGTGAGTGAGAGGGTCGGGTGCGCACGCGTGCTGGTAGATAACGGGGTGCTAATTGATTACAAAATAAGAAACCCTGAATGAAGGGGCATTGGAGGTATACGTTGGTCCGCATTGCTAAGATCTTATCATAAATAAATTGTCATGGGGGTGATGGTGTATAATATGTAATGTGTATATACAATAAATAACTATTAACCGCCCGTTGTGCAGTCAAACAGCCATTTCCGTTATATAGAAGGTGATGTGAGGTGAGAATGACGTACACGAATTGATTTAATTGAATAAACTTAACTGTCCAATCATAACTTCATTGAATTAAATTTTCATCGTTTTTTCAGATAATTGAAATTAATTGAGGAATTCATTTTTGTTCAGTTTTTTTTTCATTTTGTTATTTTTGGTTGTAGTTAATTTATATTGGTAATGGAGAATTCATTGTTTAATTGGAGAGAGTTGACAATATTTTTGTTTTCTTTCCTAAAATTCATACAGAAATTTTTTTTATTGTTCATTTACAATTGTTGGAGAAAGGTTTTTAGAGATGATTAACATTTGTTCTTGCAGATAATCAACTTATCATGAATTTCGAATTGAAATTGTCACATATGAAAATTAGAATGTTTAAATAAAAAAAAAAGCAATATTAAAAAAAATGAAAATCTCTGAAATCTTTCTTCAATAATTCAATGATATTTAAATCAACCCCTCAACCATTGTGATAAAATTCTATTCACAGTTAATAAATTATTCCATATAATCATTTGTGCTATAATTTTCATTAAAAAGTTGTCCATTCTGTCATCTCGTTCTTTTTTAATTGATTAATGTACCCCGTAGAAGTTGAAATGAAAGAATGAAGAAAAAAAAAAGTGGAAGAAAAAAGGACATGATGATGAGAAAAAAAAAACCCGAGTGGTGATAGGCATAGCAAGCGGTGCCGACAGCGGGGGCGTTCGACAATTTATCGTCTTCATTCACCCGCGTCCATATTTACAACGTCGTTATGAACAATATGGCGCCTATTAAGCGATATATGAGCTATACATGAACATATATACATAAAAGAAACAATCGAATTAATCTCATGATGATGGGCCGCCGCGCGCACAGATAATCAACTCTATAAATATTGATTATTTAATTAATGAATATGATCATTCTATATATATATATATATATATATATATATATTTGTGTGTATGTGTGTATTTATGGTAGACTTTGGTGGCCCATTGAATCGCCCACGTATTTATAATTTATAAGTTTTCAACAGTTGCACAGAATCTCAATTGGCATTTTATAAAGTCATTTTCTTTGTCATTTATATAAAGAATGAGGAGTTTCATGTTTGATAATATATAAAAGAAATGAAGAAAAAAAAGGAGGAAGAGGACATTTTATAAGCAATGGGGAGAGTGAGTGGGTGGAGGGAAAGGAAAAAAAATTAGATGTAAGAGATGTATATAAACCGCTTGTGGTATTTTATCCCTCTGTGGGAACGACACTTCATTGATGGAATCACCAATTGCAGAGTTATTGGTTTAATTGCTAATTGCTAGTACTCTTGGTTCTTAGCAAATTGTAATATGGCGCCGCCGCCTACGAGATCGGGGATTATGGTGAACACACGACATGCATAAAGTGTGTTCGCACTCCATAGTCCACTTGTTTCTCTTCATCAGCGCCATCGCCGCGTCTTTCTTATTATTCTCACGCTATTCTTACCCAACGATTGCATGTGTATATAATTTTAATAATTTTATATATGATTTTTTTTTATTTTCTTCTGGAAATAAATTGTGATTATTTGATGTTTATTTTTTTGGTCAATTTCGCAGAAATGTTTTGGTGGGAGATCCAATTAACAATTACGTAATTTTTTCGTGAAATTGTTGTTTGAGTTTGGACAGAATTTTCTGGGAATTTATGAGATTTGTTATTTGAATTATTTAAAAAAATCGTTTGTGATTGGAGAAAGTTATTGAGAAATTTTGGAGATTCTTTTTCTGAGGAATTGATCATTTGATTGAATATGAATTTTAGATGATTTAAATGTAATTAATCATTAAATTATGAAACAATTAATTGTAATGTTGCAAAATTGTGAAATTACAATGAACTGTGAGCAATTCTGAAAAATTCCTAGAAGTTACTTCATACATATGAAATTTTTGTCAAATTATCTACAAAGTTATTTTGAGTTCTAAAAACTTTGAAGAAAAAACCCAAAAAAACTTTAACTGTAAATTGACAGGAAAAAATTCCCCGAAAATTGCTACGAAAAAAGAAAAGAAAATTTTCATTATTCAACAATTATTCGAAAAATATAAAATAATAATAATTCTATGAAACAAATTTTCTTTATCAAAATTTTCAACAAAACTAAATAATTTGAAATCATTAACCACTGCACTAATTAACAAAATATTATAAAGTTAATTCAAGAGCAACTATTATTCGCCTACAATGAAGAAGTCGAGGACGGAAGTCGCGCAAGATCCGTGAGAATATGCCAGTGAAAAACGCAATGAACTACACATAGACATAAATACATTTATACATTTATACATACTCATACACATATTTGAAAGATGCATACAGGTATATAAATTCTGTTGAATGTATTCCTATATATTCCCTTTTGCGCGCGAGTCTCTCTTCCAAGAAAAGACCACTATACTCGTTTTCATTTCTCCTTACACGATTAGCAGGATTGTGAGACTCACTCCGGCATCTTTATGTACGCGCGCGCTCCATCGCACGGCGAATGGTTCCATTGGTGGCATATAAATAAGTAAGAGTGAGATAGATTGATATGAAGAAAGAAAAGGAACGTTGAGAAAAGATGAGATGAATTCTCATGAAAGATTGTTGTATGCTACAGTGGTGAACACAGAAAATACTGAAGGAGGTATCGCGAAAGTGCGCGCGCGCGCCCGCGCCAACTCGGACCGGCTTGTTGCGAAGTACTTTTTGGCCAATGCGCGCGATAATGGTGGCTAATGATTGGAATCCCTCCACACAAATTTGCCTCATTTCCGAATCGTTAAAATCCCATGTAATGAAGACTCTCCTTTTGCCGCTTGCGCATTCGTTAGAATGTTTAACGATCCTGCTTGCACACGCAGTCATCATTTATTGTGCGCACCAACATCGTTATACTCGACAATTAACATTTTCGTTGGAGTATCATGGAAAATAATAAAAATCACGTGAATTATATGTAACACAATTTATTCATTATATTCTTCTTTCTTTTTTTTTTTTTGTGTGTGTGTTCTTATTATTTTTTCTTGGAATTGTGTAATTTTCATTTGTTAACAGTTCTACGTTAATTTGCTTTTATTTATTTAGATTTAATGTATAATTATTCATCAAGGTTTTTTACTGTTGATGGTTGTGCAATGGAATTGTTGCACTTAATAATTAATATATTCATTTGAATAATTAAGAAAATCACTAAAAGTCACGTGAATTATTTTCCTTTTTTTAATTCATTGAAATTCAATGTAAATGCAAATTGTTTTGTTATTGTTTATAGTATACTAGAATTTTTATATTTGTGATTATTAAAAATGTCATTAGCATATTGTGAAAAATAATGAAAATCTTGTGAGTTTTTTTCGCAACACAATTTAATTATCATGAAGTTTTTCATTTTTTATTCTTTCTGGGAATTTTAGTTCGAAATTTTTTATTCATGGTCAATTTTTCAATCAATTTTGCTTATGTATTTCAATTTGATAAAAATACAAAAACACTTTTGTTATAAATAATTGTATGTAACGACTTACACTCGATAATTAACATATTCGTTAGAAAATCATGAAGAATAATAAAAGTCATGTGAATTATATACATTAAAAATAATTTACGATGCAATCATATTTTTTTTTTCTTATCAATTATTATTTTCTTTCATTCTTGGAATTACATTGTAAAATTATTATTCACAACAAATATTTCCACTCTCTTATTAAATTTACCCTTGATACAGATTTCTCCAAATAATTTTATTATTATTGTCATTTTTCATCATAACATTCTCATTATCATTTTTTATTTAAAATTGTTTCGTAAGCTTGAAGGGTTGCACTTTAAATCACTAGAATGGACATAGCCAACTGCCTGTCACACTACTTATTTTATTCATCTCTATACATCCACCTATTCAAGTAGTATTGCGAGAAGTGAATTTGAATTTTATTCACCCAACGGCATTTTTCTTCAACAATTTCATATAAGTATTGACGTATACATATTGTGAAGGTTTATGAATAGATGGAAAAGCATTGCAGCATTTTATTGGACTGTTGAAAATGTCGAGTGAAGGAAAGGAAGTGAGAGAGGTAAAAAACGACTGTGCGAGACAGAGTGCAAAGAAAAAGAAAAAAAAAACACGTGGCAGCAACTGTCGGACTGTGAATTTGAATGACAAAGTGTACCGAAAGGTATTCACGAGTTCGTCCCAGTGAATTATTTGCATCTAAAGCAGCACGAAAAAGAGATTCATGAGCGAATGGAAGAAGGAAGAAGAGAAAAAGAGAGAATAGGGAAGAGGGGAAGTCACGAGGAATTGTCTGAGGTATTGGGAATGCAACATTGACCAAAAAAGTGATTTAGCATTTTAGGGAAAGTCTGCTCGATGAAAAAAAGTGAACGTGTATGTATATATATATACATATATTTGTGAGTTTCAGATATTCTGGTCGATGAATTGAAATCGCTCGACATATTCTACATCGTTGGGGAAACAATGTAAACTTGGATACGTAGTTAGTATCAATTGACCAAATTCCAATGGAATTTTTCAAGAATTGTCAATAAATCTGAAACGAAACCGACTGAATAACATTTTTTTAATTATGAATAGGAATTTTTTTCTTTACTCCAAGTCTGATTTTCAAAATTATATTCTTTTACTTTGTAACAGGTAAATTAAGTTATAAATTATTAAAAAGAATGCGAATATATCAACGAATTATATGAATTGATAGAATTGTACAGAAAAATAATTTGAGAATTTTTAATTATTCCAAATGAAAATGAAAGGAAATTATTTTCATGTAGATTTCCCTCAGGGTTTTCTTAAAAATAAAGTTCTATCGCATGATTAGTAATAAATTGTGCAACAATACTAAGAAAAATCTGAATAATCTTGAACATTTCCATCAATTGAAACGAATTTTTCAGGAATTATTCAACAACTCTCAAAAAGAAATCAAAAAACTAAAACAATTCCCAACAAATTCTCTTCACACTCATAATAATTATTACACCAATCAATAATCCATCAAATGTGTAAATAAATAGCAAAAACAAAGCAGTGGGGGTAAATATGGTGAATGTATTAAAACTTGAACACAACTGAATATCGGAAGTGTGTCAAATTACAGAGGTGAGTGATATTAATGATTCATAATGACCATGGCATCCACTTCCCTCCATCTTTCATATTGCATTTCTCTTTCACTCTAAACCCCTTCTTTCACCTTCGTCTTTACTAAATTTTTCTTCATCCCATTCCCCACCCATACAAAAGCCATGTTTGGGCTTTTGCAAACTTTTATATACATCCCACAGCTGTATAGAATATTTCTTACCATATATAAAATATCCTCGAATGCCGAAGGGCACTTCACCATCAACCTACAACTCGCCACATTTTCGACGCTATTCGTATACAAACGCAATTCACTTTCGCATCGAATTCATGGAATAAACATTAAAAATGAAAATTACTAATTGACCAATCGCTAATAGCAATAAGACAAACAACAGGTCTCTAAATGCTATAAAGCAAAATACCAGGTTGAACACACCAATATCTCTTACTCCCCTTTTTTTTTTTCTGTATTCATTTTTCTTCTTTACATTTCACTACACACACACACACACACCATACGCTTTTGTTTTGTCTGTATATTCGCTTATTATTGTTGTTATTTTCTGCTGACTTATAAGACCATGATATCGGTCCATGGTGAATTGCATAGAGAAAGAGAATAAAAATTGTTGAAAGAAATAAGTTGGCAAGTGGAGGAGTGAAAGAGAGCGAATTGCAGCGCTTCGAATCTCACTCTAGTTACGACCGGTTCGAGATTTCCAAGAGGACGATTCAAGAGTGGGAACGAGAGGGAGTGAATGAAGTGTAGGAAAGAGAGAAAGAGGGAGAGAGTGAGAAAAAAAATATCATACTGTAGATTTTTTTGTCTGGACTTGAGAGTCGAGTGCTTTTACCTTTTTTTTTTCTTCCTTCACGTTGCTACTTTTTACTTTATTTTTCGCTTATACTCAGTTGGTCCAACTGTAACAAGGGGGTGAAACGATTTACGCGCCCAAGCACCGACCACTCGTTTCGATATATAGATATATAGTTTGTATCAATGTCGCCCTGAGGCAGACGCGAGAGGTAGAGCTGTCTCCGTTCTGCGACTTTTAATGATGTTCAAAGGAAAGAGAAAAGAGAATGGATTGAAAGAATGAACGAAGATGAAGAGAAAAAAATAGATTGTGCATGATTTTTTTTTTTCAGCGTTCGTTTTTGTTTCTGGAGAATGGATGGATAAAGGAAATTTTTTGAGACTGCTGGTCGCGCTTTTTTTTTCAA
Source organism: Meteorus colon (assembly GCA_030523085.1). Classification (NCBI taxonomy): domain Eukaryota; kingdom Metazoa; phylum Arthropoda; class Insecta; order Hymenoptera; family Braconidae; genus Meteorus; species Meteorus colon. The sequence continues at coordinate 217,861 of JAPYZH010000063.1, forward strand.
GTGAAAACTTTTCATTTCAATTGTGACACATTGTCATGTAGTGCACTGTCATATTTCGAGAAGATAAAAAATGTGCCGCTCATTTTAGACAGTTTTGATGTTCATTTACTTGCTGCGGCACTATTTGACTTTTTGTTGTTTTGTATTTTTATTCGTTGATGTATATGTACTTGAAATGTTGTAAGTGTGTGGGTTTATTTTTTTTTAGAACACACGTACGCGACCCTCGTAAAAGGCGGCAGGCGCAAACTGATGACACCTGTCGTCGTTGGGCCAAGATCACGCTCGTTTGGGCTCAGCGAAAATACTGCGGGGGATGACGAGAAAATGTCAATGTGGACATGAGTGAAGATGAGGGAAAGGGAAAAAATATGAAGAGAAAAATGGACACTTTTTGGTATTTAATTTGAAGTGTTGGGTTTTTTTGCATAGGATTGAAATTGAAGGAAAGATTTTTCTTGTCAATTATCGGTTTGATATGGATTTTATGTCAACTTCTTGTCAATCTATTTTTTTATGTTATAGAAGAGACTATTTGTAGATTGGGTAACTATTGTGATTGCATTGTCTAATAGTTAACGCCAAGAATTTACTGAATAACAAAAGAAAATGAGGAATTGATTGAAAATAGTGAAGCAAAATTGATTTCCAATTATTGTTGAAGTATTTTCTAAAAATAAAAATTCTTATTTGTATTTTTTATCTCATTTTATGTTCAAAGACGATGTCAATTGGTCCATTTGCCAAATTTTTATTGTTCTATTTCTTTCAAATTTAGAAAATTGCAGGAAATTATGTCTCAAAGTGATATATATAGAAATATTTTGGGCAGTTGCATTCTATTTTTTACGACATTTTTTTCCTAAAATTTCAAATACTTTTTATCATTTATTTTTTACTGTTCGTGGCTTCATTTATCTTTGTTTTGTATTTTGTTTCTTCTGTCAATAATTAGATAGTGCATTCGAGTTCCATGTTTTGTGCAATAGCGTAGAAGACACAAAATAATGGCGGTTAAATGTGAAACAACACACAAGAGGATAAAAGTAAAAATGACAAACTGAGCGCTTCGCTTCGTGGCTCAAGCAAATGTAATTGGCTTTATGGCATGGTTTACGTGGAAAAAAATTAGCTTGACGATAAAAGGGCCACAGAGTGTGCGGAGTCTTTCGTCGGTAGAACTAAACTCAACCGCAGGAATTTTGTTTGACTCTCCGACGACATATACACCACAAGACATTTATATATCAATGTATTTCTTGTTACTTTTATCATTTAAATTCCATCAAATTTATTTTTTTTTTCTCTTCTACTATAATGAAATCAATATGAGGAAAGGCCATTCCTTTCATTTTATTTACCTTGAATTGACTCAGGTGATGCGGGCTCTTTATCGATTCGTCCAAGTGCATCGCTCGCTGCAACAAAAAGAAAAATATAGAATTCAGTTAAAAATTATTTTGCATTTTAATTCCTAGTATTTATTATTAAATAAATATTTCTATTTAGATTTTCATAATGTCGATAATCCAACAATAATAATGTAGGAATAATTAAATTGTGAAGAATTGATGATAAGAATAAATATACAGAAGAAAAAAGGACAAAATAGCAAACAGAATTTTCAGTTTGCAATTAATTGCATTAATTTGTGAATAATCAAATAAATATGAGTACTTAATATATTTACACATTTTTAGTTCCTGCCATAGAGAATTTTCATAGAATTGAAATGAAATTTATTTCATCTCAAACAAATAATTGATTTTCATGATATGACGACAGCCAGCTGAGAAAATATATTTTTTCAAAGTACAGAAAAATGGAATGTAAGAAAAAATCGATTTTTCAGAATGGGAAAATAACCCCCCTTGATTTGAAAAAAAAGTCCGGGTATTCATACATATACGATAAGGTGATTTTGTCTAAGGACCCTCATACGTCACCGTGGCAGTGGACTTGAGGGGAAATGGGACTGACCAACGGATGTAGAGAGAATAAGCAGATAAAAAGAAAAAGAAAATGAGAAAGAGAGTGGAATAAAGACACTCCTGCTGCCACCTACTGCCCCCTTGGGGCTCGCAACTCACTTCGGACTTGTATTCAGATAATCCTACACCATTTACCCGACCGCTCTATATCTTCTACTGACATATCAATATGCGATTATTTGTCACGTTCAACAATACGAAGAGTTCTCATATAAATAAATGGCAATAATTATTCATCCCACTTTTTTTCTTGCAAAGAAAAAATAAAAAAATTATTTCAATCTATGCAAAGATATTAAAATCTTTGTAAAAAACAGTTTCCCATACATTTTATAAAATTTATAATGAAAATTCCACTGTCAGAGTTATTTGTTAATACTAAATTAGATATACAAAGTTAAAGTTGAACATTAAAAGTTTCTTCGATGACAAATTTTACATTATAAGGGAAAAAAAGTAATTTACTGTTGTTGTATTTTTATGATTTCGTAATCGATGATAATTGTTAATATTTTATTGATACAAATTGTAGAGCTCATCAAAGTCTAAATAAATTAATGATTGAATAGATAAATAAATGGATAAATCAATGAATTTTCAATTTTTCCAGAATTTTTATAAGTTTCACATCCTCCAAATGAAAGTGAAAGAAATATCAATTGAAAAAAAAGGAAATAAAGAAGAATAAGAAATTGAATAAAATTAATTTTCTATTTGTTATATATAAATATCCTGTTTGAATGAAAACTATAATAGAATAAATATCAATTTAAAAAAAATATCCTACAATTTATCCATCATACCAAATTGACAATAAAATAAATTGAAAACACTGAAAATAACATTTAATATTGAAAATGATTATCAATGAAAAATTTGTCACGAAAGAGAAAATTTATAAATGATGTGTCTTATATATTTGACTACTACATAGATGCAATAATAAATTATTTGACGAGTAATAAGATACGAATGAGGGAGAGAGAATAAGGAAGGGAAGGAGATCGAAGTCACAGGGTGACGTTGGTCAGTAAAAATCGATGGATTACTGAAGCACGAATTCACCAGAGTGTCGTAAAATGGACACATAACCCAGACCATATTATATAGTTGTACGTGAACAGGGTATTTTTTTTTATGCGAAAAATTTCATGATGTGTTTAATACATTTTCTATACTCTACACTTCTTTCCCCTCCTATCATCCATCACCATTCTAAAACTGAATTTTTTTATTCACAATAACAATATTAATTATAAACAGTCAAATAAGTTTAGCAATTGATTGTAATACTTGGAATCAAATAAATAAATTATAAGTCAATCTTGTTCTATTTTTCTGTCAGTTCTTTCTTTTTTTTTGCTAGATATATACATACTGCCTTATTATTTGTTTAAATTATTCATCGAAAATTTGATTAGCAACTGACAAATAAAACCACAAGTTCTGAATTGCGTGTTGAATTACGTGGATATTATAAGCAAAATCAATTCAACTATTTCTCATTTTGTATTCATAAAGGTCAGTACATTATTTTGCCATTTCTAATAAATAAGAAAAGAAAAAACAAATAAACAATTGTATAGAAGAATCGATTGTATTAACCAAACACAAATTTGTTATCAATTGTAATCATAAATGTAAAATTGTTGAATTTTAATAATGATTCATTTTCATTATTCTTCAAATTACTGAAGCAACAATTAATTTATTAATGTAAAAATTGATTAGTATTCAATATTGAATAAATGAATATTTTTATTTATTTATTTATTTGTGTGCCCAATATTTATTGCAAATATAAAAGACAGATGAAAGCTTCTAATCTGTAAAATATTAATCAGTAGTAAACCAACAACTAATTATTGTTAATTAATTAACATTATCCACAATGATGAAATTGGACGTTTTTAATTTTTACAACTGATAATAATGATAGTGAATTAATGTTTATTAAATATTGTTTCAAAATAATTAATATTACAAACTGACCAAATCCACCAAACTATCACTTCTTGTCTGAGCTCTTAAATGCAACTGGGACGTAACAACACTGACACATAAATCAACCGTTACAACAAATTCCTTCTTAACAAGGCTCCTTAAATATCAATAAATCTCTATTCCCCTTTAAATAAACTGTCTATTATAAATAAACAAGGAAATATATTCACGACAACTTATATGTCTGTTAATATTCACAAAATACCATAAATTACCAACATTTTAATAAATCTCCAACAAACACATTTCATTTATATCCAACAAATCATTTTGAGTATAAATAAAAATTCAAATTGAATATTTGAAAATGTAGAGAAAACAAACTAACAATAATCAAAAAAATACATGAGGTAAAATCACTCAATTATTAATCATGACATTTTTGTCGGTTTGCCTTGTCGTTTTCACATGTACAACAAACATAAACACACATTGTGTATGAATATATATAACAATGTCCACTGTGGTAAAAAAAAATTGTTCTCGTGTCCAGCGAATAACTCAGTATGTAATCATACATATAAATACGTATATCGATGCATGTATATGTGAACTCTATGCATAAACGAGGGGGTTGAATTCGGTGTTTCCACATCTTTTTTTCTTTCCTTCCTTCGTTTTATTCATTTTTCTTCTTGCTCACGATTGCTATGAATACGAAATGTGTTGGGCTTTGAATCTGGTTTGCGTGAATGTGGTTACGAGGGTGGGAGAGTTTGCGACTATATATATATATATATATATATATATATGTATATATGTGATATCGCACACAACATTGGTGCATCAATTTTTAAAAAGCTCCCAAGACCGCATATACGCATTCTGAATTGAACTCAGAAATATTATTTTAACCACGTTTCACCATTCGGACTTCAATGTAATGCTACCTCCATGGGGACATTCATTCGCTTCGTTGCATCTGAATATTAACTGTGAGAATGTAAAAGGAAAAATAAATCATACGAATAATATTTCATATTTGTATCGTTTCGAGAAAATAAACATTTTTATTATTGGAAGAATAATATTCGTCAATTGATAGACATTGTATGATTTGCAAATTGTTTATTTGAAAAGAAGGAGAATGGTTTTTGTGAATATTAAGAATATTTACTATTCTCATTGTTTTTTTATGTATAATAAGTAATTTTTATGTAAATTCTGGTAAAACAATTCGCAGAGATAAAATTGATTGTCAATTTCAAATACTACAATTTTTTTGATGAACTTGTGATTATTTGTCATATAATTTTGAAATTATGTAACTCTAGATCTGTTAGTCCTGCCAACTGCCCCATAGATTTTTCTTATGCAAAATTTTCTAACAAAAAAGAAAGTCCTGATGTTGTTCTTACGTATATTCAATGGTTTTCCAGTTATAATTAAAAAACTCCCGGACAATATTCCAAGTAAAAATGACTGAAACACATCTCTCTATTCTTCATGTAAATCTTCCACAATAACAAAAAATATTTCACAATGAATTAAAAAAAACAAATATGCTCGTACAATAGTCCAATAATATCCTAAACAAACTCCCTAAGAAAATATTTTTAATCATCCCAAAACACAAATACCCAAAAATAATTATCATTCATAATTTTCCTCTCACAATTCCACAATCATCAGTGTACCAATCATGTCAGTCGTTTTCTATTAAAAATAAATCAATACCAAGGGTGTGACAAGAGTGCAAATCGATCCATCATTATCGTCCTGTTAATCGCTCTCAAACGTTGCTAATCCTCCAAATGAAAAAAGGAAATAAAAAAGGGAAACGAATAAAAAAAAAACCTGATGGATTCCGAAATAATTGCTGTCCAATGCGTACCACTACGATGGGGTGGATTCGATCCACGCCCATTCACAGATGGCTTACGAAGAGAGAAAGAGAAAAAAGAACAGAAACATCCTAGACGCATATATATATATATATATATCACTTAGATACAGGCTGTAACACAGAAAACAAAAAAGGAGGGAAAAAAAATAGAGATGAAATAATTCGTCAAGTAAAATTACGTGAAACATTATATGAAATTGATGAGATTTATATCCCTACTATAGACATATTTATATAAGTATATACATATATATTATATATTTTCATGTATCAGTAGAAGGGTTGGGGTGTGTCCCGCGTGCCAATCGTGTACGGTGCGTGGGGTTGTACGACATACAATACCCCTATTTATATTATCACTTCTCATTCTTTTTTTATAGTTCCGCTTTCTTCATTTTTTTACTGTACCTCACTTATCATCAATGCAATATCTTCACCCTATGTAATATCTCGTATGGTTTATCATAATCATTAATAAACACCCCCAATTGTATGACAGATTTTTATTTTTATAATCCAAAATGTATAAAGTTGATGAACGAATAATTTATTCAAATGTGACAATTTTCTTAAATCAATAATAAATATTTGGGGATTTTTTTATTGTTTCAATTTATAATCAAAATATTGAAGCTTTGGAAGTGAAATAGTAAAAAGTTCATGAACTGTAAAGTAATTAATCGTTCTTTTCTCATGATATAACAAAAATAAAAAGAGGAAAGTAGAAAAATTGAAGAAAAATTGTTCTATGAAAAAACTATTAAGTTAATTGTTACATTAAACTGTCCATAGAGCAAAATTTATGGTGGATGATTTTATAACTCTGTCTCACACGAAAAACACAAACAAACACTCAAATAACTTTATAAAAAATTTTTTCATACCAACATTATATATTTCATTCTGAATTAAATTGTCAGTAATTTTTCAAGTGTGCTGTTTTATATCTTACAATTTTTATTGTAAAGCCAATAAATGTGAAATTCTACAGACAACCCATAAAAATAAATAAATAAATCCATATGAACATATACATCCCATAAAATAATGTGTCCAGTGAAAGCAACAATGAACCATTAGCATTATTACCTAGAAAATAAAAGCCACTAAAAAAAACTACACCATCTGAATTATAACTCATTATAAAAAAAGGAAAATAAATAGTTAACCAACCCTTAAACAACAATAACAAAAATCACAAAATAAAAAATCCTATCAAACTTAATAAATCAATTAAAATTTTTCATTATCATTTAAAAGATAAATCAATTCGTGGTGATTATTCTTCATATTTCTTCTTCTTTCATTTTCTTATCATAAAAGATCTTTGATTAAAGCTTTCTGAATTATGCGAATATATTTAATACACCTATGAGATATATATATACGTTTATATATCTACATATACATCACGATGGAATATTTATGAATAATGCAAATGCGGGGCGTGCGGCGTCATTAAAAAATAATAACAGAAATTCGCCTTAATTGGCACAATAGACGCTACAACACCCGATGCACTTGATATATTTACAGTCAAGACTACATATATATGTATATATATGTTATATGTTATATATATATATATATATATATATATATTATTACAAGTCTTAACAATTAAACTTGATGTGCAAGATAGATCCTGATGCAGTTGTTGCTACTTGGTCATAATTACGTGGTAATTAGAGAGGTTTGTCGGCAATTAACTTTGTGAATATCATCGTCTTTCATATACATAAATAAAATATTTTACAATTCTACATTGTCCAACTCTTCTCAATGAGACCCTTCAATAACCTGTAGAAAAATTCCATCATCCCCCAACTTAATTTTCGAAGAAATACAGAAAAAGAAAAATCAACAAAATCAACTGAAATAAAATGAAGAAAAGAAAATGAAATAAAAAAAATTAACTATAATTTTATTTCATTAAGTAACTCAAGCTGTTTCCACGTGAATGAAATAAACTCATTTACGTGAAAGAAAAAGGAAAGACAATATTGAATCTCTAGACAATTTTCCTTTTGCCAAACAGAAAAAAATAAATAAATAAATAAACGAACTTTCGAATAAGAAAAATCTAATATATATCCTAATAATGTTTCTCTCATTCTTCACAAGCTTCTGTACACGCTTGTGTTGTAATTAAGTTATAAGTAAGCAGGGGGTGGGTGGCTAGTGATGATGGTATATAGATGGTGAAGATGGAATAAGTGTAAGAGATGAAAAAGAGAGAAAATGAATAAGTGAAATAGAAGAAGTAAAATGAAAGACGAACTCTGCGCGATTGGAATTAGAAAAAGAACAGTAAGTCTTTGGGTATATAGTCGAGAAGTGGAAAACAATGAGGGGTGGGTTTTTGGGTGGGTGTGAGAGAGCGTTGGATTAATCTAGACGATACATTATATCCAACGTGAGTGGTTGTGGCAGAATGTAGAAGGCCAGTTGGTTTGTGTCGCAAATGACTGGAGGAAAAATAGAAATAGATAGGCATCCGTAGAAGCCCTCAGCATCAATTCACCCTTAGATGTACACACGTGTATTATATACATGTATATATATATATATATATTTATGTACATACGTAGAAGCATATGAGTTGGCAATTAGTTGTACCATAACTCTCAAGTCTCAATAAAATAAAATGTAATAATAAAACAATTCTTCGAAACAATATATAATATTAATAATAATTGTTATAGATTTATTTTCAGTAAGAAAAATATTCGTTGAGAGCACTCAGGAGCGATTACATGATGTAATTGATTATATTTGTGTGATGATGTTGTGTAGTTGACAGCGGAGAAGGGATGGAATTCAATAATAAAGAGATGGAATATTATTTTCTTGGTATTCTTGTGGATATTGATAAATTGATGCAGGGTAATAATTTGTTTATTCGGAAATGTTAATTGTGGTATGTTGAGAAATTGATGTACATCGATTATATAAATTGTGAGTGATTATTTTATCGAGTGTTTTTTTTTTGTATTATTTTGTTTACGATAATGATGAAATATGAGTTGATTATAATCGATAATAATTAATTGAATCTTATTATTGAATTAAAGTTGAATGGATGTAACAATTATTTTGTGATTGGTGGAAGGATGGTGATCATGTTGATATTATTTATGACATGGTAAAAGTGTTTTTATAAATAAATTTTTGTTTATCAATTTTCATTATCCCATAATAAACCAAATTCTCTAAATCAAATTCCAAATTGTCATTTTTTCCCAACGCAGAATTATCTACCAATTAATTTTAAAACTAACCTCACATTGTATAAAAGCTCAAAATAAATCATCAATTATATCAAATTGAAAATTATCCATAAATATTAATGAAATATTCACTGCAATGCTTCAATTTTTTTATTTTTATAAATTATACGACGATATATAAATCCTACCAATGTTATATATACACCAAGAGCAATCTATATATCTCATTATTATCTCGAGCTTAATAGAGATCGCAAATTTTCACGATTATAACGTACATATATTTATATACATAAGCAACTAACGTCAATGTTGGAATGAGAGTTACCTGGTTAACGAGGCCTCTGCAACTCATAACGCTTAATTAAGCCGCCGGGGTCGCGCGGTCCCACTATGCGGTAACGGGCGTATATATGTGTGAGTATACATGTGTGTATAGAAGAGGGCAATAGGTCCCAAGTGCGCGCGTCCATATAGGACCCAGGCGCGGTCTTACGGAGGCCCGCGCGATCGTGACCAAACCCGCGCGTTCAACGCGGCCAGATCGTACGATAACAATCTCTGATAAGAACGCCCTCCCAAGATTGCCACGAGCCTCCATTGCTATATATATATACATAGAAACATATGCTGGAATATGTGTGTGTGTGTGGGTAAAGAGAGAGGACACGAGTCTTAAACCCCCGACCAATCTGACGTGTATGAACACGTTTATACGTACACGATTATATTCATGTTGACTGTAAAGTTGAAACCCCACGCGTTGAATATTGGGCCTGATTTTTTTACTATTGTTTTTTCTTTCTTAAATGTGGGGGAATAAGAGGAAAATTCAAGAAAAATTGTGGATGTGTTGGTGGAGCTGTGAATGATTAGAAATGTAAGTGGATGATGGAGTAAATGAGTTTTTTTTTCAGTGATATTGATACAAAGTTGCGTTTTTTGTGAGTTGGTTGTTGATTTTGTTTTGGTTGAGTTTTTGGATTTGTTTATCTGTATAATTGAATTGATTTGGCGAGAACTCTAAAATTCTCTTTTATGTTAATTTGGATGAGATAATTCAAGTGGATTAAAAGAGGAAAACACTGACAGATATTTTTCTGGGGAAATCATGTGAATGAATTGTCATACATCATTGAAACGTTGGACATTTAAAATTATCTGAGAATATGAAAATTTTTAGATATCATATTAGGATTTATTGAAACATTGTTGTAATTAATATCACAAATATTTGAACCAGAATGGTCGGAATTTGTTGCTTGTTCGATGTAAAACAAAAACTTGTCAAAGTTACCAATGAAAGGATTAGTATAATTAATTCATTTTTTTTTCTTTTTGAAAGGTAAATTACACATTGGCCTTCTATATCCAATCGATAAGAGCATCAAGGCAAGAATAATACACCTCCATAACCTATCCCTATATATAAGAAACATTTTAATAATCCGCTTAAACTATTTTCACTTATTAGCTTAACCCAGAAACACTTCAAGTGCTTGGATAAAATAATGATGATAAAATAAGGATGCATTGATATATATTTCGATTAAATTTAATAAAACCGAATCGAATATGTCAATTATTCGTAAATAAATTTGTATATTCAATGATCAATAGTTACGTCAGAGAATGATAAATAAAATAAGAGAATTTTATTTTTTTCTCAATTGGAATAATTGATAAAAATGTTGAAAGATTAATTTCTTTTAAGTTTGATAATTAATCGATGATGAGTGGCAGGATAAGCCCACTTGATGTAATCAAAAGTGTAACTATTGAGTGAGGGTTGTATTGTAATATATGTGTGCACAACCCCTTGCTACACATGAAGAAGAAAAGAAAAAAAAACATTGTAGAAGAAAAGAACGAGGGGAAAATAACCCAAGAGACTTTAAATTTATAGCGAGTGGAGTTTAAAATCAAAAATGGCGACTTAAAATCTCACCCCATTCTGTTTTACACTACGCATATATACTATCGCAAATGTGATTCGACGCGGAGGTTAGCTCTGTAATCAGAATTGCGTAGGGGTTGGATTTGAGACTTTAAAACCGCACCAATCACTGCACAACAAAAATTTATTCTCAAAGCAAAAGAAGACAAAAGTAAAAATATGCAAAGAAATAAATAACAAATTGTAAAACTTTATAATATTTTATTCTGTTAATTTTCATTAGCAATTTTATTTTGCATAAGGGTGAAAATGGAGTATGATGTCATTTTATTCGTATCTTTACCCCTGTACTGATGAATTATTATGTGGGCCAATGGGAATGCAGATCAAATGGTGAATGATCTTGGCTTGAAATATCATTGGGGAGATTGACAGGGATATTTATAATGTATCTATGTGCATGAATCTCTATGTATATAAGCGTCGTATGGGGGTTGAAATGTACAGGGAGTTGGCGCGTCCTACGCTAACCCCTCACGAAAAAAAAAACGTCAAATTTTATACGGGCATAGAGTTAAATTCAGTCAAAAATAAATGGGAAAAAAATTTATTCAAACAATTTGTATGGAATAATTTTCTTTTTGTGTTTCAATTTCGGTTTAAAATATTTCCAGGAATTTTTTTTCCTTTCTCACATGTTCATTAACAATATAAATACTATCTAATATTCAAGGTTACACGACATGTTGCACCATGCGGGAAGAAATATATAAATATATATTTATATTTAATAAATTGTGACACAAGGAGAATATGCTGGTGCATTATTCACTGGGAAATTTTTTAAATGAGAAAACTGAAATGTAAACACTGTTATCAATTAATAATTGATCTATTCATATAAGTTAATACCAAAAATTAATAACAATTAACTCACGTATACGAAATTTGAGTTTTGCATCAGCGTGCATTTTTTTTTTCACTCGAAAATGACAAATTCCAACAACCATTCCAAATTATTATCACAAATTCCACAATAATAATAAATAAAATCAAAACCAAAACATCAATAATTTCAATCTAAAAATCCTTTCACAATTTTTTAGTCCTCTCAAAAATTTCCAAAACAGAACAATTGGAAAATAATAAATTTCATTTTTCTTTATTGTCTCATCTCTTCAATTCACAACACTAAAAATGAATTCCACTCATTAAAGCATCGACAAAATAATATAAAATAAACCAAATTGAAAAATTACAAAAAATAAAAATATCAAAGATGTTATGTTCAAATTAATCAATTTTTCCCTCGCAATTTATTCACACATTTTATCTATTCATTCGTCAAATAATTTATGCAATTGTTTTTTTTCGTGCATTTCACAAAATTTCTGTTGAAGTTCGCCAGTCGGGGGCAACTTCTCTACTGCTGAGCCAAAAGAGCTGTCCGTTCGCGATGGTCAGCACACTGCCCCTCTTCTCAGATGTTCTGGGGTCTATATCGTTCTCTTACTTGCTCTAACAGTATTTCGTGCACCCCCGCGCACTTATTTCACTCACTCTCACCACTCATCCCACTCCCTAGCACTCTTTCTCACCACGAGGGTACATACATTATCCGCCCCTGATCCTCACCCGCACCCGCCACGTTTCACTCCTAAGTATATATAACCGTATTCTGCCTACTGAATTATAGAAACGTTTCTTTTTCCCCAATATCTATCGATACACATTCAGATATCCATCTATATCTTATACATGCACATATATACATATATATACATAGAATGTTGCTTAGTGAAGACAAAAGGATGTGCATTTACCATATTTAACTGCATCGCTATTAATTCAAAATTGATTACACACAACTTATAAATTTCATGATCACTCCTAATATACATTTGGCAATGATGGATTGTAATGATTTCTATTTTATTCTTTTGTTTATATGGGCATTAAATATTTATACTGTCCATACATTCATATTTCGATAAACTCGAATTAAAATAAAATCTATGGGAATTTCCCATTATGTCTAAATATTGTTTGCTCTGCAATAAATTTTGCATTTGTTAGGGATTTGTTTTCCCTAACAGTTGAGATAGGGTTTGATATTTTGATCGCGTTGAGAAACTTTTATTGTCTTCATCTTTTTCGAAAATAGCTGAATTAAATTTGTAATAGAAAAAATCGCATTGTGATTAATATTGAAATACTTTTTTTATGTTAACTTGTAATTCGAGAGTGATAAAAAGATAAGAAAGTATGAAATATTAATCTCAACATCTGGATAGAATGAAGGAAACAAAAAGGAATCTCACAAATGATACGAAATGAGAGAAATAATAAAATGGAATTGTTGTTTTAGTTGATGAATTGTTATTGCTAATTGTTCAATTGATAGTAAATTTTATATTATATTCATACACATTTTATCTATATCAATTACTATATTTTAATACACTCAATTATTTAATACCCAGATCGATGTGCAGATAAAAAAATTAATTTAATTCAGTTAATTAATCAATTGGTTTAATTATTGCCAGTGCCCTCATCACGTGGTCTGCTGTTAATTCAACTAATACTGACAATGATATATCATTCAACAATTGAATGAGACGCCAAAACGTTCGTTCCCACCATCACTAACACACACTCGAATAGTATTCTCAATGATTCAACTTTTATTTCTTCCTTTCTTTTTATTTTCTTTCAACAATTTTTTTTCTTTCACCACTTTGTTTTTTCCTCAATTTATTACATGCACAACGTATATATACAATTACCACAATCAATATTAATTCCACAGTAATTATATCGAGTGTATATTCATGTACGTCACGCGAATGTTTATAACTTGCAAACGAAAAAAAAAAATAAAATGAAATAAAAAAAGGCAATGTTGAATAAAGAGTAAATGAATATTATTTAGAGAAATTTTCGTTCTTTTTGCAGAATTCCTTCTACTGTTTTTTTTTTTGTTGTTGCACGCCACGCAGTATTTCCAACAATTTAAATGCGCTCATGTAAAGTCCGTCGAACCCTCATTGAGAACGTTATAAAGAGGGTAAAGAATCGGAAGGGGCCATTGATGATGACGATTTCAGAGAGGGTGAATTGTTGAAACAGGGAAACTGTGGCACGCGCACACTTTTCATCTCTTTCACTCGCTTCTACCTCTTATCCCTGCACCCGGCAACCTTTCGATACAGTATGTTACTGTGCTATATTATGTTTGATCCGGAAGAATATTCACGCTTGGAATAAATATCACAGGATAATTCTTCGTGGTAATTAATTAATGGAAATTTAAAATGGCAATAACGTTTGTAAGTTTCTTAACATATATTTTTTATTGTTGTAAAGAATTTTTATATCAGTTGTTGATGGAATTTATACTGAGAATAAAAATGGCGAAGAACATTTCATTGAGACAAAAATTGAATTGGAATTTTTGTTTGTTCGTACAATTATTCAGACTTAATTTATTTTCTCGTTTATATTCAGTGAAATTGTTTAAGGATAGTCAAACAGGCAATTGAACATTTACTATGAATTGTTTATTATTATAAAAACAAAAATCATCCACTGAATAAAAATTTTCCTTTTTCCAAATAATATCTTAAGCCAAGAGAAAATAACTAAATAAAATTCAAACATTTAAATGAACCGCAAAAAATTGCATTTCATTCTCCAACGCGTTCGTGCACGCACAGAATACTTTTTTTTTCCCTACTCTACCGCCTCCTTTATCTCATTTATTTTCTTCAGCATTATATTGAAGCTGCATTGATGCACACACGTAAGTAGTCAGGAGGCGCACACACCCACGCTTCAGGGGTTTGGGGTCAGCCGGCCACATTTTCCTTTTCACTCTTGCCATTATGCGACTAAAAATCCTCATCTCTCTCTTACTCTCTGACTACAATTTTCTCTTGCATTTGACCGGAGCATTGTCCATCACAGAATGGTCCATTGTCGAATTGAATCATCGAATGTATAGAAGGGATAGGGTGGAAAATATATTCAGTGATGGCCGATGGTCAGTGGCCATTATTGTTAACCTACGCACAACTAAATAAATATACATATATACATTGTGATGTGTTTGAGCTCTCGTGGAAAATGTGGAGCGTGGATTTTACGTTCCGCTTTTCCGCTACACATTTATATAAATGTATTATATATGTAAAATGTGTAAATATGTTTGAGAGCACGCGCGTGCTCTTGTACATAAAGTCGCGTATGTGCAGTGAATTATTGGCTTAATTGTGCGTTCTATTTCACAGTTGTGCTGTGAGTGGACAAGGGGGAAGAAAACTATTGGACAAATTTCCGGACGAGATGATCATATATAACGTTTCGCTTTCAAATTGCATTTATAAAAGTTTGCCACGCGACTCAAATTTGTAGTATTGCGTTTAAATTCTCTGTGGGAAATTTATGTCAATGTATTAATTTTTATTCTTCTCTTATTTTAATTATAGATCATTTGATTTTGTAGTATACTCTTACAGTTTATTCCACAATTTTATTTACTGTTATAAATTAGTTTCAATCATTGAAAAGAGAATGACAATTTGTTGTTGGATAAAATAATTTTACAAAATGAATAATTGAAAAAAATTCGAATTCATCTATTGCATTTTATCATCAACTGCATTTATATAATAACACTCGAAACTTCTTTTTTATATAATCACTCACACTTGAATATTATTGAGTTTAAATTCTTGTCTAACTCCACATAATTATCACATTGTGAATTAATAATTAGACTTGTATGTTAAAACTTTCTGATCAATTATGACGATATTAATCAGTCAGTTTATACATTCGCGTTTATATAATATAAAAATAAAATTTTATTGTCATTTCCTATATTTTTTAAATAATACACAGAATAATTATTCATTACACTAATTAATAATCGTTATGACATCAAATTAAAAACTTTATCGAATCGGCAAAGTTAAATTAAATTTCCCAACACAACCAGAATTGTTTTGTTTATATTGAGAAGAAAAAAATGAAGAATTAAAGCAAAACAAAAATTTTTGAACTCAGTTATAATAAAATCAATAGACAAAGTCACATAAGTAGCAGAAAAATTTCACAAATAATTACCAACTAATATAATAACAGTGAAAAAAAATTGATTCAATTGTAAGCTAGCGAAGAAAATAAGTAACACAATTAATTCCACCAACATATTCACATTACAATTGACTTCAATGCAATATAGAGCATCATAATATGAAATTAATTTACAATAATTAATAATATCCTCATCAATCTATTGCAAAGAACAATTAGATATTTATCTTTGTATTTCCCAAATAATTTTGTTTCTTCAAACAAATAATTAAACATTGAAACATTTTGAGTGTCGTGAGCTCGTATGGGCGGATGAAAATTTATCAAAATTCGTTCTTTTGTGTATAATGTATATACACATTACACATACTATACATATTGATACATAGCAGACTATATTTTTCAAATGCAGGGCGAGTGAATGCATTGTATCAAACAATGGTAGGAAAACCGAGGGGTCAAGCGAGATTTGTTAGGGGGTGCGTTATTGTCCACTCTACACAATCACGTAGACGTATTCACATATTCATATTTTTATATATAGACAGATATATATGCGGATGATTATTACTTTGGCAAAAGAGTCGTGTGCCACTATTCCGTGTACAGAGGTCAAGTCGAAGGTCATAAGGTCGTGTTGTCAATGATGCACATGGCACACTCAGCTTCATCATGTGCCTCAACTACATGACATAATGTCACTTTGTTCAATTTTCCCCCCCAATCATATTCTTCATACTTTTCAATCAAATTACAATTGACGATTATTAATATCTAATGATTAATTGGGCGACTTTTTTTAGTGCTATTATATTTGATGAAAGTTTAACGATTGATGAGGAATTAATGTCAGGTGTTGATTACTAATTTTATGGTAAATCATAAAAATAATTCAGTTTATATTGGTAGGACTTGATAAGATCAGAGAAAGTTTTTTAATATTTTTATTTTCGTAATATCACTATTGTTAGCAACTAATTCACATCGATAGCTATTTATTAATTATATTCTTCATAGCAATACTAAATAATATAATTTAAATACCGAATCAAAATTTACAAGAAATTAAACTTTGAAGTATTAAATATTTGATCAATGTTGAATAATTTGGTTTTACTATCATTTTTCTTTCTATTCTTTTTTTTTTCTTATTTTATTTTTGTTGCTATTTAATTTTGAATGTGTCATATAATTTACAGGAGTGTAATGTGAAATATATTATTTATGTAAAAGTAGCTGTAATGAGTTGCTGGAATGAGACTACCTGAGACGAGCTGGGTCAAGAATTTTATTTTACTATTTCTCATTCATTTCTTCATCTGCTTTTTCCTTTTTTTTCCTTTCTTTTTCCAATTCTCGACAATTCCAAACGCGCGGCATTCGAGTAACATGCTAATGTCATGGGCCAACGGTGACTGCAGGCACCAAGGCGGACCCTTGATGGACTAATACAGTAAGAACTCACACAGTGCACTGTCGCTGCATACAAGTAGTTTATATACCTTGATCTTAATACTCTCATTACAATCTCGACCACGTTCTAAATCGTGCTCAAACATTCCTTTTTCCTTCTTTTTTTTTTTCTATTCTTTTGTCATTTTGGCTAAAATTTTTGCATTTTTATAAAAGAATATTTATGTTATTCGTTGATATGGGGCTGTTGATAAATTTAATCTCAAATTATTTATCTGGGTAAATTAAAGTAAACAATTTTGAGAAATAGAAATTTTGACACAATAACAATTTTTACTGATAAATGTTTACAGAAAATATGATTTTTTACTGTTACCAGAAAGAAAATGAAACGAAAAAATTAAACTAACAATAAAAAAATAGAATATTGAAATTGGAATAATCCATCATTGATTTTTATATCAAAAATTTTTTTGTTATTAAACAATTGGTTCTTCAGTTATTTTGATTTCAATATCAATTGAATATAAATTCGTCTTACAATCTGTTATTTGAATTGAAATTGTTCTTCATATCGATTCTATCTGCAGTAAATTATTATAATTTTCATTTCCTGTGACATAAATATCTTTTTCCAATTTTTACTATTTAATACAGTGAAAAATTCTTGAAATAAATTCAACGCACTCCATATGCTCATTTCCTTTTCTCTTTTCCAGTTATATTATTACCTGTATATACTGCGTACCTGTGTGTATATATGTATATGAAGCCTAATGGCTTATTATATGCACAAGAGTCAGCAAGAAGTAGGTAGTAATTTAAAGAGATGAGAGCGCCCAAAATTAGCAGGCTTAAAAGGGGCCCAATGATGATTTTCCAAAATAATATGCGGCCATACCGCAGTCAATGGACAATGGGACATACATAAAGGCAATTTCCACGAGAACCAGCTGCTCTCTTATACATATATATAATATAGATATATATATATATATCTGATTTATCTTCTCTCACCTTTACTCATCTCCAATTTTCTCTTTCACTTTCTCATTTTTATTTCTAGATTTTTCCACAACCTGTGGTATTAGTCCCATTCATTTTTTTACTTCATTATGAATTCATTTATTATATTTATTATATAATTAATAATGTTTAAATTATTTTGTTCACAATATAAAAAAGTAGGGACATTAATTGATCATTTTTGTTGCAAAAGATATTGAAATGATTTTTTTCTTGCATCTACAATTTTTATTTACTTTTTTCTGCTTATTGTTTTTATATTTATACTATTATTGATATTATGACATTAATTATGAAATTTTGTTGAAGAAATAGCATAGCTTTTGACTCACCATTCACATTTTTTACTGTTGAACTATTCCAGAGATAGAAAAGGAGCCAACAAGTTAATAAAAAAATATTTCAGGTGATGACCTCAAGTATCTTCTTCAATATTAATTTCCCATTCATTTCTTCATCTATCTATTTATTTATTCCAAACCAATTATTGTGAGTAGTTAAGAGCAATTATCTTCTTTAGTGTTCATAAAAAAAAGTGAAAACAAATAAAACAAAATAATGAAACAAGAATTGAATAGAAAAATGAAGATGATAACAAAAAAAAAAGTAAGTAAATAAAATAAATGAACGAACAATATTTTCAACGTATACAGACATATAGTTAAATGAACCCCATGACTTCCGACAACGCACACACGCACTTACATACATTTCACATACAATATTGTTGCATGTTGAGACTATTAATCGATGCATGCTATTCCTCTGTATGGCATCATAAACGATATTCTCAAGACATTAATTGCACGCTTCTACCGACTACCGTGACAAGCTCATCACCGCAATGAAGAAAGACATTCCACATTTTCTCTATCTTTTATTTCAACACCACAATGAAAAAAACATAGATATGAAAAGAAAAAATAAATATAAACAAATAGCAAAAGAACAAATCAGAATGAAATGTTCAAATACATAAATTTAAAATAATTATATTGACAAGTAAATAAAAATAAAAAATGTCCAATCAATGTAAAAATTTCTGAATTATACGCAATGTGTAATTTTGCAATAAAACAATCTGTTGATGAAAAAAAAAAAAATGGAAAAAAGGATAGAAATGTCAGATATTTTGTCGCACTTTCTCCTCCCTGTCACATTCTCAATTTTCTTTATACGTCTTTTGCTTACTTTATACAACACAAACTCCCTTACATCCCTCGGGCAATCTTTTCAATTTAAAGTCAAGTATTATAGCTCGAATTGCATTATGGCTTTCTTTTCCCAAAGAGAGTGAGAAAGAGGGGGAGATGAAGAGTGAGGGAGAAATACTACAACGGAGGGCGGCTCCTTGTAAGCAAGACTCAATCACGCCGCTTAACCTCTGACCCTAAAACCACCAGTGTACGATACACTTGCTTTCTCACTCACTCATCATCTCCCTCTCTCTTCACTGTCTCTCTTTCGCGCATTTCTTTTCATTCAACAGCTGTGGAAAATATTCGCAATAATAACTTTCATGTGTATTTAATCGATGAATTTATAATAAACAAAATTCTAATGGGGTTTATAAGTTTTATTTGATTTATATACCAATTATTTAATTTGATGGTGTTTTTTTTTCCTATCCCAATTTCATGTCATTATTATTGTTTATTATAGTTGTGGAGAAATGTCTGAATTATATGAATAATATGAATAGTGTGAATAATTTGTCATGGGAATTAATAATAAAAATTGTTTGGATACTTTAAATTACATTTTTGTTCTAATTTCTCTTTTCGTCTATTTTTTTTTAATAATTTTTCCGCAGTCGCTGCACTGTAATTCTTGAAAAATCAAACAACAAATTGAAAAGCACTAATTTTATATTCATAATTTTATTCCCCCTCTTCATCAAATAAATTGAAAAAAATAAAATATAAAACTTTCAAACTCTAATCAACTTTACCACTTTGCATTTGAAATGAACAAGTTTCAACCAGTCCTATCAAATCTCAAAACCACTTGACAATTAATCATTCACAAAATATAATAGCACCACTAATAATCATGATGTTAATAACAATAAAAAAAACAATAAATAAATAAATAAGTAAATAAATAAATTCGTAAGACCTTGAACGTGTTAAAAAATATAATTTGCTAAAGCTCATGACTTTAATAGTCAGTTTCATGAGTATATAACAGATACTTGCGAACTATAAGTCATTTTTTTTATTGATCATTTTTCACATTACATCACATATGTATCCATACACATACACCCACATATAGATATACACAAGTGTATGAAGATCGTGATCATGAAAAAAGAAATGCCTATACATTCAAGTGTACCAACAACCAATATAGATAGGCCAACCACTTATACACATTTTAACTCAAGTGAACCATAAGGTGAAAAAATAATGAAAAAAATAAAAATGAAAAAAATTGTGGCGCGCAAATGTATATATATATATATATACATGATAGTGTGCGCACGGCGTAACTGACTTCTTGGCCAGTGCATATTACCAGGGCTGTTAGAGGGCGGAGTCGGCTGATGAGTTAGCAACGTATTGACTTTATAATAATCACGTTATAGCTCGGAATATACCACATATAACATCCATGGTATTACGCGCAAGTCTCATGGTGAATTTTCTCTATACCGGGTGGTTATATAATTCCCAATTGTCCATAATAACAAGAGAAAAATTTGGAATTGAGTTTAGTGAAGAGAAAAGAAGAAGAAAAAATTCCAAGAGGAAATTAAAATGATTTTGTAATATTTTTTTTTCTATTAATTTGAAAGAGAGAAGAAAATATTGAGGGAAGATTATTTAAGGGAAAAATATGAATGAAATGAAAAATTATTTTGTTATGAAAATGTGAGATGTGTAGATTTTAATAATGAGAAAATTGTTTTAAGTTAATTTTAGATGTGATCACCCTGTAGATTATTAAGTGTAGACGCAAAATGTTGGTGAGTAACGAGTGTGAGTGTATGTGTGTGTGTATAAATATATGATGATGCTTCAACGGTTGGCAGAAATGTTGACCTCCAATCTCACCTCAATTTGCCTATACAGCCGCCATTTTCAATGTGAAATGAAGAGGGAACAAAAATGAATGAATAAAAAGAAGAAAAAAATATGCAAGATGCGCGCGCCAAGCCATCAGGTATTGGTCCGTATCTGAAATTATGATCTTAAAAAATTAACGTTATAACACAAGCGAGTTTATAGTCGAGCAATTCTCTCTTCATATTTATATATAGTATGTGCAATGTAATCGATTAATCGTGTGGTGATTTATTTATTATGAATATATATAAAATTATAAAGAGATTTATAAAAAAGAGGGAAAACTCGTGAACAAGAGAAATAATATTTTTACATCGTTCATTTTTATGTGATATTTTCACTATTATACAATAAATATTATGCACAATTAAAAGAATACAAAGATTTTTATTAATTGTATAAAAAATTTGGAACAGTACAAACAATTATTTAGCTATAAAAAAAATTCTCCACTTTGATTTTGTTTGATAATTTTTCTGCATTCAACAGTAAAATGAATCAATTAATTGTCATGAGATTGATTTGTTAATAGTTCGTTTATCATAAATAAAATAATTTCATTAAACAACTGAAGATTTTACTCATAAACAATTGTTCCAATTGATTTTTCATTCAATACTTCAATTGATTAGGAAAAAAAAAAGAAAAAAGTATTATGTCTTTATAAATAAATTGAATGTAATATGTTTTCTAGAAATAAAACAAAATTTCTTGTCTGGCAAGAAATAAGTAACCATTGCGTACTTCACATTTCTAAAATATTACATCAACTGTGATTTATTTTCAACTATGTCCAAGCGACTTTTATTATGAATGGGATATAAAACCTTTTTTTTTTCTGCTGGCAATACTGCTACTGTCTTCCTTTTTTTCATTGTATTGTGAAGTAAATCAGAATTCAATTTGGATCACAAGATCGGAACTCATGATAATAAACATATAGGAAGGGATACGAAAGAGAAGAGGAAAAACCCAGAGCAAAAGAGTAAATAAATAGTCTTTCATTTTCATATTATTAAACTTAAATAAAATTCCGTTTATATTTCAATAATATTACCATTCACTTTCATCATTTGTTACAACAAATATAAATCAATATTAATTGCAAAACTCTCATTTTATATTTTCCAATTAAATTCACAATTTTCCTCAACACAATAAAAATAAAAATGTTCCTTTCATTTTTATTAATTCTTTATGTTTAAATGGCTTTAAATTAATTTCTTTTACTAAAATAAAATTATAGCTTTCATTGAATTTGATGTTGAGAAGAAAAAAAAAAGAAATTTATTATAATACAAAAGAAAATATAATTGAAAATTAAATTAAATTGCAATAAAAAATTCTTTTATACATCAAATTTCAAACTGTCACGTTACAATTTCTATTGTGTGTCCAACTAAAATGCATATGTACATTCACACATAAACACAGGGGTGTGTGTTACATATTTATTTTCCTCAGCGCACCACCCGGTGTTATACTACAAAGTACACAAGTATAAGTTTTTCCCCTGATCGATTTAGCGCCAAATGTCGCCATGTTTTACACTCGGCAATAATAGTGAAAATCTATGTAGCCAATATTTCACAAATCCCAATACCAAACGCCACCCCCTCACCACCCTTCATATATAACTCTTTTCCTTCACTTATACCCATGTCTATGTCCAATTTCAACCCCCTCTCGTCACTGACATAAAATAAAAATGGAAAAAGAAAATAATTTTTCTTTTTAACGAAACAATTTTATTTATCATTTTTTTTTTTCCACAATTTTTATTGTTCGAGTTTCAATGATGCAGAAAACGATTGAGTGGATATCGATGTGGCTTTTTGGTGTCTTCGTATATGTATATAGATATATAATAGTGTTGCTCGATTTCAGTGTTTAGTGGGGAGAAAAAGGTAGAAAAAAATATAAGGGAGAAAAAGAGAGAGAGAAAGTAGGGAAAAAAGGATCATAAAAGGATTCAGTGAAGTGACCATGCGTGGCCTTTAAACATAGTGGCAATCTTAAACATATATAGGGATACATGTGGCACGCGCTGCCCTACACGAACGTCCTTCGCGTGTTCATATTTCAACTGACCCTCTGTCTCCTTCCTTCTTTCTTTTCATTATTTTTTTTTTCCCCCTTTCTCGCTTATTTTTCATCGTGTCTTTCAAAAATTCGTCGTTCATCTTGTACACACATATTTACAATGTTGTTTTCATGTTGAAAGACACCACTACATTCATGTTATCTGTGGTGTTGAGTGTCCTTGACAATAGATAAATCCTTTTTTTATTTTTAAGGTGGATAATAAACGTAAATATTTTGATATTATGACATTCGTACAATAGGAAATGAATTGAATAAATTTTGACGAATACTTTATTTGTTGCAGTGAAATTATTATCGATGCACTTAAACTCTCTGCTGTTTTATTTTTTTAATTAATTCAATATAATAAATTTTCAATTGTTTTAATGAATGTAGTGGATTAAACAAAAGCAAAAAAAGTATTTATTAAAATTGTGAGTGAAATATTTAAGATGGAGAATTATTTTTGTTTTTCATTTTGAACAAATCTGTAAAAATGTCTTTTTCGCAATAATATTTTGATAATTTCTATTTTATAAACAATAGGATAAGCTTTTGTTAATCTAAGTATATAATGAATTAATAGACTCATTGATTTTTTTTCAAACTCAAATAAATGTTGATTGTATTAACAAAAATCAATATTAATAACCTACAAAATTTAATTGACGTCCAATATCGAATTATCAAAATAACAAAAAAAAGATCAGAACTTTCATTTATATTCAGCAAACCCTTCATCCAATGTACACAAAAAAAAAGCCACTAAATAAATAAATATAAATCGAAAAATTTATATAAAATTGAAACCAAACAAAAAAAACAATTTTTACTTTCTTCATCGACATCCAACCAAATAAAAAAGAAAATGATTGAATATAAGAATAATAAATAAAGATGGCTAGTTTTTCCCATTGACCGATGAGAATTATTCCTCTCACCAACTTCAACATATGAATGTCCAGAAAAAGAAGAAAAAATATATGTATATATATATATATATATATGCATAAAGTCTACCGGTGCGGTTTTAAATTCTGTGAGTCAAAGCGAATGTTTGACATGGAAATGTTGAGTGATGCATTAAACATGCCGCGAAGTAGTCGCTGCTTCTTTCTTCCCCTTTTTTTTTCCTCTTCCCTTTCCTTTCTTTTGCGGCAAACTGTATATAGAGGAGCTTGCTCCACTCAAAAAAACAGAGCGTCCCTCGCGCATTATTTCATTCTCTCTCTGTTGCTCTTATCCACTCACTCTCTTTCCATCATCGAACTTCCCATTGTCCAAACAATGTTTATTTAAGCAAACGAAAAGGAGCCGCGCACGTTGTATTCACATAGATCACGCATTCTGTCTCTTCCTCTTTATATCCCCCCTCTCCTTCTCCCATCCCTTCTCCTATCTGGCAAACCTCTATCTTTTGCTTTTACTATTTCACCATTCGTCCTTCCGCCTCTTTCAATTTCCAACATTCGAATTTCCGCACGTAAATCGATATATTCACGAAAGAAAAAACAAAAAAAGGAGCTTAATAAATTTTCCTTACAACTTTCATTCTTTTCATATTTTTCTTTTTCATTTTTTTTCTCGTTTTTGTGTTCACTATTTGTTCACAGTGAAAAACTTGTTAGCAAATGTATGAGGGTATTTTTTTTATCAACTTTTTTGAGAATTTCAATGGATTGAATTAATTGAAATAAGTGACGGTTTGATGACAATGATTGATTGCTAGAAAAAATTTTGCTTTTGTTTTTCAGTATGTACTCAGTGTTGATATTTATGCGACTGATTTAACCAAGAAAAATCAAAATGGATATTTCTGTTCAAATGAAAATGATTTAGATATTTTTATTTCAAAGTTTCAATGATGAAATTTCTTGGATTCAAACGCTGTAATCATTTATTTTTAGTGCAAGAATTTTTAGTCAATAAAATTGTTTCCCTTTGTAAAACGTGAATTTAACGTTTTTCTATTTAATGCACACTCATTTATATATATATATATATATAAAAAAAAGGGGATTTGAGTGTGATGGGTGAAGACACTACATGCACCATTGTCCAGACAAATGACATCAGGCTTATTGCATTATTTAAAGTGCCCCACTTGAAGAAGAAAAGCAGAACGAGGAAGGAAAAAAAAAAAAGAAACGTCTTATACCACACACCCTTCTTCAACTTCAATACAAAAGTGCCCCACTCGTGAGTTTTTTCGCCCGTTCGCGCTTCAGTTGGTGTTACAAAAAAAAGGAAGGAAAAAAAATCTGAAGGGACATGAAAAGCGATTTTAAGGGTGAAATAGCGTTGAAATACGGATAGGGGGGGTTGGTGGGAATTTAAATTCCAAAACATTCGCATTCCTTATGGTTTCCACTACCATAAAATCATCCCCTCAATTATGGTCAAGGAAAAAAGGAATGAAATAATTCAGACAATAATAAAAATTAGTTTGTTGAAGGGACGAAATATTTGCAATTGTGACAATTCGAATTGTCCTATGAGGAACAGGTTCTTGTAAATAAATTTTTTATGAAGTTTACAACAATAAAGAGGAGATAAAAAAATATCTTTCAAGATTCCACAGGCTTCATTTCATAAAATGCAATTCAATTTTCTTCCTGAACGAATTTTAATTTACAAAAAATGCCATTATTTATTTGAATGAAGATTTAAATCTTCACAATTTTTTTCATTCAACCTTATGAACAATTTATTGTTGCTCTTCTTCAATTATTACATGCAAAATATTCTACGGGAATATTTTTGTGACGTGTCCAACTATTTCGATCTTTTTTCGTAAATATTTAAACATAAAAATGTTAAACAACTCAATAAATTCGAAACCCCAAATTCTTTCGATCTTTTTTTCAAAATTGCTTCATCCCTTTTCCCATAGTATATCAGAAACATCAACTGTGCATCATCGAACATTATAATACGCATGGAGAATGAGCATCGAAATTTCTTCTATTAATTATATATCAGTGGTAAAATAATTCCAGGTTACGAGGCATAAAAAAGAGAGATTTATATCTGTGAAATTAATGAATTACCTGGCGATATTCCCTGTCGAGCTTGGAGCGTGGCGGCAGTTCTGTGATCTGGGGTGGTCACTGGGGCAGCAATTGGGGGTGACAGGTGAGGGTGTAACGTCGCCCCACCATTTCCACCACCACTATTGCCACCTGTCGTTGTCGTCGTCGTTGTTGTTGTTGCACACGCATTTATTGGCGATGCACGTTTAAAATTGCTTTGGTGATGTTGATGTTGTTGTTGTTGTTGTTGTTCAGTTCGCCACGTGACTTCACTATCACCTCTCCAAATTTTTCCTAGAAAAAAAAATAAACAGACTAAAATAAAACATCAATCTCATTAAATTCCCTTCTTTCATTCAAACATAAAACCATCAAAATATTCTCCAAAGTTTCCCCTATTTTCTAATTATCAATTACATCATCAAAATATTTCTGGGTATTATTTCAACAATATCACAATAATCAGTTCATCTAAATAAATAAATCACAAACAAATTGTTAAATCAAATCAACAAATTACCTTCATCCAATAGTGCAACATTAAATAAAATATTGAAAATTATCCAACAACTCATTTCACTTCTACTCAATTAAATATTCGTACAAAACTGTCTAAATATTCATTTAAAATTAAATATACAACCCCAGAATGCACCCAAAAATTAATTATCATCCCCAACAGCCAATTCTCATAATTACAAGATAATTAAACAAAAATAATGAAAAGTAAATAAATGATATAAATATAAAATAACTTTACCAATAATTTATAGCATACATAATCGAATTCAAGTCAGCACACACTTAATGTAATAACACCCACGCACTCAGAAATAAATAGATAAATATAGTGCATATGTGCGCATACACAAAATGGCTTTCATTCTCTTTCATCCCCCCTGGACCAAGAATACACAGTACCATAATTAGCAACCAACTCTCCCTCTTAATATATCTCATTTCTTTCTCTATTTTTCCACTTCTTCCACACCCACTCTCACTCAGCATCGCTCATTCTTCACATAAACACACATACATATACAAATATATATTATATATGTTAGTCGTTTCTGCTTTGAATCATGCATTTTCCCAAAAACTTCTTCCCTCGTTTCCTTTAATTTACCCCTGCCTGTGAACAATGAATTGTGCTCCACACCCCTCGACAACGCAATTTAGTATATGTATATATTATATATGTATGTAAGGATATATTTGCAGTGCTCCAGACTGCGCACAGTGTCTAATTACATTCTATATATAAGGGGATGGAAGAATTTGAGAAGTATTGAGAATATATTCCAAATGAGAGTGATAGATGTTTACGATTATTTCCACGAACTAATAATAAACATCACAAACATTTATGACAATCAATTTTATCTGTAAATTTCTGAATAGTTCATTAAGTAATTTTTATTTTATTGTTAATTATATATTTGGAATTTTTAATATATCAATAATTATTGTGATTAATTATTATCCATTCAATGTGATAAAACATTTATGTTTTACCAAGAATTTTTTGTAGTTTCTAATGGAAATGTACTTTAACATTGATTAATTCATAGAATAATTTTTATTTTGTATTATTTTGCAATTTTTTATATTATTCGACATCATTAATAATATTAATCAATAATTTATCTGCCTATGATATTTTTATTTGTAATATAAATGAATTTATTTTTATTCTTTGTAAAATAACTTCAAACACTTGAAAAATACTTCACAACATTCCTAAGACATTTCATATACAAAAACATTCTCAACTACAGAATAAAAAATGAATATTAAAAATGTTAAGCACTAGATTTACAGTAGCGTTTTGCCACCTACAAAGGATATTCAATATGATCATCACTAAAAGAAAAAAATAGAAAACCAAAAGGCGCAAGTTTGTAACGCAGTAAAACACAACAATGTATTCTACTCAAACTTGCCTCAATTTATCAATTTTACTGTACGCCAAGTATCGTAATGCTTCATGGTCGGCTTAACCGTAAATGAAAGACGGCAAGTAAAAATCGAAATAATAAAAGAATTTATGCACTTGCATAGATGAGGCTGTATTAAAGTTTACATTTTAACCCTACTGTCCATTAATACCTTTGAATGTATAATTCATAACTTGAGAAAATTGCTCACTAAATATGAAAATTCTTTGCGTACTAATTTTACCCACCGCAAAATTTATCCCATAATATTTCATTCCAATTTCAATATCTTCACTTTCTCACCATTAATTTTTAAATAAATAATCATTCCACAAATGATTACCACAGATAAATCTTCGTAAATATATTTTCATTATTAATAAAGTTATTTAATTGAATGAGGAAAGAAAAAAAAATTATATCGATTGGAATAGAGGGAAAAGAAAAATTTTTAATTATATATCTGATGCCGGGGGGGATGAAAGGAAAATATTGGATGTTTGTGTCTGTGTCTGTCTGTGTATATATGAAAGTCGTTAAGGAAATGAAGGGAAAATGGTATCTGGAGGAAAAAAAAAGGAAAGGAAAAAGTATAAGAGCACAGATGTATATGTCTGGCGCTAACTAAGGGCGTCGGCTAATCAATATTGTGAAAATGGCCTCGACCACCCTCTCTCTTTTCCTTTTATACACATAAATATATTTCCAGTCTCTAGAATATTCATCAGGGCCATAAGAAACATTAGAAATAATACAAAGAATAGAGGAAAAAAAAACAATTAGGTAGATGAGAACACAAAAAAAGAAACTGATTGATAACATTCAACAGATTTTCTAATTAAAAATATTTAAGATATTTAAATATTCCACAGATTTTTCTTTTAATGAAATTCAAATTGACAATTGTTGAAATATAGATTTGATTTATTTAATAAAAACTTTCAAGTGTTTATTCAAATGTAATTTATTAAAGCAAAAAATCTTCTTCGTTATTTGTTGGACACGAAAAAAACCGGTTCTGGTAAATGAAAAAAGAAGTCTTTGAGAGTCTTATGATTTCCTTTGCAGGCATAAGGGTGGATAGGAGAACCCGCAGGCGATATTTTTATCTATATATATCTATAAGTTTTCTGTGTGTGTAAAGTGTACTTCGCAAATTTGTTCCGCCATGTCCTGAAAGAGAAGAGGGAAACAAGAATCTACGAAACTTGGACTGGTTTCCTTTAATCTCTGGTGTTTGCATGTCGCAACTTGCATCTCCACCCTTATGTTTGTTCGTCCCCTATTGAGTTATATATTTCACGAATAAAAATGGCGTTGTATCGTACAATTATATTATAAACTTTTAAACGTTAATTTATCATTTTTTCACTTTTTCTAGAGTTCATTTTAATGTTATTATTTTTTTGCTCGTTATTTGTTACATCGTATGACCAAAGGTTAATGTGTTTTAAAGTTGAATTGTACATTTAATTCTTTGATAGATTCCCAAAGTACTTCAAAAATTGAATATCAAAAAAGAGAAGGATTTGATTGATCATCAAAGCCAAAAAAAAAGGATTTAAATCATTAAATAAACAAAAATATAACAAATAGATTATTCAATTGCACTTATTAAGTAAGAAAATATAAAATAAGTTTTCGCTACATAATTGTTTACCAATATCCATAAAAATATGTTTATAAAATCATTTCGGAATGAATTATCAAAGTAATTTCCCAAATTTTTCCTTCAAATTTCTCTTCTTAAATTGTTAATTGTTCTAAAGTAATTCCACATGATTTTATCGCATTTCTATGATTATTTCCATACAGTTAATGGACAGTGTGAATACTACAACGCGAGTTAATACATGACCAAATGGTTAGAGTATAAGTGAGAGAGGGCGAATAAGTAATGTAGAGGTCCATTATGCTGAAAATGGTTGAAGGGTCTTTTTTTTCGTGAGCCGGGTCAGCCAATTCCCGGAGGGGCCGTTAAAGTGAAATACTCCTGAATGCAAGGTGGCTACCATCGGCGAGTATTTGGCTGGGTGCGATGAACGCCAACTTCAATTTTTCTTCTCTCACTCGTATTTATTTTCGTTCATACTATTGCTCTCTCTATTCTTTTTGCTATACAAGCAACCTTGTTGGACAAACCCATTCGGTTGTTCATCAACCCCCTCAATGTTCCAACATACTCCGGCCCCCAAAACACAAAAGAGAAAAAGAAAGCATCGCGATGTAGGTAAATCGTTGTTATCTGGACAGTGATAAACCCACTGAGAATGCGAGTTCACCACCCACATTTATATCTACACTCACCAGGGTATATAAACACTCAAAATGGTGGAATGAATGGTGAAGGGAGAAAAAGAAAATTATAGCAACAATGAATAGAAATATAATTGTCTTTTCTTTTTTTACATTTCGGAAATTTGAATTTAGATTTGAAAAATTCATTAACAAATAGAAATTGAATATGTACAATTGCACATGAGTAAAAACTAACAATTAATTTAAATATCCTACAAATTGGAAATATTATCAGACAGGGGTTGAAAAAAAAAGAGCTTAAAAGGATTGAATGTGTAAATTAACACAATTTTTCAAAACTTAAGAAACGAATAATCCACCAATTTCTTAATGAAAAAAATGATAAAAATATCATTTGCGCTAAAAAAAGAGAGGAGCAAAGCGAAGCAAACAAAAGAGGGTAAAACGAAGCGTAAAATGAGCCAGAGCGAGAGAAAGAGTTCGTGTTATTTCTTGTTTTGTAATCTCCGGACGGGAGATGGGAAAGCCGAGTAGAATGGAAAATTGAAAATTCCTGCTTCGGGTTGGGCAAAGAGGAAAAAAAAGTAAATAACAAAAAGAAAAATAGAGAGATAGTGGGAGAAGAAGAGGGAGTGAAAGTGGTGGGATAAAAGCGAAGCGAGCGCGCGCGACGCTCGGATAAAACGTTCGATATAAGATTAATAGTGGAGTGGCCGGGGACGCGCTGGTCTGGCAGACGAGGGTGCTCTCTTGCCAATGGTGATTCTTCTTTGAAGGTGGACCCAAGGGTAGCCGGCCAAATTGAATCGTGTTTAGGACAGAGAGAAGAAGTCGAGTTGCCTTCAGATATATGCTCGCACTCCCAACTCTCTCATTCATCCCCTTCATCCCCCATCTTTTATATATATTGGGCTCTTTATTTTTTTTTAAACGCATCATTGCAACACCTCGTAAATTCATTCAACATCTCCTCCCTATTTCTCATTTCCATGTCCTCTTGTAAAAATTTAGATAAATAATACAAAAATTTTATAAATTAACTAAAGTATTTGATTTTTATTTTTGTTGTGTATTTTTTTGGGGATTTAAATAATAAATTGGATTTTTTTATGGAATAATAATTCGAGTGGAATAAAATTATTGACACTACTTCCGCCACTGATGTTTGATATTTGCCGCTATTAATTTATGACAATAGAGAGTGTACTTACACAGACACGGATGATTGATAGGTTATTTTATTCATATTTTATTCTTGATCAAAGGTTTTCATAACTGAACGAATTTTAAAAGCCGGCCGGAAGTCGGTAATATTCTACAGGAATTATTTTTCATTCGAATCTTCATTTGGGCATTTCTTTTCCCTTTTCCTTTATGTGATGTAGTGTTGGTAATTATTGATTGCGCAACCCCTATGGGTGGCACGAGAGTACTCGCATTTACTCGAATATCCGATCAATATAAAAAGCTAATGATTTCCCCGAAGTAAAAGCATAAAATGGTTACATCAAATTGCAATAGCAGAAATATATTAAGATTATTCTTTTGTCTTGGTAATCTAAGACAAAAGAAAATTACATTTTATTCAGATATTTGATAGAGGTTTACAGGCAAAGAGAAAGGGTGGCACATTTTTCAAGAGCGCAAGCGCGAAACCACCCTCAACGCCCAACGGTGCGCGAGGTAACTCTCAACTCTCAATGGTTTAACATATCCACATAAAATTCTCCAGCCAATCTGCATGTGACTCGCCGCCATTTTGAAGCGATTTTAAAGCCAAGAGGGTTGGTTCAACAGAGGGTAGTTCAAACCCTTTCATATCCCATTGGCTCGTAATTTACATACGCGGTTCTCATATAAAATGGCTATCGAAAAATTCTCTATCGTAAATTCTCTGGCAATTTTGTCCTATTCATCATCATCTCAACATTTTTATCAATAAAAACAAAATTACTATGACAAATTAACAGATAAAAGTCATTCAAATATTTCATAAATCTATGAAATCAGAATTAAATCCATGAAAAGATTCGAATTTATAAAAAGCAAATGCTCAAAACTAATCATCAAACAAAAAGGAAATTTTGTAACAACCCAACACCAAAAAATCTGTGAAATCATCTGAAAGTACAAAAATTTCAACCCCAATTGAACGAAATCCATAATCCAACTCTCAAAAAAACCAAAATCACTATAAAATTCCCCAAAAAAAATTTAACGTGTAAAAACACGAATCGCATTGACAAACAAAATAAATCTGCCTTTTCCATTCACAATAAAAAAGAAAATCCAACCAATAAGTGAATATCTGCGTACAATTGGTAGTGAAATATATTGATACACCGCCCCTCATTTCTCCACCACCCCACTCTCAACAAAAAGGGTAAAAATTATCCATCCCTTTTTTTTATTGTCTAATAAAGGTAAAGTAATGCAGAAAAGTTGAAAGAGCGCATGAGAAAGAGGTATATAAATGGTTGGGTTTCAAAACTTTAAAAATTACAATGGCGAGACACACGTCGTCGGCATTTGGTACCACATTTGCCTGTTTCCGAGCATCTGCGTCTGTCCCAATGCTACTACACCATAAAATGCATATCTATATACATATATATACATACATATGTATATATAAATCCATGCACGAGCGAGTGCGTGCGGGGTTCGTGCCGCGCACACGCTACTGAAAAATTCGTGTATATTATAGATGAGATCTGTGTATACCTACCCTTATATACATACAACCCCCATGGCATCCTTTACATTTTGCACTATTCCCTTCTACATTGGATTCATCATCCCTCTCTGTCTCCGGTGCTTGACTAGTGCTCGCGCGCACGCGTAATATATATATGTAGCACCACCCCAACTCAAACATTTTAAACTTTTGCCTGGGACTCCATTTTATTATTATAACAATGGGACATATAACACTATAGGAGTTTACCGTTACGCAATTTTTTTCATTTCCGTGACAGAGTTGAACTGCGCACGCGCATATCGTTTGTCACCCCCTTTTGTTGATGCGCGTGAGGGTGAGAGGGAGAGAAAATTTACTTGATGATTTCAAAATGAAAAAAGGAGAACAATGGATTTAATGAAATGTTTGTTTCATCAATTTGTGTCTTTTTAATTTCTTCTTTTTTTCTTCGCTGTATTTTTTTGTTTACATTTTGATTCTGTGAAAGGGTAGGTCTGTGATGGAAAGCGATATTCAGTAATGATTTTTGTATTTAATAATTAAACAAAAAAAACTACTCAGTAAATTTTTCTGTAAATGTTCCAATATTGATCAAATTGGTGACGATAAAAATATTAAAACTTTTTGTCCCAAGAATTTAATTGCAAACTAATGCAAAACATTTAAAAAACTTCGACTACTTGAGAAAACTTCTCATTCTTTATCCATCACATTTATTTATTCTTCAATTTATTCATGAAATATAAATATTTAAATATTTTTTTTTTTTGATTTGTATCACGGAAACGTCAGTTTCTTTATTTCTTCCTCTCCTGTGTATGAACATGTTTTGTGTAATTAATATTATAAGGGAAATAATAATCTAAACGTGGAACAAAAAAGGAAAATAAGAATAAAAAATATATGTTTATACACTTTATATGTGCAAATATAAAATCATTATTAATACTTATAACGAGCAATCAGTCATGGTGATTATTTTACGATGATATTAATCCACATATATAAACAAAATGTAAATACATAATTTTATGCTCACAAGATACGTACATGAAAACGCGGATATGACTTTTATATTTATATATCTGTGAGAATCACGCAATGGAAAAAGAGAAAGAAGTGAAGAAAAAAATAAATAAGAACATAATGAAATAAAAAGTAAATATTCAATTTAAAACTGCATTTCTGCCTATTCATTCGCAATCATTGTTTGTATTGTATATTTATATTGCAGAGCCCGTTTTAGACTAATTAATTTGTCTCACGTTTCATACACCGCCATTTGTTCTTTGATTTCATTATTATATATATTATAAATATGGTTTTTAATATGCTCTATATATTTTATCACACGTCATGTATTTTCCCACAAATTATTCTCTCACATTATCGCACTCGGACATATATTTATTCAACCCCAATACAAACACGCATGAAAATGTATTTATTTTTGCTAGCACGCAATATCCAATCCCTGTTTAGTAAGAAAAAAAAAAAAGAAAGAAAAAGAAAAATGACAATTTGCCGATTAGAAAGAAATGTTATTACTGTTTTTCGTCGTAATTTTTTTCTGTTAAGCTGCACGAAAACTTCTAAAAAGCATCTCAATCTTTTATTATTCCCAATAAAACAATTAGCAACATCAAAGTGAGACAAACGAACTAAAGATAAAATTTCCCTTGGAATAAAAATAACGAAGCACCAATAATATTTATAAAAAATCAAAATAAAAATATAAATTCAATCTTCAATAGAAAAAAAATAAAAAATCCACCTAAAAAAGAAATTAAAATAAAACAAACCAACTGATGAAGTCCATTTTACAATGAAAATAACGACGCAACGCATTTCAACTACATACATAATAAATCCTATCCATACATATATACATTGACAAACCCACACACATAAATAAATAAATGTATCCTATAATACTTAAAAATATACGTTCTCGGCACCCTTTGATTCATCTCTCTTCGTCAATCCCAATCCCTCTCTCATCCGCGGTTCACTCACAAACACCCAGCAAAAAAATATAAAATCTTTAAAATAAACGCACAAACTCAAACACACACAGACACATCCCCATACATAAAATTCATACATAACGCCACATATGTACAAATATAAAATCATATACAACCACGTACGCACATTGAATTTGCGCTGATCGTTGTCATGGGTGGGATATAAGAATTGTCGACCGATAACCCGATTGGCTCTCACAACCGCCAATTGTATAAGCCGAATATGTTTCTTCGTACACTCTGCCGCGCACTTCATCCACGTATATGTACATAACCAACTCAAATATATATATATACATAAATACAACAAATAATATAAATACAAGCAAAGGAAGTGAGAGCAAGACAGTGATACAAAAGAGCGTGTTGGAACCTGCAGAAAAATATGATGATGCGCTCGGGGCTCGTTTCGCGCGCTTCTTCCTCGTCGCACATGCGTAATGCATTATATATTGAAAGAGATGAGTGAGGATGAAGGGAGGAAGTGAGAGGGGAAGTCGCGGGCCCTCGGGGGCCTTAGTGAGAAAAACTGGTAGACCCGAGGACGCGACGAGTCGTCATCCGTTTTGTCTCTCATCCACCTTCCTTCTATCCATCTTTGTTTTACTCACACTATAACAAACTATATATTAGTTGCATTCCCATTGCTTGGAGATCTTCACGTTCGAACGCATTCTGTTTCTTCAACTCTTTCTCTGTCTTTTATTCGTTTGTATGTATAGTTATATAGTCGACCTCGTGACGTTACAGTGTCATTGGCATCTTCAGACGTTCGCGACGAACGTTCAACAACGATCGATTGCCTCCAGTATTTATATATATATATATATGTATTGGAGGAGAGTTTGTGTTATAGTATTGGTGTATTCATGTTGCGTTGCAATGTGCAAAAGGGGACTTGACTATTATAGATTAACACCCTGAAGTACGTTACGGTGACGAATGATTTTTATGTACTTTTGTATATGGACGAAGTGGAATTGGATGGATGTAAAGATGGATTTGTGTGTGAATGTCGATTGGATGACGTGGATGAATATGTGTAGAGTTTGTGACCTTATATGACGTTGGAATTTGTCACTTTATAGTTGAGAAGTCATGGAAATTCTGTAGAAAATGAATGTTGATTTTTTGAGTTATTTGAATTTTCTGGAATTTGTTGATAAGATTTATTTGTTCTTCATTTTTTCCCCTATTTTATAATAGGGGAAAAGAAGGATTCAATAGAGACTGAGACTGATAAATGAATAATTGAGCATAAATTCAAATTTTTTGCAATTCGTTGCAAATGATATTTGTTGAATGAAAAAAAGATAAATATTGGAATATTTTTCAATAAAGTGAAAAAAATGCGTCATCCATTTTTCTTTAATAAATATTCAAATAATTTTATTCACAAACATCATTCCTGCGAATAACTGTCAAACAGATTCTTCGATTTCCCGTGAGACGTTTCTTTTTCTAAACTCAACTTTTTATTTCTCTTCATTTCTCATTTTGTTTTATTTGTTCACGACAAGATTGCTCGCTGGGTGAGTTTACGTCTGCATTCTCAAAGTGATCACTTCGCTTATATAGATCGTGATGTAGTAGTAAGTACTCTATATATACAACATATGTGAGAATGCGTGCGCAGTGTACGAAGGGCGACACGAAGTTATGGGGAGAAATAATGCGGCAGTGCATATCACTCACGAACTGGCGTAATCAAACATGTAAATAATGTTCACGATGAAATTCTTATCCATTTAAATAAATACATCCATAAAATTTCTATACATAAAAAGTTGAAAAACACTGAGAGAATGAGATAAATAAAAAAAACTTTAATTTTATCTCTTCAATGGAAAATTTTTTTATTGACAATTCAAAGATATCGCATAAGTTCAATTTGTTTTTTCCTTCATATTGTTCCACTTAAGTCTTATTCACTCATTTATATTATTTAATTAATTATTATTGCCATTAAAATAAAATTTCCGGGCGGAAATGATTGTTGTCGCTTATAAATAAATATAGATATAAATGTATAAAAATATATTTCTATTAATTTTAAAGTTCCAGGCGACGCAAAATTAATTAGCGTGACGTGTCTCATTACATCAGAATATAAAAATATATCTATATTGTACACAATATAAAAATATATTTACTCGTCACAACGAAGATTTCCCTTTGCACGCAATTCTGCAATGCGAGTCTATCTCGTCTGCATATTTTTATAATTAATTTTGCAGCACTTGTAATTAAAAGTAAATAAATAATATAAATAAATGAATGAATTGAATGAATAGAATAAATGAAAAAATAAATAAAATAAATAATAAATATATTTATCTTATTCTTATAAATAGAAAGAAAATATTTAATTGTTGTATTTTATGCGTTGTATATTTTATTTTATTATATTTTATTATATTTTTTTTTTTTTTAAATACACTATCATATGAAAATATGTCTTGAAAAAATATTACTGGTGCCAACGAACAGGTAAAATGATAACAACGTTGGCACACCTTCAATTTAAAATTCTTACTATTCTCGATTGTGATATATTTATGTATATATGTATATAAAGTGTCAATAATATTATCTTTCGTGAGTAATATGTCGAATGAAAAATCAAACATCGTTGCTTTTATATGTATTTATTTATACAAGTAAACATTGAAAATGTTTAATACATGTATATCGATAACCTCAATATAAAGATGCCCATGATCGCATTATGTATATAAAAATGAATGAAATATGAATGTGGATAGTGAAGGGATTGGGCAAGCCCTAGAGAAGAGTTGAATAGCTACAGGTCATTGAGAATGAATCACTTATTTTTGTTTGAATAAAATATTATAATATTTCCGTTCTGTAGTGTCGTTTTCATTACCATTTTCATCATTTTGATTTTATTCAGATTTGACTTTGCATAACTCTGACAATTTTGCATATTTTCTAACTCAATTTTTTTAGAAAGATTCTTTATAAAACAGCCAAACTTTTATGTCACTTCAAGAATTTCGTTATCTTCAACCATATCAGAGATAAAAAATCGACAAGGGAAGTTGAATAATTCAAAATAATCTCTTTAATATGTTTCCTATCAAATAAACAAATTTTATTAAATGATCAGATGATTTATCCAATACTGACTGAAATCTGTCATATCTGTTATACCAAATAAACACTAAAATTCAATTCAAATTTGTGCATACACTGAATTAATTAAATTATATCACAAAAGTACGTCTAATATATTTACTTTAAGGTTGAATAATTCTCCAAGAAGGTAAAATGCAAGAGGGGTTGCATTGAATTTCAATCGAATTGCTAATTTCATACAAGAGCGAATGAGAATGAAAAAAAAAAAAATGAGAGAATGAAGAAAAAGGAGACTAATGTTAATATATATATGTGTATATATCAAGCCCACCCTCAGAGTTCGCGAGATATCAATCAATCCCCAAAAGTGGTTTACCCACCCCACCCGCCCATCCAACCAAACTTTTTTTTCCCCTTTGTCGCCACAATTCTATTTCAACTGTTCAAATACATATACACATATACATTTCTGATGAATATCGTGCATTGCTACTCTTTTTTTTCTTTTTCCTTCTTTTTCATACATTTATACATCACTCTTTCAACTCTCGGGAGATGTCCGGAGGCCATCGATTAATCAAACAGTTAAATTTTTCATCATGAATTGAAAAAGGAGAAAAAAAAAATTCTCGGACAAGTGAATGAACTTGATTTGATGTATTATTTTTTTTTTTTTCACTATTCTAGAAATCATTTGGATATTTAATTGAGATTGAAATAATGAAGAATGAAATGGAGGAAAGAAAAAATCTTTTTTTAACTCACAGTAATAAAGTGCATATTAATTATAATTGTTGATATAAATAAATCTCATCATTATTTGTTTCCCCATAACAAAAAAATGGGAATGAACACAAAATAAATTCCAATAGTTTCACCAATGATTTGATTATTTTTATTACTAACCAATTTCATCCTCATTTTTTTCATGCAATAATTCAAGAGTTAAAATGAAATGAAAATATCTCTCTAATTATCGAACTCATGAAATCAATTAATCAATCAATTTACTTTGACAGATTAATAAATACCCAGAGCTAAACAAAAAAATAAAAGAAGAGAAAACAAACAATAATAAATTGGATCCATGATAAAGAATGACATCAAACAATAATTTATTATCATTCGTTTCTTCCATTTCTTCATATTCACATACAAAAATTACGTAAATAAATTACATCGACACTCGCAAATGCACCCCAATCATGAGAATGTTCGTTGAATCTAATCTTGAAAATGAAAAAATTCGTCGCACATTGCTTTATAAGCTGTATACGTAAAATATACATCTACGTGTTCATACACACATAAATGTATTGTAGATTTCCAATTTTTTTTCTCTTAGATCCCAAGTGATCGGAGAACCCCCCTCTCTTATCGTCACTGCGTAAAAACTGTGTGAAAAAGCGTTATTTCAGGGTGAAATCCGATGCTGAGAATTTTTTTACAAACGGGTTCATTCGACCCCAAAAAATAAAGAAAAGAGAAAAATGGAGAGAATGAAAGAAAAAAAAAGGTAAAAAGGTGAAAAAATTCGTCGGAGTAATATCGTAGCAGGATTTTTATTTGTATATATATATGTATATATATATAGATAATGGCTTGATCACAGAATGACGTTGGGTTGCAGGTAAATTTTTTCGTGATTTTTGGAAGATCACCCCGTGCATAAATGCAAGAGGGGTTTGAATAAAAGAGAAATGAAAAAAGGTGGGGAATGGATAGAATAAAAAAGTGGAGATTGGATGAATATGGGGTTGATGTATCCTGCATATTCACTCAATTTTTGTATAAATAAAACGTCTCACGTAGGGACGAATTATATAGGTTTGCTATGTTATGTAGAAAAAAAAAATTATATGTATGTAAAAAAGGGGAAAGAAAAAAATCTATTCAGTGTAAAGTAAGAAAAAAAAAGGAAAAGATTGTGAAGAAGGGTCTATACAGAATATAAAAGGGGGTAAAAACGTGTGTTTTTCAAGACAAATCCATCGAGTTTTTCTTTAGAAATTTTTCAATTTCTGGGTCACGAGAAGGTTTTATATTGTTGTGGACTCTTCCTCCACCCTCTTGCACTGTCTGATAGACTTTTATACTATTCACTTTGGACTTTGGAAATTGATTTCCTTATTCACTTTCTTTTTTATTTTTTCTTTTTATTTCCCATTTTAATTTTTTCCTCAGAATATTCTATTCCATTTTATTATGGATATTCTTGACAATGGATTGAACGAATAAGAGGAAAGTAAATGATAGAATTCATGTTTGATCTAATTCAACATAAAACCACAAAATGAAATAAAAATGAACAAAATACGAACAGATAAACAAAAAACAAAAAAATATGCTCAAGAATTAATCAGTGGAATATTTTTTTGGGGGGATTCTGAATATTAATTTCTGAATAAACAACAAATACACCCCTAATTAAAATCACCCAATCAAACCCAAAATCAAAAGTCTAACCAAAAAATCACGTTGAAAAAGATCCTGGAAAAAACGACCACCAAAAGTAAAAAGAAAAAATATAAATTCTCACCCATACAACAGAATAATATACACATCTCACAACATTTCAACAATCTCACCCTCTCCTTACCATATTCACCAACAAATATAAATCCACATATACATAACGCACATGGAAATAAAAAAAAATAACATATACATATGTACGCTAATCCTCGTGGTCGTCTTGAGACGCAACAGTCCGACGGTATAAAAATATCTCGAATCACAAATCCGATGGGCTTTAGTATATCATCAGAGAGGGGTGGCAGTGAAGTAAAGAAAAGTGGAAGAGAGAAACTAAGAAAGCAAGAGAAAAACGCAGCTACGAAGAATTAGGGGTGGTTTATTTTATTTCTTTTTATATCCAACTCTCTTTTCCTTTTTTTTTTTTTACTATTATTCCTCCTCGTTGCCAACGTCAAGACCTAATACATTTATATATATATACATATATTTATTATGAAGACGTATATACATATACGTGTATACACATACGAGCTCATGGCGGGGGATGATGAGTGAATGACAGGACAATGAGCTTGGCCTGATGCACGCGAATGCTTTATGACGATTCAATATGTCAGGCAATACCCGCTCGGTTGCACTT
Source organism: Meteorus colon (assembly GCA_030523085.1). NCBI lineage: Eukaryota > Metazoa > Arthropoda > Insecta > Hymenoptera > Braconidae > Meteorus > Meteorus colon. The sequence continues at coordinate 259,697 of JAPYZH010000063.1, forward strand.
TCAATGCACTGTTCATGTCTCGAATTTCTTACGTAGTTGTGTCTTGTAGTATATTTATGAAGAAATGCTTCTTGAAATGACGTGAAAAAAAAAATAAATTTATGTATGTTTATGTGCGGTGGAGATGTTTGTGCATGTGTGGATTGGAGAATGAAAGAAGAATATAAGGAAAATGCGGCTGAATGGAGATAGGGATGATTTTTGTGTTAGTTTGTTGATGAGGGTGTGTACTTGTGTGTGTGCGTATGTATGAGTAGATTGGTTAGTCCATGTAAAAGGACACCGATGGCGCCAGCCATCAATGAACTGATTTTTTAACTTCCGGTTGAATTTATATCGAATGTGACCGCGTAAAGCCGTTGTTAATTCACGCGATTTTTTCTTTGCTGACGTGGTTTTTTTGGGGTTGTTTTAATATTGTTGATATATTTATTTTTTCCAATTGTTATGGATTGTATTTGTAGTTTGTGCGATTGCGCATCGAATGAGTGTCTGTACGAAGAGTTTGGATGATCAGAAGTGATGAAAAAAAATTATAGTAAAAAAAAAAAACAAGATGGGTCAATCTTGTCTGCACCTACTTTGGTGAAGTTAGATATTTCCTTATTGTTTTTCATATTCAATTGCGAATGCGACCAGGATATGTTTGAATTTCAATTTTTTTTCTTACTTCAATGGCATACGATATATTGTTGTTGCAACAACCTCCATAGTCTTGTACGTACATGATATCAAATGAGAAATATTTACTTTTGCATTATTGTCTATCATAATTCTTTGGAGGAAATGATCAATGTTTTTTCTCTTGTTCAATTCCAAACGAATACCAGTACTGCAATGACTGTATTCACAATGTATCCATGAAGTATGAATATATGACGAGGCAATTGCATATAAATGTTGACATTAATGAGAATATTTGATTTTATATTATCGCATTTGATCGAAGGACATTTTTTTTATTCCAATTTATTTATAAAAGAATGCAATGTATGAATTTGCTATAAAGTTGAGTGATGACTCAAATACTGAACAATGACAGTTAGTATCCTGCACAAGGATGTATCAACGGTTTTGTAGAGAAAAAAATTTTTTCATGGAAAGATTTATGCGTTCCACTTTTTTTTTCATTTCTTTTTTTTTTTAATGGCTCTACAGATGATGGGGTAAGTTAAAAATGAATGATTCACGATCAGGGTGGCGAAAATACGCGCAGCTGTTCCATCATTAACTCTTGCAGTGCATTATACTGGTGAAGAATAAATTTGAAATGAAAAAAAAAAGTGACTGTATATTCCCAAGTTGACCATGAAAACAAATTTTTTTTCTTTCTTTCATTTTCATCAAAACATCCTTGATTGAACATTATTAAAAATTATGTGGACGATTTAACTGATAAATTCAAAAAAAATTCCCGCATTGTCATTCTATGTACAATATACACAAAAGTAAGGGGTGCTTTTTTTTTCTTGCTTCTGTTTAGTCAAACCATTTGTTCATACTTTTTCATTAATAAAAAATGCCAAGTCATAATATTGGTGATTAAAAAAATAGTTCATTGCCAATTACGATCATGATATACAATCATGCAAAATACGTGACAATTGTGACCGTCTGTGATCTCACAACTTATCTTTATTTATTCAAACAAATGCTCTGAATATAAACTCATCATTGACACCCAATACGCAAATTGACGTAAAACTTTTCTATAGACACAGCTGCAACACATGGCAAAAATTGTTTTATTCCATTAATTAAAATTCAATATTTCAGATTTCCACATTCATAATGACAAATATAAATGCTAATTTTACTAATTTGAGCAATAATTCATTTAGTTCCACTTCATTCAACATCAAACACATGTCAAATGCCTACAAATCATAATATTGCAATGCATAATTCGAAAAAGGCTCATCAAATAAAATAATTATATTTATCGTATTGATATCAGTAGTTGAACAATTAAAAATAGAATTCAATTCATAATTTTAATCGTTTGAATATTTTGTAGAATAAAAATCAATTCATCAGTGATGACACTAAAACAAATTGGGGTGTTTTCGCAATATGAAAAAAGAACTAAATCAATGACCGACACATTTGCAAATAAATATATTTTCCATCCCCCAAAATGGGCGTTACAATGCGCAATTGTTTCAGCATCTATCCATTGACGAATATATAACTAAAGTCAGAGTCTATTAGAAAAAAAAAGGCAAAGCAAATAATAAGCTAGAGGGTAACCACCCTCTCAAAAAGTTTGGTAGTTACTCGCGCGATATTCTCCTTCTGGTAATCTAATAAAGGGGTAACACACAACCACCACCGCACACGCCCCCGCACCATTTTCGCCTCAATTCGCTCTTCATCCCTCTACCACCCTACCATAGCCATTCTCAGAACTCAATACACGTGTACACACAAATGTGTTCCTTCCTCTTTTATTATCTACTTCTCTTTTTTCATCCCCTCTTGCATTCAGGATGATTCTAACGCAAATATTACCCCAAAAAATTTTCCACCACTACTCTTTCATCGGTGGGCAATTCCCCTACAGCCAAATACACAGTTGCCAACAAAAATCCAATCAAATTATTTATTATATTTATTCGCTAATAATTCCATTCCACCCCCATTTCTTCTTTCCCTTCAATCATTCTTTCATTGAATCTTTCGTCATTCTCACAAATACCATCATAATTATTTCACACAACATATTAACACTTCACAAAAATATTTCTATTATCCGTGTGTCTGTAATTTTTTTTATTCCTATTTATTTCCCACCCCCTTGAAGCACTTTTTTTTTATCTCTCCAGAACTTCTATTTACCTCTTCGCAATCGCTTAATTCGCGCAACACAGTGCCTCTATGGCTTTTCACCACCACCATGAAGACGCATGATGACGCCTGCCACCCCTTTCACCCCAATAAAAAAATATATCTATACATATATATATACAGAAAGTTCGAGAACCGGGTGCGCGAGACTGTAGCGATTGTGAGCCAATGGTCAAGAAGTTTGTGAATTGCCAAGAAAAAAAAAATTGGCAAAGAGGGTGCAAAAGGATAAAAGTGTGCGGGTGGGGTGAAAAATGGGGGGTGAAGTAGGTGAATTGAAGCAAGAGGGTGGTCCATACATACAACATAACACTCGCAATTCTCGTGTGCAACTACTTTTCGCATCAGGTCAAGCCCACACCCTCCCACTCTCTCAACCCCCAATATACAGTATTCACACAGACGATGCCACCCCTCACAACCACTCTCATACTCGCCAATGTGTAATTGAATTGGCTTCCTACTTCTTTCACCGTCTTTCTCTATCACGGTTGCTTTCTCGTACTCTTTTTACTGAACCACCCACATACAAACCACCCCTTTTTGCACATGGCACAGAAATTGTTGGCTTCCTTTTAATACCTTCATTCTATTTTATTCGCTCTTATCCAAGAAAAAATTTTGGTGAACGTGTGCTCGCTAGTCGCAAATTTTATTTCATTTTATTTTACTTTTCTTTTTGGGTTCGATACGTAAGAATATATTTGGTTTCTTTTTTTTTTTTTAGTTGGGGAGAGATTAATTTATATAATTGATGAATTTATTAGGTTAAGTGAAAGGTCAAATAGGGATATTGAAGACAAACAAGTGGAGTTTATAAATAAATTGTGAAATGAATAGGGGATGGTTGCAAAGGCCACTTGAACAGAATCGTAAAAATAATTGGATATTGAAGTATTAGAATTGTTTTCAGAAGAAAAATTGTGGAAGTATTGAATGCTCTTTTATTTAATGAAAGTTCACATAAATAATAACTTTTAAATTCTTTTCCATTGACTTATGAACAGTATTCCAACATTATCAGCATGATTTCTTCATTGACAATCAAAAAAAAAAGCAAAACACAAAAGTAAATGCAATTCTAATTCAAATATTAAAAGCACCCCAAAATCCTTAATAAATATCAAGTGCAAGTTAATTTGTTACCAACTCATCATGACATTAAAACTCAAGAAAGAATTTTTTTTCCATGTTCTGTCAGTTCGTCCGTGTGATGAAATGATTCAAGTACACAAACGCTGCCGCTGTTTTCAAACGGGGGTGGTGTTGGGCGGGGATTGAGTCGACGACATACACACACATAGGCGAAGAATCGCGCACAGGACCATTCAAAGGCGGAAGGGACATCACGTGCTACTTTCTTTTATCTTCCTCATCTATCTATCCATCTATTCTCTTTTATTTCTTTCATCCATTGGATTTCATTCTCACACTCACTGGAATTGTGAGTTAAGGCAGTGTTGAAGACAAACATGTATTGGGCGGTAAGAGAAGGAGCAAGGGTAGAAAAGAAAAAGAAAATAAGTCTGCAACGTCTACATTTGATGAAGAGACTTTTAGTCGTTTGTTTAGAGAGCTTTCTCATCTCTTTCTCACTCTTCACACAGGACAATTTTTTTTTGCTTTTCAGCTCGTCACAAAATGTTTGTAATGCAGTCGCAATATATAATTTGCAAACTTCCGGTAAAAAATTACATGGACAAACAAATATTTCTAGAATAGCTGAACCTCTTTCTCTTACACCGGTCGGGACGAACGTAAAATTGAGAAAGGTAGTGAAGATATTAGACGAGTTTGTGCTTTGGGTCCAAAGGGTCTGTTGGTGTGAATGTATTTAGGTGTTAGTAAACAGGACAAAATGGGTCAAGACAAAATTTTTAATGATGTTGGACAGATTGGTGATGTCATAGTTATTTTTTATTAACAAACGAAGTCTAAGAAAACCATAATTTAATATGGATTGGTTAAGTAACTAATAAAATTATCTCTTCGCTCTTATGAAAGGGCTCAAGTCCATTTTCTCCTCAACAACAATACCGAATCAAATAAATAAATAAAAGATCACAACTTCCATATTCAATTCTGCAATTGAATAAAAATAAATACAAAAAAATTAGAACCAAACACAAAAGAGGGAAATAAAAAAAATTATGCCCGTGAGCATTCGTGTGTTCTTGATATCAGTGAAGAATTGATGTACAGAGGGGTTGGGTATGGTACAACCTGCCAACAACAAAATGCCACGGCTATTTTCTTCACGTTTGAACTGGTACACACAGACGCGCGGACGCGCATTCACCCCCTCCAAAACATACACAAGAATAATCTGAAGAAGTCGGCCAAAAAGGGGGACACAAGAAAAACGGAAATTTTCTCTTTAAAATGCGGAATGGTCGAACGATGCTTGATGACGGTCGATCTATATATGCGATCAGACGAGAAAACGGTGGATGAACTTTGAAGAAACCTCACAGAATTGAATGGTAGTGAGGGCGGTTGGTAAACGAATCTATTTGTATATATATATATATATTTTATATGTATTGTCAAGTCGCTTTTTTCTATTCGATTGGTAAATGCTTCACCGTTTTTTATATTCCACTTATGCTTCTGAACATTTGCCATCTTGTTCTTCTTTTTCTCCACCCAATTTCCAATACAAATGCTATTTATACTAATATATAATAGAAAGGTTATGTAATTCGATCAATTTTGTATCTGTGGTTTATATCAATGAGATATTTGAGTATAAAAGTATGGGGAATATTTTTTTTTTAATAGTCTTCTCATCGAAAAATAGAGCACTTAAATGTTCATCTTAATTCACAATGTAAATGTTTAGTTTATCTATGACAGAGCTTTGTTCTAATTTTATTATCAATGGAATAATAACAGAAAAAATTCAATGTTGAATTGTTAATGCACTTGAATATTTCATAAAATAAAATGTCAATATATCAATATTTTCATCTGCCAATTTTACGTGTTCTCACAAATCGACGATATTTTTATTTCCCCAAAAAAATTATTCTAAGCCTTCGATTTAAATATATTTCACGGTGGCAAACATCGAATTATATATATCAAAGAATAATCAGAGTGTAAAAGTTGGTATGAATTCCATGATTGCATATTAGCATGATGAATTTCGTTAATAATTGAAATGTATATTACCATGTTACATTGTTAATGATTGAAATGCATATGAAGCCACGTGGAACATCGCGTGTGTATGCTTCAAGGGTGTCGTTATATTACTCACTCATAAAGCATCCATTTCAATCCTACACCTCAAATTATTTTCTTCTTTCCGATTTTTTTTCCTCTCCATTCTCATAATAATGCATACTCATTAATTATCTTACCAACAGTAAATTATAAATATCTCATTATATATAACATATGTACATTCACAAAATTACATTTTCTGCGTTGTTGCCATTATTATTCATTCATAATTTTAATATATAAACTCAATTTTATGACTCAATCATAGTCAGAAATTGAATAAATTCACATGCACGATAAACATCATCACAATATGGCAGTGAGAAAAAATTATATTTCAAATTATATTGACCATACTGTTCAAAATAATATTAATAACACATTCAAAAACATTCTTCAATGGCAAAAAAAAAATTACAAACTAATTCAGTTGGGTTTCATTACATTAATTTTATTTCTCAATCACATTCATTAAGTTTCCCAATCATCTGTAAAATAATTCCTCCAATATTTTCCTAATTTCTTATCATCACACCTTTATAAAAATATAAAAAAAGTCTTGTAATTAATAAAACAGACAATTCTGCATCTAAAAATGTCACCGTGCAAATACAAACGCGTAAAAAAACCATACACAATAACAATATCCTCACACTAGTACACATAACATACAACAAAAGTGTTGGCAAAGACTTGAATGATATATCGGTCCTTAAATCATTTAACCAAAAGAAGTTATATATATATATATACTGTGTTCTCCATGGAGAAAGATTTTAACCGCCATAGCCATAACTGCCCCACAAACATATCAATCAGTGCACAATTGTTCTCACAAATATCTACCTATTCTTACAGTCGTTAATCATACAGTGAATATGATGACAGCGCAAGTTGTGTATGAATATATCATTTTAAGAAAAATATAAAGAGAAGAATAACAACGCGTCGATATAACTGATGAGTATATACATTACCAGTCGAAACAAGTGTATATATTTACTTAATTTGAGGTTAACCAGGAAATAAGTGCAATAAAAAAAATTCTTAGGAAGTACATATGTATAATAAAACATCGTATGTGGCGCGTGTTGATTTTAATGATCATTGCAGTTGTAAAATGGCGAAAAAAAAAAAAAAAACCAAGAAAGAATAAGAAAATGTAGTTGAATAAATACAGTTTAAATGAATACAGAAATAAATAATAAAAAAGAAGGAAGTAAATAATAATAAAAGAAAAAAAAATGAGCACACTATTTCATAAAAGAAATTTAATTAATCGTAAAGAAAGAAAATTAATTAAAAGCCAAATAAAAAAATTGTAACGAGACGGTGGTGGCGCGCGCGTCCCACTCACTATTGAATGGTTGCGCGCGCCGACATTGCCGCCACACTGAGGACCCAAGAGCGCAACTTGACGACGTATGGCGCGCGTATATAAGGCCCCCGCGCGCCAATACGTACCATGAATGTTTAGCGGTACGATTAAAACGTTTCCCGGGCCCAAAATCGCATTGGTGAACGAATACCGATCGATCCTGGATCCCGACGAGAATGCACACACGGTGGTGGTGGGTCTTTCCCCCCCTTTGATTCTCCACGTTTGATTTATGCCGCGCTTCAGTGAGAATGGGATAAAAATACATGTATATATCTATACAGGGTGGTTTACACAGGTATAGAGCTCGCAAATTGATCGCGAGCAAATAAAAGAAATAAAATGATGAAACAGAGAATGAAATGCGACGATGGAATGATATGCCAAGAGTTTTGCGACGACAATTCTTTGTGCGTAATAATTGTTCACTGACTTTTTTTTTTCAACCCAACGTCAAGAATAAATTGCAAGACAATTAAATAAATTTATATATATACATTTATTCATTCGTACAATGTTGGAATGGAATAAAAATTGTTCGAAGAAAGGAAGAAAAAAAACTTAATAATATTGTGCAATATTGTATTCCAATGATGTATCATTGAAATAATTATACTTCAAATGTATTTGCATGGAAAATATTTTCTTAATATAAAAAATGAAAAATCAATCGTAGAGTCACGATCTTAATCAATGTTATATTATTGGCAACATCGTGTGGACGATTGCACGAAAGTATTTCTGTAATGATTATCTTGTTTCAATGTTGAGAATGTAAATAAATATATATTTGTAGTCTACCTATTGCCATACGATCCTCCAATAAATTCCTCTTGAATTTCTACTTTTCTTTTCCACTACTATTTCTCCATTAGTATTTCATTCCCGCCCTTCATCAATGTATAACTTTTTAATTACGTTCACGCGAGTGCGGGCGCGCGAGTTCATATAGACTTCGAACAGCCGCGATTCAATACGTGATCCAATCGAGCGTCAGCAAACGTTGTAAAATTCAACTCACAACTATTCCTACTGCGGTGCGGTAACTAAGTCGTTTCAAGTGGCCGTAACGCCGTGCCGTTTCATCCTGTATAATACACCTCTGCATTTATATTATGAACAGAAGAGACAGAGTAATTGAAAAAAAATATTACGTATAGATAGTTCAAAGTGACCGCACACTTCAGGACTTATTGACGATAGTCCAAGTAAATTATTGAATGCCCTTTAGAAGATTAATATTAATAGTTTATGCAGATGTTCATTTCATCGAGTATTTAATCCACTAAAATTTTGATAAAGATTATTTACAAATATTTCCAATCGAATTGTTGTGAATTGAATTGCTACGGTGAATCAATCACTGACATTCTACTTAAATTGAAAATGTTCATTAAGAATCAATCCATCATCAACGCCATCGTCAATTAATCGAGAGTTGTTTCTTAACTCAATAAAGATCATGAATGAAATAGAAAACAAGTCAAGTAGCAGACGAGGAAGAGATCAGTTGAGTTTCCATCTGCAGAATCACTTTTGCTTCGTTTGGAAAATTCTACCGCACTGATTAATGTCTCACTCATTTCTATCATTAAAAATATTCTCAAATCTTACATCCTCCCACTTATAATACTCCAAACAGACAAATTCACACATTTTTTAATTAATTATTTCTCTAGTTCACTCCAGAATATTCTCAATCAAATAAACCCATAAAATATTGCCTTACTGATCTGACAATTAATCCAAACCTCCATGATGAATTCTCTCCCTTAAGTACATAAGTCATCCTACAACTCGCGCCGCTCTATAAGTTCTAATTGAACATAAACTGACGATGTAAATTGAGTGGGAGTGAATATGTGAAATAAAAAATTAACATATAGCAGCGTGATCGAGAATTTGTGCGCCCGCGCACGTCTCACAATCTGAATAAATATCGTATTATAATTAAAGGAATCGTTCGATTCATAAATCAATGATGGTTGGTTTATATATCAAGTGAGAGGGCTTTCTTTAAATATAATAATGTATACTCATGCGGTGAAGGCACACAGCGCGCATTCACCGTGGGGGGTCGCGTCTTTTCTATGCTAATGGCGCCCTCTCACGGAAGATATCGCTTTTGCGCGCGCGCACTCTGGCGCACAGAGTAGCAAACAACATCATTTTTCTCCGTTCGCTTCGCTCTTTCTCCCTTATATATTTCGCGCGTCCCTGACCTGCACCCAAAGAGTCCACGCTTCTCATCGTTGCCTCTATGATGTTCGCCGACCGCGACCGCTTATCAATTTGTTACGGATACTGTTTGCTAAATCAAATCAAAAGTCCAAGCGGGGGGCAATAAATAATGCTGTTTAATATGTGCCTATAGTTACTTCTCCTTAGTGGCTGTCGTATCTCAAAGGGGGGGCTACTATATCCCTTTGTATGTTTACTGTACACCACCATCACCTTCATATTATTATCTATACCTCACTGATTCAATAATCTCTTCATATATTGGCAAATCCATCATTCGTTTGACACAAAGCATAATTTAATTTGTTAGTGCAATTCAATATTGATATAATACTTGGCAAATAGTCACCGTCATTATTTATACTGCGTAGATATTATAAAATGTATTATTTTATATCTATCGATCATTGCCAGAGCAGTACAAAGCTCTGCAACACTTATAACCTGAATTTTTCTTATCAATGTGTCGTTGTCTGTCTGAAAGATTGTGCCGGTTGAAAATTTATTTCTCCATATCGATTGGAAGAGGTACCTCATTTAAACTGAATGGATCAGTGAGTGCAGAATGTATTAAAAAAGAGGTGTCTTATGAAAGACGTGGCTGCTTTTGGCATATACATCCCAATGTGTTATTGCTTCTCACTTTTGTTTTACACATAAAAGTCTATAAAACTGACAGGATATTCAAATCGTAAAATATCCATAGCAAAAGTGTCGGCGTATTTGTAATGTTTATACTCAGATGCGCGTTGGTCGCGCTAACTTTATCCGATCGGTCGTTACGATAAGACGCGATGGGTAGCTGACAGGGAAGCACGAGAAACAAAAGCCTAGCGCGAGCACAAAGTTGCAGCAGCAACACTCGTTTGTTTTGGTTGACGTTGAACGTCTTTGACCAGAGGGCAAACATAAGAACGCCACTCGCGCGCGCTCTCACACACTACATATAGCGATTCGCTTTTACCATCAGTATATATAAACAAGAAGAGCAATACGCAGATAAAAACATTGGTATATACGAATGGCAATGTTAGCTTCGCGCTCGACAAATTAACATGGTCCGCGTTTGTGCGCCAACGTCTGCGGCGTGATTAACAAAGGACGATACAAATTAGATTAAATCGCCTGAAGCATTGGGCGGCATCGTATTCTCCCGGATATAAAGGCGAATAATGATGCAGTATGATTAATAGACAAAACGTCATGCAATGGTTAAACGGAATATAGTCCGCGTCGTCTCGTTGAAAATTTAACATCCACTAATTAATCCTTGTATTTATATCAAGAATAAGAATAAACGAAAACAACAGAATAAAAAAGTGTACTTTTATTATTGCTATATGTATTTCCTTTGTACTTGGTCATCGTAATATGTAATGTTATCATTATTATTATTATTATCATTATTATTATTATTATTATTACTATTTTTATTTAAGTGGGTAAGAGAATTGGTGGTAGAAGAAAAAAAGCAGTACAAAGTTTTTTTCTGATAATTACCAAACGAGGGAAATAAAAAATCGTTAAAAATAATAAATGAAGGAAAAAAAAAAATATATAGATTGAAATTAAAAATCATACGATCGTCACCGTGAAGATAATGTTAATTACTTCAATTTGTTTTCAGTGATATCTGTATATATTTTGATAATTTCAAATGATGTGAATGAGATAGCTAAGACAAAGGAAGAGAATAAAAAAAATAAAAATTGAAAATTATGTATAACAAAAAGGTCGAGACTGTAGAGATCGTTATATAGTGAAACGAGTCAAGGTCCGTGAAACACACCCCGTCGACTGGCCAATATTTAATTATGGATAATTACTGGTTATAATGCGCTTCACATCGTGGCGGCCTGCCGTTTAATTGATCGGTTTTATATACGACCTGATTTGTGTATCTACTATACGTCTTTGTATATGTATATATATCGTTCACATATATATTGAGTGTAGGTATATTTTAGTGGACGTGTATTATTCTCTATGCCAAGTACAATACTCACCGGCGGCTATTCTCAACTTTATTGTTCTTTATGTACATATAAAGTGCCGAAAGCCATAGTCATTATTCAAACTTAATCAATGCCATACTTCCACCCACTTTTAAAAATAAAAATAGTTCTAATTATTTCCTGTAGTACCAATAAACATTTAACAATATTGAGAGTAGCACTTTGTTACACGTGTTGAGGATAAAATTGTCTTTTCATAAATGTTACATTTAATAAATACCGCGATTATATATATTCCACATATTTCTAGATGGAAATTGTAAAAAGAATAAGAATTATTTCATTGTCCTCTTTCAATAACCTCCAAAATAAAGATAATCAATATCACAATTATTACATTAATGATTTTTTAATAACATAAAATTAATCGATATTGAGAATCCCTGAGAAGTTCTTAATAAATAGCTAATAACAGTCAATTGGGCTGGGCGCAAAGTAAGATATCGTTTGCATCAATATACTCTACTATATTATTATTATCATTGATGTTATTATTGTTTCTATACAAGACGCTGTATTGAGATGTAGTCACGGCACGTTCGGATCACCGTATTAAAATCTGAAGCGCTCTTGGTTGAAGCGCGCGCGCCTGCACCGGCGTGATCGAACGAACATCCGATACACAACTCTGCATCTCAGTGAAACCAATACGCTCATCTCGCTTAGTTATACATAACTCTGCTATGTATATGTAATGCATTGAAAAGAGCACAACTACGAGAGCGCGCGCGCCTGCGCCAGCTATTTAATTCCCTTCTCGGACCCATCACTATATACTTTCAATCGGGCCCCGAACTCGTCGTCCCACTCTCTTTTCGGCCCGACGCGCAACCCGATGAAAGATGCAGATCCGACAAGAAACATCATTAATAGTCATTTGCCGGATCAGCGAGTCCGGTAATCGTTTGCGCAGACTCTTCTCAATTCGTCTTGATAGCCCTGTGCCGCCCCTCTTTCACCTTACCCTTCTCTTGCTCATATTCTTTATTTTTTTCTTTTCGCTTTATTGTCCAATTTTTATTTCTCTCCATTCTGTTGTTTCATTATTATGCCTGAACCACAAAACATATATATCAGCGATTGGAAATTCAATACAATCATTAATTTACGCACTTGAAAATTTAAATAGTGGGTTCTTAATTGAATTTTAAAGTGTTTCTTAACCTAAATACCAGCGGTTTTTGTGTCTATCAATGAGTGTTTGAGAAAAAAAAAATGGAAAATTCTCACGCGGATACTCAGAGATAAATAGATGAGGTTTCGATTATCTGACGTTAAATTACAATAATAATGAAGTGGACCGAAACGATATGTTCGGTACCGTCAGTGAAAAGAGAGGAAGGAAATAAGGCGGTGGATCCATTAGCGCAGGCCCTTGAGCTTGGTGCTCTGGATATACGAGCAGTTGAAAAGAGACGGCGAATGACAGAAAAGAGAAGAAACAAAATAGAGAGGATGGCTTGTCCGCGTCGTCATCATCCGTCTGTGGGAATACAAAGACAGCCGACAATCCTGGACGAGCGCGTAGGGTCGATCGTGGTGGCGGCGGCGGGAGCTGAAAAAGTGGCTATGCTAAATAATAGGCCGCCTTTGGCTCTTGGTCGTTCGCGCATAGTTCATTCATGATTCCGGATTCAGTATTCCTTTAGGGGCGAGGACAGACGCGCCGTGTATGTGTATCTGTGTCGCAATGTATGCGGAGACTCGTCGGGCAATATTCCCCCAGGGGATATGTGCGCGTCGTCGTCGTCATCGTGTCGTTGTGTTCGTCGTCGTCGAGGACGTTGTACTCTCATGAGAAGATGGAAAAGATCGTTCAATATATATCGTGCGTCTGGCGAACGTATAAACCTCGTATATATTTCCCATCATTCGTGAACAACAGATGATAAATAAATCTGTAAAACCAACATGATACCGCGCCTATGTACACCCGATTCGTAAAAATTTTCTTTCTTGTACTTAATATACCTATTTTATTCTACCTCCCCTTCTCTACCCCTCATATATTTGTACCGTCTTATAGGAAACAAACAAAAAAATGTGAAACGAACACAGAAAAAAAAAAACATTCTACCGGATACCCGATTTACAAAATATACCTGGATTGAGGTAGTTCCACGGAAATTGTCGACTGTCGACCCGCCACGAATTTGCGTAGGGCCCACCCTAAAATTATTAAGAAAAGGAACGCACGTGAGAGGTCGTCGAGTGTGCTATGCACGCAGTACGAAAGCGGGGAAATATAGCAACGATGAACGACACAACGATGAGACGAAGTGAGAGAGTATCTGAATTTTTTTTGCGGCCAATGCTTCTTCGGCCCTTTACTTCGTATGCTTGCTTCTTTTTCTTCCTTTTTTTTTTTCTTTTTTTTTTTTTGAAAGACTGCCTTGAGGGTCCAACATAGGGGGAGAGACTTAATGGGCCAGAGTTGCCTGAATGGCACCATTACCTCTGCCACCCTCTTCACAAGAAAACAAGAAGGATATAACAGTAGTAGTGGAATAAGTAGAAGAGAGAAGGTGAAAGTTTGGAAAAACGGAAGAGACGAAATTCGAACGGACATTTACTGCTACACCAGGTAGCTAGAATATCATTAAATAGTGTGACACATTTTCAACATTAACAGAATCCTTGAAACAGGATACTGTTGATTGTTTACGGATAACTAAATGAAGTCATGTCATTTTCATCAACTGTAAACATAGACGTGTGTGTTAGTTGTTCTTTTAATCATCATAACTAATGCAAACGTGTTTCTTTTCCAGGGAGAATTTTTCCATTGCTGATGAACGGCCAATGAAGAGCATTGAACGATGATACAGATAAGTAATCCTTAACATATACGAACGAGACATATTGACATTAACGTTTTTTTCCCCTCACCTTACAGACATGTATTTTCAATTGCCAGACAGTAAGCAAAAGAAGAGGAAAGAAGATTGAACGTTCCGCGAATTCACAACGCAACTAAGGTGGAGCGCGAGTTTATAATGAAAAAGAAGATGGAATCGTAACGGCCTCGAAGTTGTACCGTATCGCCTGCGTAAAGAGGTTTTACTTCGCAATCAGTCTCTTTACCATCGTATGCATGTACACCAGTATGTACATATATCGATACGTCTCGAGCCATTCCATAAAATACCAATAATCTAATCATTGATTCACAAAACATCTAGCACAATAATACCACTATTCCATCAAGGAGTTATCGATTGAGCTTAAATATTTATATCTCACAGTATGTTAACTCTATTTTTTTTTCTTATTCTTTCATTTGAGTAACTCATCGATTTTTATCTCAGTATCTTCGTTAGAATTCTTATCTTTTCCGGGAATTTGCTAGTAATGCTAAATAATAAATAGAATTATGAAGAAAAGGAAAGTTAAAAAAATAGACGTGAAATTGAAAAGCAATTTGTTGGTTGACAATAAAATGAAAACTAAGAAAAGTGTTAACTGCAGATATAAATTCATATGAGTTTAGATTATATTTTACATCAGAGTTGAGAACCTCATGTTTGTTTTGCAACGATTCTTTTCTTCCTGAAACTTGGCGAATTCTTATATTTCACTCACTCTCAGCTTTCTCTCTTTTTTTCTCTCCCACTGTTTCTTCATTTTTCGCTGCCTCGTCTTTGCTACACACTCTCCTTCTTCTTCTTCTTCGGCGCACACACTCAACACTAACTCATTCTCTCTTACTCCTTCTTTTGCTCACTTGCGGGCGGCTCCACGAGTCTGCATAAATAATGAACCCAGCAAAAAGTGACTACGCTAACGGTCTATACCACGAACGGGGGCCCCGGCAGAGAATTTTATCTTCGTTTGCCGCGCGCAACATCTATATGTTTAGACCTCAACCACCTTCTCTTCTCCATCTACCTTTTCCCACTCTCATATATACATATTCCTCATCGCCATCTGCTACATCGCGTCATTTCCTGTTCGCAAATGTCCATTGCAGTCAACATTATTTTCATATACATAGCAATCATTTCACATTGTGATTTGTTACGTAACCACCAAAATATTATATTTTGCATTGTATCGAATTACGTGTTCATTCAAATTCTCCCTGCAATTTCCAACTATTTTTTAGGCTCATCAAGATACAAATCTCAAGTACTTTGTCAGTAATAATAACGCATTAATTCCAATTATATCATTCAGGTTCTATCAATGCCCATGGCTCATCGACAAAAACATTGAATGTAAGTAAATTTATTCTTTTCCAAAAATCATTTGTTCATTCTTATTTTCCCATCAATATAGAACAGTTCTTCCTGGATTGTTAGGATACCGACTTGAGGTAAGTAAACCGTTTGTTTCGAAATGAATAAGGTGTCACATATATCGTGAGAATATCAAAGTCACGGTCATCGATTTGCCATCGTGTCGACGATTGACAAAGTCACTAGCAAGGCCGCGATTCGGTGAAGCCGTCGACCGCCGCACGGAAGATATATAGTGAGAATCTTGGTTATATACACTTGGCAGGTAGTCAGAAGAGTGAACGTGGTATTATAGTTAGTGCATGAACGTGCGTGCAAGAGAAAGAAAGATGGAATAAAATGAAGAATAAGAAAAGGAGAAAAAACAGCAGCGGCAGCAGCAGTAACAGCAGCATCAAAAGAGTGCGGGGCCTGCGCCTGAAGAACGCAAAGAGGAGGATATGCGAGGACGTATACGGGGAAGAGTAAAGGCCTCGGGCGAGGTCACCCACCGCCCCCGCCCTCTTCTGTTTCTGCCCCGCACTCTTTGGACCCACACCCTGATTACCCACCGCCGGGAGGCGGGACATGTTGTAATGAGCATCGAAGAGGTGCTCAACTTGGACACGTCAAATTCGACAAGATTATTTACCCTCTTAAATTCGTCATCACGCGTGTGAAACTTATCACGTCTACAACTCAGATCTACCCACTCTACGGTCACGCGGCTCGTTTCACTTTCCATTCCAACACAAAAGACAAGTGAACAAAGAGGGAAACAAAAAAATGCTGTGATACAGAAAAAAAAAAAAGAAAAGAAGAAATAAGAAACGAGAGTTTATTGTCAGAGGCGAGAACAAGAGTTCTCGCAGGTTTTATCCACGATGAGATATATTGAGAACGACATGCTGACAAGTGAAGGGAAGATGGGTTTAAGACAGTGCGTGGAAGACGGCGGCTTCGTGCGACATAGGGGACACAGAGAATACGTAAGTGGGCTGGTTAGGTTGTCTGGGTGAAGACATACGGATGATCGAGCGATGTTATTTTAAGTTTTCCATAGGGGGTTTGGATATGCTTTTTCGTCTTGCCCTAATCGGCTGTCTGCCCTACGGGGGTGTGTGTATCGCAACGGCTCACACCCCATCTATTGCTGGCAGCCAGCTGATATAACAGCACGACTCCAAAGCCTCATACATATACCAACCCCCTTCTTGCAACTCCCTTTCGTCCTATGGTTACAACGAAATTCGCGGGCCAAGGACTCGATATCCCAAGAGTGAGGGTGGATTCAAAACGCTTTACACTCTCATAACTGACGGACCTGTTGCTTTTCCTTTTCACCCCTCAACAATTCGTTGGTAACCAGAAGTTTGAATTTTTTTTCTACTCGGAGGGCTTGAATGTTCACCCCCTTCTTTGGTTGTGATAATACGATTTATGGCTTTCCCGGCTATTCATAGTAATTTACATTGATTCTAAAGTGTCCCCAATTGAAGAAAAACAAAATGGAATACATTATTATTGCATACCTGCCGAAAGGAGATGAGAGGGAGAATGAGTGAGGCTAAAATGTGTCGGTGGCGAGTTTGGGACGGCGAATTATTGCTAATATTAGCTACGGCTGCCATTTACTGCTGATGTTGGTCACAGCATAGCGTTCATGGCAATCATAATCTACCAAGAACAAAACACAATGCCCAATCGGTTGAATTTTACGACTGTTTCTGGCCGCACAAGATTCGAATGAGAAAACAGCATCATGGCCACAAGAAGAACCGGATGCAACGCGACTTTTTGCAACATCCCTTCGGGTTACGATTATGTATGAGTGTGAATATGTGTTTGTGCGTGCGTGCGGATATGTTAAAGGGGACCCAGGCCCATTGGGTTGACGAGTCCAATGAAGATGGATCGTTTCTTAGGATCATGGCGGAATCGCGACACCCTGCGGTCAACATGTGCAATATAATGTTGCCGAAGTGAGTAAAAAATGAAAAATAATAAATAAAGAATGTATATATATATATCAATTCGACTCGCAACGAAATATGCGAAAGGTGGATTCATCTCTCTCGCGAGCCAAGTGAGTAGTGCACCGTATTCACATTGCAATTTATCATGTTCACGCCAATTTATTTTCTCTTCCTTTTTTTTTTCTTTTCCAACAGCGCGTTGATGACGATACGCCTGGGATAACTTCATAGAATGCGATCGTAAAAGGCGACCACGGAAAACAAAAGACCTGACTGACGTCAATGTGTTTTTTTTTCATCTTTCCAATTCCTTTTTTTCACTATTCATTTACCCGATTATGCACCGAGTTGATATTCAAGATCTGGTAGAGTATTTTGTAATACAGGAACGAGAATATCTTTCAATTTCTTACAATTATCATAGATGCCTAATAAATTAATGTTTTTAGTTACATCAAACATGAGAAAGTGTATCCCTGTTATCTCCAAACCCTAATTATTTTAAATTATAATTTTTATAAATTATAGAATGTAAAATAGACTCACCATAAGACCTCTCAATAACAGTATCACAAGAGTCTGAAACAGAAGGAATAAAAATATTGTATTATTATCAATATCAATTTTAAGAGAAATAATAAAAGTTATATGAAAAAACAAATAGACATATTACAATGTTACCACTCTTATGAATATATATATATATAAATTCGATGAGATTTCTCGAACTACTTTCAAGATAATACACTACAAATAATAAATACAAAGAATTAACGAGCGTAAAATTTTAGACCATATAACTCCGATGCTTCAATTCCCCTTTTTTATTTTTTTTTACTTTCCAAGACCTTCCATTACAAATCTAACTTGGAAAATCTATACATACGTATATTTATACACATATATATCCATACTTAAATATCACTTCTACAAAATAATTTTCGATTTACGCATATTACATACATATGCACTGTATTCATAAATCAAATTCCAAGAATGCACTCAATAATAATCAACTCAACGGTATTCGGTAACGAGACGATTTACGAGTGTCATTTTCTCTGTTGCACTGTTCAATCGTTCTTCATGTAACGCAAAATTATAATATTATTTCGTAATATTTTACTCGTGCAGTATATCTGAAAGTATCAACATAAATATTCATGCATGGCCATAGATATGATTGTGCACGCAGAAAACCAAAGCGCACATTTACCGGTAGGCCATCGGTTGTCATAAATGCTCGTTTGAAAATCTCCAACGGTGCACAGCGTGCTAATAGCCTCATTATAGATATTACAGCACCTGCATATGAGCAACTACACACAATATATGTAATACGTATTCCACTAAATTCACTTTCATAATTTATATTCATGCATAATCATCGGTAGAAGTGCAATCTCGTGAATAATCATTTTACCATTGCATTTCAATCAAATCATAAATTATTTCATCATACGAATAAATATGTGGATTCTTCTTTTTTTTTCCTCCTTCTTTTTAATTCCGCCTTCTGTTTTCTTTTTTTTTTATTTCCAGTTCTGGCAAGTTGTGAATTTTAAATTGTATTCAAATATTTTTCTGTGAATTGTCAGAGTGACCATCACGAATTATAATGCGATATATTTATGTATTTACATACATGCCAAGGATTGAGAGGTGCCAATGGAGGCCAACGATAGACAATAAATATTAAACGACTTTCCACCTGTCTCACAGCACTCTTTCACCTTCCTTTTATATCTGTATATATAATAAAGTGTGTATAAATATATATATATATATATATACTTCATTATTTTTCTCTTCCGGTTTGTGCATCATCATATTGTCAAACGTATATTAAGTTATGTGTATAGAAATATTTTCGAATAAAATTTGTTGAATTATTAATTGACGAGGCGTGACAAAAATTGTTGTGTAATAATATTTGTCGGTTTATCTTGATGATTGGAGGAGGAGCTTTGCGCTACCTTCTCGCTAATTGCTTGACGAACGAGAACATTATTTTACACCGCCCATGTGCTAATGAGTGTTTGTTAATGCGTGTATATACGTGTGTGTATGTGTGTGTGTATTTTTTTGTACACGTGTCTACGTGGGGAAATTAGACGTTTGCAATAAAATCAAAAGTTATGTCATAAAGTCAATTAATGATGAATTATTTTTCATGTAAATTACAAATCTTATCATTGTATATACAAACATGTATACACATGCTGATAAGAATCGTGTGATGTGAATTACTGGAATAATATTATCTAAAAGCTATACTACGAATATATTCAAACGTGTCAATGGCATACAAAAATCGAATCAATTGTTCTATTTTTAATAGAATTATGAGGACAAATAAATGTGATGATTATTGAATTAATAATTTTACGGATCTTTAATTTCTTAATATTAATTCATTAAACAAAAGACTTAATTTCAATTGTCCGTTATGTTCAATATTTTCTTAATCGTATATAAATCGATCATTATCTCATCACTGATCGTAGATATTCAGTCAGTTAATCATCAACGTATCGATGAGTCTTACTATTTAAATAGATAATGGAGTCATGATATACTGAAACTGACGGACATCGTATGCAAGAATTCAATTGGAATGTGGACGCAATAATAATGTCAAAGTGTGTCGAATAATATATATATATATATATATATATCAAATCGTAACGTGGCTCTGATAGTTGAAAACGAATCGATAGCAGTCCAGACATTTTGAGGAAATGGCTGTAAAAATATGAGAATATGTTGTTCGTTATACATTCAATGTAATTTAGTGAATGATATTTTATTATTAAGGTCAAATTATTCGTCTACGAATTTATCAAAATATTTTCTTTGTGTTCTTTGGAAATAAATAAACACAAAATGAACGAAACGAACACACTTTGATAGTTTATTGTAAAGATATATTTTTTGTTACCCTGTCAATAATCTCAGCCAATGATGTGAAACTTTTTTTATAATTGGCTTCCCTCATAGATTTAAAATAATACATCCAATACTTGTATCGCAGTTTCTTTTTTCTTTTTTATATAATTGGGTGAGCAGTTGGGGCTCACAAACCGTGAAATATGCCCGCAGGCATTTCATATACATGAACGCATTAACTATTATCAAGCTTGATATAAATATGTCTCTATACAATGTCATGAGTTGCAAACATTTAACGCTTGTTGCGATTGAATTCATTGGATTCTGTTGTCATCATTTATTTATAAATTGATAATACAAAAATTAAGTTATTTAAAAGACATTATAAGTGAGGATAAGACAAAATTCAATTTGCTTTTAATGTCTTATTTCTTCAAGCAATTAATTTTATTCCATCATTTTTCTCATTTTTTATAATTTTTTTGTATCAAAATAATCATACGATTATAATTGAGAATCAGAAATTGTTTTTCAATATAAAAACAATATATATATATAAATAGGAATGATATAGATTTAGAATGACTTTCTCGCACAATAATAATCGTTGACAATATATGGAATATCGTTCGAGTATTTCGATGAGTCGACATGAATCGATTACCAAGTAGCCAACATTATACCAGGACATATAAAGGAGTTGGCCATGACTCTTTTTTCCACAGCTGAATGGAATTTACATGTATAGTTTAAGTGTATGAGACATTAAATCATTTAAGAACCATTCACAATTCACGCAGAAGTAAAAGAAAAATTCACATCATAATTTTTTTTATGACAATTAAAATACAATAATTTCTCTTAATCGATTCAAGTGAACTTTAGACCACTTTCTCTCATCGCAAATGTTACGATAAGCACTCAAACGATGCAAAATCACCTACACTACCAGAACAAATAGTACCTTGAGTAAAATAATCATTGAAAAATCATAAAAAATTGATTTACAACAATAAAAACCCAATTTTCCATCATCCTTATTCAGATATCTGTTTATAATGCACAGTAAAACATAAAAATATTTCACATAAGTCCACAATTCACTTAAAAGTAACCCATGAACAAAAGTTCAGTGTATTTATATTCATGGAGATAAGAGCAAACTTTATTCTATTCAACCAAACCTGAGATCACTTTCTCTTGTTCCAAATATATCAATATTGCACTCAATCGATATGAAATCGCACAATCTATTCAACGCAAATCCAACTCAAGCAAAATACTGATCACACAACCACTAAAAATTCAATCAAAATACAAATTAAATATCCCAACATACTCATAAAAATGACTGTGCATAAATATACGAAGTGAGAAGCGAGAAGAGATGCAACAAAAACCATAGGACAATGAGGGGGAGTGAGTGAGCAAGTGAGAGTAACAGAGTCGACTTGTGATGAGGCATCTTCGGCTGTAAAGTCAACGGTTACCGCCCCGTTATAAAAACTAAGAGAAAAAAAAATTGAAATTGGTCGAAATAAGAGTTACGTGTGAGCAAAAGGAAATAAACCAGCTTGCACGGTATATCTATAGAAGCAGTTATTTATGTATATATATATTCATATATAAAAAGAGAGAGTTTATATAACATATAATGGACTTGAACATTTGAGCGATTTGTTCATTGATTCATTGAAATAAATTTTGTGTTTCTTAGTTATTACGTAACATTATATTAATGAATTATTCTAATGACACCAGACAATTGTCCGTATCACAAATAAAAAAATTTATGTATTTATGTGTGTATAAATATAAATCTCTCTCGGTTAGTGTAATTGTAATGGTGATTCAGAGTATATTGCAAGTAAAAAGAAAGAGTTTATATTATATGTATAAATGTGTACGATGTATGTATGTATGTGTATACGTCGTGAGATATTAGAATACCGAAGAATCAAACGAGCCTATTAAGCCGCACGTTACGCGGCATTGTGCTTGAGCAAAAGCAACACTGTATATCTATATACACATAATACACGCGTTGCAACACTCAAAGAATCGTATAAATTATCCAATGTACCATTACATATATGCATGAAAATTGTTTAATTATTTTTATCAATCATTCTCAATCTTTAGTGAAGAAAAATGTATTCTTGATCAAAAGATTATTTTTGCACTTGAAAATAAAATGAATTTTATTTACAATTTAATTGTAGACTTTCAGAATTTGTTTAGATAAATTCAACATTTATTTATAACCTCTTGTGGCTCATAAAATGTAGTATTTTATATTTTTTACATTTATGTTACAACAATATTCCAATCTTGACCCGAAAAGACAATTTTTTCAAAAAAATCGTTAGTTTTAATTGGAAGAAATATTTATTTATACAACTCTGTGATTTGTATTTGTGTTGAGAGAAACAATTTTATTTATTTATATATATATATATATATATTCCTTCTTTTTGTTATTCGTATAGTGATTAATGATATTCAAGTGACAGAAATATTATTGATCGTGCAGTTGGCTACTGAAATTCTCCTTTCCTCCATTGTCATTTTCATGAATTACAAATGTATTTAATGTATATGTGAAAGGGTTCACATATCCTTTTTTGGGGGGATTTTTCTCAATTTCTCGCACATACCCATATGGATAGATAATTTTCCTTTTGTCATTCCCACATTGTGGAAACGAATATGCATTCAAATCATGACTGATCATCCCTGTACAATTATTCTCAATGTCGTCTATCTATACATGGACAGTAAAATTAATGTAGGAGTATATACATCATGTTGGTTACGCACCAATGAACATGTACTTTCACATATTGTAAATAATGTGATTAATCTTTAGAATCACAAATATCAAGTTCACTTCATCAATTAAGATAACTCTGTGTATGATTCAGAATTTATTCCGTGAGAAAAAAAAAATGAAATGGAAAAAACAAAGTTAGTGTAATTGTATTTACGGAAAATTAGAATTAACAAATTTCCGTTATCCAAACTCAACCTGTTCTGACATGTCTTTCGCTTGTCTTAAAGATGTCTTAATCGATAGAGAATTTCATGGGCCCTTATCAATATAACCTTAATAATCTTAAAATGAACATTGTATCCTATTTTAAACTGTCCAGATTTTTCGTCGTTAAAAACTATACTCTGAATTGTAAGAAAATATATTTTTTCAACAATATGTTAATGCATATCAAAATTATATTTTCCATTAACAAAATCAGCAAATACTATTCAAACATCAAAAATACATTAGTATTTATATATTTCAATTGGAATTTTTTCCCACGGAATTCTTGCAAACTTTCTAATTATAAATACAAAATATATATCGAACTACCTTCATTGCATAATATTTTATATTATTGAAACGCATATTAAATATGGATATAAATTTATGTTCATTTAGAATATAGATGAGGCGTACAATATTTAATTATATAAGCAAACTCAACAAGTTTAATACCAACCAATAATACAATCCGATACGTAACAGTAAAAAAAAAGGGATCCCTATTACATCCCATAATATTCCAATAACGATACGTTTCATAATCAATATCAAATCTTCTGAATTAATATAAAGAAACATAATTAGAATCTATCCCCAAAAAAATAGTTTTCCATAACAAAATCACACATTTGAGAACAACAATAACCATCACTATTTTCTGAATCAAATTATATATTCCTTTCTATAATAAAACAATGCTCAGTTCAGAAACAAAAAAAACACCATCCAATACAAAACCATAAAATCATTCGATGTTATTGAACGCGTATGAACTTGAAATTTCTATAATTCATATACATGCATTATATTCTTATATCACTTCCTGATGATCTCAAAGGCGGAAGGATAATTCAATATACAAATACGCACACACACACATACATAAAATCGCAATTGCATTGCTATTTGCATTCCTGTCGGAAATAGCAAATCAGATAAAGATATAAAAAAAAAATATTATTTCTATGTTTATAAAATTTTTTCCACACATTTCTTATTATTATTATTATCATTATGCTCTTGATGATGATTTTTTTTTTTTAATAGTTGGCAGTAAAATATTTTTGTATCGCGTGATAAGCGATGCGAATTATATGTGCCGACTTGCCATGACGCGCGTTATAACAATGCTCGGCCACTCTCGCTTAATGACACTCGATGTTTCGGAAGCGAGAATAAAAAGAAAGAGAAAGAAAGAGAAAAAAAAATAATAATAAATAAAAATTAGTGTGAGTGAGAAATGAATAGTTGAGAATGTGTGCAATAACGTGACGTGATTTAATTCATAAAACTCGCTGAAATGAAATTTATAACACCAACATTGACAGTGGCAGTCAATACACGCATATAAATAATATGTAATTTCATTTTTATTTAGTTTTAAAAAATGAATAATTATCACAGACCATTGGGCTGTCAGTCATTGTAAGATAATATTACATTTGACTATAATTCGTGGCTTCTAGTTTATGACGCAACAATATTATATATATAAAAGCGACAATACATTCCCGCCCTCCCACTCTGTTAGTCTTTGGGATCGTCTGAGATGCCGCAGACAATTTAAACCGGAATGGTGAAACAATACTCTGTTCGACTTTGATCGATGGTTATATAGATGAATCATTGTATGAATTAAAGAAAAAAAAAATAGAAGGCAATTAATTTACGTGTATATGTACAAATGAATTTTTTGTTGCTATTTTATTATCATTTGTTTTTCATCGTTTATAATTTTAATATTCACAAACACTAGTATTATGAATTCATTTTTCTAATCGAGATGAAATGCACATTCAATATTGTAATAAAAGTAAAGAAAAGCAGAATTTCTCCTCATGTCATTGTTCAAAAGGGATAATTTTGAGAATTATGAAAATTATTGAAGTTCCAAATTAGACATTTTGTGATATTTTAATGTAATTATGTTCACATTTGCACAAGCTCTGGTCTTAATTATCAAAAATGATCTAATTAAACTAAATTAATGAACAGATTGTATAATTAACAAAGGGAATATAAAAGTAAATGACAAAAAATTCGATATTTCTTCGGAATATTCTGAGAAATAGAACAAATTCCAAAAAAATTCCACATTCCCAATATTAAAAATCTATATCTAAACATAAACTAATGTTTGTACATGGCAATGAATCATCCAATAAAATTCTCCTGTAAAACCATCGATAGCCCCATAACAAAAATTGAAAAAAAAACATTACAATTTAACTAATTACGAAAAATATTCCAACTAAAAATCATCAAATCCCGTCAACACAGCACTCAATTAAATTCTCCCATCTTGATTTCAATCATCGTCTATCCAAAAAATAAAAAACCATGTTCACTTAAAGCAACATCAACTTTCTCATCCTTTACCTAAAAACCCCATCAACTAGAATAAAACTAGACAACAATCACAAAAAGCCAAAAAAATCAACAAACTCATCTGGAAAAATCTCTAAAATTTCTGAAAAAATCAAATATTAAAAATAACAATAAGTATAAAAAAGAGTTGAAGAATACTACAAGCAAGACATTTTGTGATGCAGTTTACATATTATTATCCATGCATGGATATAACATACACATAATATAGACATATCTTTAACTAAGCATTACACATCATGTGCTTTATCAAAACTACTCATCGTGGTAGCGAGCATCCGGATTCAAATTACGCTTTCGTGCTTGCGCTTATGTTTATTTATCCAGTTATTAAAACTACATTAAGGCCAGACCTTAATTATGCGGGGATGTGGAACACGCATATAACCATATTTATATAAAGAAATACACACATAAGTAAAGTGGCAGTGTGAAAACAAACATGCGAGCGTCGTAATACATAAGGCCCACAATATACGCGTTCATAGCGCCCCCAATGTGTTTTCAACGGCAATTGAAGTCACCATATATATATAAATATATAAGGACGACCGCCGGGACCTTTATAGTAACACTCGGTCCCAAAAAAAAACACAAACAAAATAAAGAAGAAGCAAAACTGAAAGATGAAACATTACCATAAACAACACAAGTGATATATCTCTCTTCCATTCACTCTCATCTTATACGACGACTGTATTACGTTTATTCGCATTGAATATACAAACACAAAGAAATATTAGTAATAGTAGCAATAGTAGTAGTAGTAGTAATTCTACTAATCATTGTCAAAAAATAGCGAATAAATAACCACAGTAAAAATAAAACAATCAAAATGAGAAATTAATTGAGAGCTCACGCAAATGGGCCTCTTTTTCATTTTTACTATTTCTCTCTCTCTTTCTTAATTTTATTCAACTCATGGTGGTATTATTATACTTTGTTTTTTTCTTTTTCTGTCTAAATAAATATGTGTAGTGGTAATCTGTGAGTTAGTACAAATGATTATTGTCATTATTCATGTGGTAGTTCTATTTATAATGCACATTTGTAAATTACATTATTACGAATGGTGAATCAACTATTTTTTTTTTCCTCTTCATTTATTTCTTCATCTTTATATTTATCTACTGTTGTTCTTCTTATTGTTGCTATTATTATTGTTGTTGTATGTATATATATTTTTTTTTGTTCTTCATATTGCTCATAATCAACCAATTTGTTTTTCGACCATCAATTTTGCACGGCTCGACGACTACGCGCAAATAAAGACAACATGCAGAGTCACCTTAAAATATGTATCCACGCACAAAGACTTTGTGGAATTTATTTATATTCACTCGTTTGCATGTATTTGTATCCCTTAGGTGTACTTATATTGTGTATTATTCACACTGTATTTAGATATGTCTATACATTGTATATAACCACACATTTATGTAAATTAAATTTAAGCATAAATAAATATATGTATAGAGAGGTATATGGAGGTATATAACATTCATTTGTAACGCTTATTATTGCATTTTCGTATAATATATGTATTTATAAATGCTGGTAGTGAATGGAAGCTGAAGGAGTTTTATGTGATGTATATATTAGTGGCTACAAAAATTTTAGGGCCATTTTAAAGACATATATTGAAGAAATTGTGTAATGTTCTAAAGACCTAACTGAGTTTAATTAACTCAACGTGATTTTTTACAGTCAAGATAAATAATGTGATTTCTTTGAGTTTTGCTATAATTTAATTGGAATATTTTTCGTTATTTATTTATATATAAAGGTATTTTTTTTAACTCTGTGATTGAAATGTTTATGTATTAAAAGCGAAGTGTATAAATATTGTGATTGAATTGAATTTAATGGTAAAAGTAGAGAAATAATATTTAATACTAATTGAATTATTTTTAATTGATTCTTGTGATTTTAATAGCATTAGATTCGAGAGAATATTAATCCAATGTTGTGTAATTTATCAAAGTGCATTTTTATGTGGGTACTTCGAATTTAAAATGAAAAAAATATGATGCAATTACAATGAATAAACCAAAATAGACAATTAAAAAGTCAGGATGATTTTATTATTCAAAAAATTTGAATTTCCATCGCAATGTTCGCTCACTCTGACAATTTTTCCCTCTCAATTTCATCCCACCATCACAATAATTCTCAACGAATAAATTTTCTATCAACAAAATGGAGAAAAAAAAACAAAATTAATAAAATAACAAATCATCATATCAATTCATATGAGGAAATAAATTTAACTATCATAAAACTCTTCACTCCTCCAGACTGTGCACATAATAATTCACATCCGCACGCACATGTAACCGTCATGTAGTGTGCGAAATAACTAATAATAATCAAAAAAAAAAAAAACACCACTGAACGAGTACAGTAAATTCAATAAAACATCAAAAGAGAATGAGAGAATAAATAATAATAAGATATATATATAAACATTAATATCAGCATATGTACATATTTTTTGATTGGATAGTTAGCTTTGTGGTTGCGTGAAATTTGCATACATGTAGCATGTGGCGTGCGCGAAGTCTAAGTGCCCTCTATATAGTGATGCTTGTGTACATACGGTGAATATAAAGAAAGGAAAAGAAAGAAGTATGAAAATAGAATAAACGCGTACGAAATAAAATAAAATAATAAATAAATAAATGGTAATTTACGCAGGATGCGCAACGCCATGGCAAAACCACAATGACCATGCGAAATAATAAACGATGATCGCGCGGTCATGTGCTCCCGCAGAAAGAGAGTCAGCTTACAAGCGCACGCTTCCGCGCTGTCACGCCAAATTCACTTTCTTTCTTTTGTATACAATAATATAAATATATATATATCTATTCTTCTTTCTGCCTGAGTACCTTCAATTTATTTTTCTCCTTTTCATCTCACCCTTATTCCTAATTCTAATGACAATGTGTCATGTAAAATTAATACAAACTTAACATGTAAGAATTATTTTTATTAAATTTCAAAAGGAAACAGGAAAAACATGTAGAAATTATAATATTTATTAATAAAACTGTTGAATATTTGATAATTATTTATAACAACTCTTTTTAATTTCTTTCCTTTGCAACTGTTTCAGTTTGTTGCAATGTGAAATAAAAAATATTTGATAAAAATTTGATTTAGTCCAAAAGTTTTTTCAAAACTTCTTCAATGACCAGCTCAACATTTTTTTTTCTTTATAAGTGTCCATAATTATTCACAGTGAACACAATCCAATACAATACTTATTGATAAAGAAAAGAAAAATAAAAAAATTGCCAGAATATAAAACCATTTATCAATAAAAATAAATAATATCAAAAACTTTCATTATTCTGACAAATCAAAAATTCATACAAATAAATATCAAGGCGAATACAATGATTCACTTTAAATATCCAACATTCATACACCAACCAACTATATTAACACAAAAATGACTTTCCCTTCTCATACCATCTCTCAATTTAAAATATTATCTCACACACAACCAAACACTCAATAATCACACAGTTATATTCACCATATAGCAATTACTACAACGAACGATTGCCAAAGTGTAAAACATCAACGAAGGTGTTACCGTGACTCTTGGCCTCGACACTTCTTTGTTCCCAACTCTCATTAGGCTCCATATACATAAATAAAAGAAGAAAAAATATATACACTATCAGAAGCATCACACACTCACACACAAGAATACCTAAATACAAAACTCTCAATTGTTTATATCAGAATGAGAATGGCAATGAGCAAATTATCAAAAGCTATACAACATATGAATTCACATAAATATAAATCCCAAGAAATACATAATAAAAAAAAAAGGAGAAAAAATATATTACATCCACAAGGATTTTTCAATTCATCACTGATACATGAATAATATTTTTTTTGCAATCGTTTTAAAATCCCTGGAGTTTCCCTATCGAGTCATAGTCACAAATGTGTCCTTACATTCCACATTGATGATCTAAAATAATCAATTTCTCGCATCGACTCTGATATTCCATTGAATTCTATTTTTTTTTTTCCATCATACTTTTAAACATATATAAATGTTTATTAAAAATAAAAATAACATAGTGCAATATACTTGTATATGTAATTCCGGTTGGTGCGCAACGACACGCATTTCTATCATATATGAAATACCTCAGAGTGAATACTCCGCTGAAAGATAAAAAATTACTTCTGGCCTATACGAATAGTTTATTTATATATGTATATATATATTTTTATAATAAAAAATAATTATGTATATATTCACGCGCGCCATTTGCAGGAAAGTTAAATACATTACGAATTAGCCAGTTTAATGAGCGAGGGATGAAACATTTGTGTCTGTTTTATAATTTTTTTTTCCTCAACCTTTATTTTTTTTTCTCTTTCATACACACATTACTTGCTTTGAAAATATAAAAGTCCTTGCATCATTCACGCGCTCGTTATAAATGTTTCACAATGTATATTTATCTACATTTATCTTTAATTTAATGGAAAAATTCAATACGTAATGTATACATGTGAATTCATATACATGTGTATTTAGTATTTGTGTGTTTGATAGTATATGTGAATATTTTAAAAATGCATATAAGCAATTTCCCCTCATTTTCCTACATTAACAATTAACTTTGCATTATTTTCCATTTAAAGGTATAGTGGCAGTTGTCATTTATGCATAAATGTTTATATATTTTTATATATTTATAAATGTGAAATGGAAGTGTTGGTTGTAGTGTTGTTGTTAGTGTGCAAAGCCAATCCATTCCCCCTTTATATAGAATTAGCATGCTATATCCAAATACGGTGAGCAATGTTGGCTCACCTGGAGTCAAAGCGATAGAGCAAACCGACAATGCAATGAATATGGTAATTTTTTCATCATTTATCCGGTTCGCATGGCACATTTATATGTATGTGTGTATTTATATATAGAGAATTATACACGTGGATATTCTTTCATGGTCCTTAAAGTGCAATATATTCACTTAACTTTATAAAGACACAATGACTAATATAAAGATAGTGATATGAGAAGTGTAATTGAATTTTTATCTGACTATATTTTTCTATCAGTGAGAGAAAATTGTGAGTTTTGTCTTTAAAATTTTGGAGAAATTAATTATTAGTTTAGATTGATTTTTTTTTTTTTTGAGGGGCAAATGAAAGACTGGATGATGTCATATTTTATTTAATTTTTAATTTTTATTGTGATAAAAAGGAAATTATTGAAGCAATTGATAATTATCTTGAGGGAAATAATTTTTTTGATAATAATTGTTTGGAGTTTTTGTTATTTTGTTGATTTGGTGATTGTTGTGTTTTTTTTTTTTCACTTAGTGGTTTTTTTTTTTGTAGTTAATTGAAGTATTAACTGTGAATTGGAATGCGACTTTATCATTTTATGTGTTGTTGTTCATTGATTGAATATTAATCTAAGAAAAAGTAATTTCTTCGAAAAATAAATTGAAAGAAAAATGAAAGTAAATTTGCAGCCAGTGAGAATAACTTTGAGATTTTATGTCCGGCAATCAAGATATTCTCTTGGATTTCCTGATTATACTACAAAAATGTATTTTTTAGAATTGAAAACAGTAGACGAACCACCAAAAAGTTTTGGAATAGCCAGAAATGAATTTAATTCTCGTTGGAATTTATAAAAAATCACAAAATCCAAATTTATTCTTAACTTTCATGCCTTCTTTTGGCACTCTTTTTTCAAAGCAATTCACATAATCGTTGAATACATTCATCACTTTGAACGCGTTACTGAAACTAATTTCTAAAACTTCCAAAAACGTCACAGACTTTTCGACAATTTGAATTCAGTGATAAATTAACAAACCAACAAATTCTTCTAAGGAAATTTATATAAACAAAAAAAAACACGAATCAAATAACACACACGACACTGAATCCACCTATATCCACCCATCACCAACCAAAAATCATAGAAAAATCCCCAAAATTAATCAAAAACCAATATCATCCCCAACAAAAAAAAAATCGAATCCCTTTCGAAAAATCAAACCAAACCAAATTAAATCTCACATCTTTTTTTCCCGCCTTTCTTCCTCCATGTGTGCCCATCGCAACCCAAATTTCCACTAAACCAAAAATCCTAAATAAAACCCTCAACCCCATACCCTAAAATGATCATCATCCACCTACGAAATAATATAACAAACAAAAGAAAAAAACCAAATTAAACAAAACAAATGAAATCAAAATAAAATTCTAAAAAACAACCAGAGATTTAATATAAAAAGAAAAACAAGAATTGCGGGTCGCGTGGCATAATCCAATGCGGCCACCAACCCTTCACCTCTCTTGAATGTTTAAAGAAACACAGGAGGAAATGTGTTGGTCGCGTGTCGCGGTGATTTGTCGGCATTGTGTGGTCCCACACGGGGACACACAAGTTTATATATAAGATAAAGAGAAAGAGCAACGACAGAGAGTAAAAGAGAATGTGCCTGCTACCCGACACTATACACCACGATTGTGTTTGTCATATATACACACAATACATATATACACATTAATACACATAGACAGACGCAATAGGAAGACAAGGGCATAAGAGAAGAAGGGTTTTAGTTGCTCTCTATATACCTGGTGAAAGAAAATAAGTGAGACACAAAGAGTAGTCTCGACCGCACTCTTTTCTCTATATATACATGTAGCTTCTATATAAATATATACATATATAGATGACTATTGAGTAGAAATGTATGAGTGTAAAAGAGGCGCGATGGGATACAGAGGATAGAGAGATTGCCACGTGACCCCAGCTCGGATGCGCGGCCGGAGGCCGTCGTTTCTTTATATCGGAATCCCTCAGCCCAACCTGACCTATCCAAGGTGAGATTTATCCAGAGGCTTTTACCTGCCCACCAATCTCAGTCTAAGTATCTTTATATATATAGATATATATATATATACATAATAATGTGGATATCGATGGTAAAATCTTTAAGGTAGATATTTTTAATTTGAGACAAATTTTTGTCGTTTGGAATTCGAATTGTGTTTTATTTTGGAAGGGTTTTTTGACATGGGGAGAGTTTTGTTTCATTGGGTGAATTGGTTGGGATTTTTGTAAAATAGGAGGGATTTTAATTGACTCGTGTATTCAGAAATGGTTAAAAGAGTTTTTTTTTTTTCATTTATATATCAAAAATTCACAGTTATATATGCAAAAATTGCCGTGTCGATTGCAGATATTGGAAAATAAATTTGTCAGATACTCTACGAACATTCAATAAAATTCAACAATTTATTTCTGTCAATTTTGATGAATGCAGTTAATTTCAAAAACTCTTAATCAATAATCAACATTAATAATTTACTTTAAAACATCAAACAATTTATTTCCATTCTTCAACTTTTCCATTGTCTTCATCCATCAATTTCCAATAAAACCCTATTTTTCACACTACCCCTAAGCCTAAAATAACCATTTTTAAATTCAGAATAATCCCAAAATGAATAAAAAAAAAAACGAATAATAAAACCCCAATTCGCAGAATGAATCCAAAAATTGAACATCACTACAAAACAAAAATCCTTATTTTTATATGCGTGTGGTGATGAGCTTCCGGAATCGAAATAGACTCAAAATCCACTGTATAATCATCACCATCACGCATGAACACACATGAACACACATATTCACTTTCACATTCACATTCACATATAAAGAGTAGAGCGAATACACAAGTAGGTCGGCGCAGTCTGATTACAGGTTAGCTTAATCATCCGGTACATTTTGGGACGCGCTAGAGAGATGATCTATGGATCTATGCGTGGCATCCCCAAAAGCGTATAATCCATTCTGTGTATCTTTCGTCTATCTACTTCTATAACTATATACAAATTCTATATCTATATAAAATATACATTGACGGCGGCGGCGGTGCTCATTCTCTTATAATACAGGCAGATAATCAACTGATGATGATGATGATAATGATGATGATGACGAGTCATCGTTGCTACACAGCATTTTATTTTTTTGTTACATTCTCGTGTGTGTTTCATTTTTCGTGCCACACAAAAATAATCAAACCATCGTGTCGGTTCTCTTTATCATAAAGAAATATATATTTTTCTATGTATATATATATATATATATATATATATACATACAGGTATATGTGTGTATGTATAGTCAAATAAAAAAGATTATTCATCGAGTCGTGGCACGAATCTTATGGGCCTTCACATTATTCCTCTCTTTCTGTTTCTTCTTGGATCTTTATTTTTTTTTTTTTTTCCTTTCATCTCACTCCACACATTCCCTCTCGCACACTTGAATGTTCTCTGTTGTTCTTCTTTAGTTGGATTGCATTGGTATTGTCTGTCTCATTCTACCTTTTGCGTATACCTGAACATTGTGTTTGACGCTTCCGGCCGGATCTGTGAAGTGTGTGTAATATAAACGTTATCTCCATACCAAGAGCCAAGCCTTAGGTTATTCGAGTGACGTGATCGCAGTGTCGCGGGTCAATAAGACTTCAAAAAGGATCAGTCGAGAGGGGGATGAGTTGAGAAGAGAGTGAAATGAGGGTGGAATTGTAAAATGTAAAATGTTTTGGTGGAATTTATTATATTTTTCAGTTAAATTGTTGAATTTTTGTGGAAATTATTTTATGATTTTGAGTTTTATGTTGAAAAGCCATTTCAGAAGACATTGAAAAAATATTTGTGAAAACTTTAATGAATTTATAATTATTTCATTTTTTTTTATTTAATGTTGTTGTCAATTTGGTTAATTTAAATTTTGTTTATTGATGAGTGAATATATATAAATAAAAATTCTGAAATTATTGACATGGAGAGATATAATTAAATATAAAAATCTGTGAAATTAAAAGAGGAAAAAAAAAAAAGGTGAATGACTGAGCGAAATTCTCAAACAAATATATAAATCATCTAATACAATTTCATGGTTGCATTTAGAAATTTCTTTTTTTATCTTCTCTTTTAAATAAGAGAATGATTAAGAAAATAATTCTCATTCATATCCTCCATATCAATCAATATATGTTAATTAGTATTCCTAATGAGCATTAATTTCATAATTGATTATAAATTCTATTACAATCTTATTGTCTTTCATTTAAGTTCATTCAATTTTACATTGTAACAGAAATAAAATGTAAAATATGTATGAACAGTTGATTGACCAGACATATTTGTGAATAAAAATAAGTAAAATAATATAACGAACGAAATTGTATCACAAATATTTGTAAGTAAAAGTGTATGAGACTATCAATGATTAGACTTCATTATCGTCCACATTCACTATCGGATATTATATATGCCATTACATGAGATAAATGCAATCACAATCGAATGACAACATCGATGAGTGTATCAATAATTTACTTCCAACATTTTATCCAATGATTATTCTCCACTTTTTTATTTTATTCAATCCAACGTTTGCGTAAATGCGTCTAAATAATATTTCATATCACTAGACAATATTACTTCAAACGCTTATCAATAAAAAAAAAACAAGCTCTGCCAACTAATAACGTAAAGAGAAGAAAAAAAATTTCAACTTCTTTTTCATTCCTAACATGAATAGTTAATTGACGGATTAGAATAGTTTCACCTTTTTCTCTTTTTTTTTTCTTTTATTTTATATATCAAAGAAGAAGATTTCTACATTATTTCACATAGTCAAACAGTACTTAAAAATTAATCTCAGGTTAAATAACACATCTGACAATGGAGAATACGAGAATAAAAATCATAGGCATATCATATTGCCAAGGTACAATAATAGCGCGTGAAAATACATTTACATTGTGATACAGTTACAAATAATATATATATATTTTTTTCCTTTACGATAAATATCAGACATAACGAGACATAGAGAAAAAAAAATATACTAAAAACACAAACAAAAAATGTAATTGGTTAAGTCCGTTGTAAGTGAAATGTGCCACCATCCAATATACATATACGTGACATGACTCGTGGCGCCTTTACACAATAACCGGAAGTTGTCGAGTTGGGTTTTGTTGATTGGGGACCGCTCGAAAATCATCGTAACATTAAACGTGAGAGGGAGAGAAAGAGAAAAGAGTGAATAAGTCTGTGATTGTGTTTAGAGACAAAAGAAAAATATATAATAAGTGAAATTTAGAAATATGCAACGAGAGAATAAAAATAATTTAGTTTCAAATTATGATTGGAATCTCAATTTATTAATAGAGAGGAATATTTAAAGAAAATTGAAATAATTTATGAAAGTCTAGAGATGTTTTTGCATCGTTTATATATTGCAGTTTATAATTCTATTTAAAAAATGACATTGAAATATTTTTTTTTCATCTTTACATGTTGATTTGTTTCAAGTTTTGTGTAATATTTCATACTGTGCAAAATTATGGATTAATAAACATTATTATTCGTATTATTATATTATTAATTAATTATCCATCAGTTGTTTTTATAATTTACACATAGTGATGAAAGAGTGAACAAAAATCTAAAGTCAACATCAATTTTACTTTTAATCAAAAGAAATTTTCTACGTCAACCACCCAATTCACTTTATTTCTAATTCACAAAATTAAATTTCAATTATTTCTTTTTTCTGTCAGTATATTCACACGAACAGTTATCCACAAATAAATATATACATAAATACAAAAGAATAAAGAAGAAAAAAAAATAATAAATCAATAATGATGATGAAGAGTTATCCAACGTCCGAATTATCTCAACAATTCTTCATCGCACATTGGTGTCTTATCAAATACCGATATCATATCGATATTTGCACTTATTTTTATCCCATCCTAATGTTACACATCGATTATATTATATGTAGATATACACATTGACAAACTCGCAAATAACGTACTTACATAAATACCTATTCCAAGATTATACATTTCAATTGAAAAAGGGAAATTTCTCATAATTCATCCTACATACATACATCAATACATACATAAAAGTAAATAGTTTGAACGATTATTAAATTGTATATATCTTATGGAAACGTCCACTAACAATGTTCATATGTGACAATTATTATTTATTAATTTATTATCACACATACGACTATCAACAAATTGTTTACTCAATTATTATTTGCCAGTAAGATTTTTATTTTTTACATTTATTAATAATTATCATCTCTATTTTTTTTGTTATATTTTTTTATTATTTTTCCATTTGTACTTTT
The DNA here is from genome assembly GCA_030523085.1 of Meteorus colon. NCBI lineage: Eukaryota > Metazoa > Arthropoda > Insecta > Hymenoptera > Braconidae > Meteorus > Meteorus colon. Next base: position 297,167 of record JAPYZH010000063.1, read on the forward strand.
ACATGTTGACACTTTTATCCTGTCTACACCTCATTGGCACAATATAAAATATCCAACAAGTCTGATAGCGCGTGTGTATCACATCATGCGTGAAAATCTTTATCGACGTAATATATATTAGCAAGACACCAATATGACTCATGAATTATGATTGATATTAAATAAATAACACACCATAGTGCGCCTCGTGTCACACTTAATTAATAATCGTTAAGTGGCAGGCTTGGCTTATAATATACTTCTCAATCATGTGTAACGCGGCGCTTGGGTAATGACACCTTTTGAAAGTTAACACTGACAACAGAATTTCGTTGAATATTTCCATGATACAAAATTGTGGGTTAATGATTTAATTTATTACACACATACACACATTCGAATAATTAACATACATACACATACATATAAACAATGTATGATATATAATCAATGACAATGCGTCATGAATATATTATTTTCAGAATTTTTATAGATAAGCTTTGAAATATTTGACCGAATTATTTTTTTCTATCATTGATTTGTTTTAGTTCACAAACACGTTTGTATGATTATTATCATAAACACGTGAAGTGAATTTGGATAGAAATTTATTTATGGACTGATGTTCTATTGGATACAATAAGATTTTTTTCTAGATATTTCAACTTATCTTATCTACAACTGTGAGTTAATCCTTTAGTATATGTACGAGGTCATTTTTTCTTATCAAGAAACTTTCAATTATTTTAATGATTTGTAACTGAGTATTCAGCTATTTTTTTTTCTTCTGTGTTAGGTGCTGTGTAGGAATTTTTCATTTCTCGTTTTAGTACACTATATATATGTGTGATTATCATTTTTGTATTTAATCGACTTGTTCACCGATTATATTAAATTTAATAGTTTCCCAAAAAATGTCTACATATTTTATTGGAAAAAAAATAATGATGCGTACATTCAATAATATATTTGTTTGATAATTGAATCGCTTTGACCTCGACTGTTTACGAATTCGAACATTTTTTTCTCCCACCATTCGAATATTTATCATTGTTCTAATACAATTATTCAATGACGATACTGAATTACCTTTAAAAAAACTCTACATATATTACTAACAATGAATGCGTCCATAATTCTTAAAATGAATTTAGTTGGAATTGGGTTTAATCTAATTTGATATACGTCGCTACTTTTTACATCTTTCTCCGAATACTTAATTGAATTTCATTTATGAATATTCATTATCAATGAAATTCAACGAATCATATGCGTCATGACTGACGCTGTAAAATTGACAAAAAATATTATAGAAATATCTAATATTGATAAATCATTAATCTAAAAATAAGTTCACTTGCACCTGTAACTAAAAAATCATTTTTTCGTCGTTCTCATCATCAATTCAATTCCATTCAAGCATCAAATAACCATTCAAGTCTTTGACATTACTCTCAAAGCAAACTCACATGTGATCACCAACTTCATACCCATCACGATGTCAAATCGCTTCAACAATTTCTAAAATCCACTTTTCTATCTCCAAGAAATGAAATATTTCACCTAACAATCAAACTAACATCTCTAACGTCAACATTTCCCCTTCGCCAAATCAAATAAATCAAATAAATAAATAAATAAACTCACCGTTCTCCGTGCCACGTAATGGTCCTGAAGGACTTCCACCCGTAGACACACCTTCATCTTCACTAGCGCTCGTGCTAGCATCACTAGGACTGTAGCTCCTTCTTCCATTGTTGCTTTTCACTATTTTCTGGCTAATAGCACTGCCATTATTATTATCATGAATTCTACTCTGCAATCGTTCGTGCATTGTTCGAACACGGGCGTGCAGCCTCTGTTGCTGTAATGAACCAACTGAGAAATCGAGCGGTTGATCAATTTCCGATTGAGCAGGTTGCTGTTGCTGCTGCTGCTGCTGTTGCTGCTGTTGCAGTTGTTGCTGTTGGGCTTGAAGCCTTTGCACTTGATTTAATGTACCCGCAACAAGGCTTTGAACCTGACTGACCTGCGGAATTGGTGACATTTCTTGATCTTGATGAATGCTACTGGGTGGACTCCACCATTGTTGACCACTTGCAATCGATCTCCAAGTTTCAATAGTATTATTATTAGTTGGACTATTTGTTTGTTTCTGTTTTTGTTGATTAACTTGATGCTGCTGCTGTTGTTGTTGTTGCTGCTGCTGTTGCTGTTGCGCGTGATGCTGTTGAGCCATCGCTACTTCAATGAGATTGTTGTTCTCCAACAAGTGCATGCTGGGTGTTTGCGTCATCGACGTTGGCAAAGCAAACGTGACACCAACCGCTTGACTCACGTCGTTTGTTTGACGACGTGTCGAATTTAGCTGTTGCTGTTGTTGTTGTGGTTGTTGTGGCTGTTGTTGTTGTTGATAAATATTCAATTGAGAACTTGATGGTATGATTACAGGCGGTGGAATCTGGCGGACAGTTCGCGCGGCCTCAGCGACCCACCGGCGCACCGCCTCGCTATCGAGGCCCGCCAGCCCTGCGGACTTAATCTTGGACTGCCCACCAGGTGATAAACCCTTCTCGGTTATTATACCGGGAAGTGCAAGGACCCCGGTGCCCGCCACCGCGAACTTGGGCCCTGTTACGCACTTGTAACCCGTCACTCTACCGAAATCCAATTTGTCACTAAATTTATTTAAAAGCTGATGTTTCTCACGCACTTTATAATATTTTTCTGTCCACCTTTTCACCTTTAAATTCAATTATCTATCACAATTGATGAATATATTGTCTCAGACTTTATAGAATTGATTGTTGATATTAATAATTCACTGCACAATTTTTTTATATCATTTACGTTTATATCCAACTATAAAAACATCCTTGTACTTGAATCATTCACAATTGTAAATTCACTACAGTAAAATAAATTTAAAATCTCAACAATTGCTTTTATTCAATTTCTCTTCTTTTTCTTTCTCACTTTTTTATATTAGTATTCAAATATTGTTACTTCTTGTCATCATTATTAATATCCAGTCTTCTAAAATGGCAATTCTAAATTCACACGAATAATTTTCAAGTCATCCAAGTGATAATATTCCACAAGCACGTTTTACACACACCAGAAATCAAATTTCGACAGACGAACATGATCTCTTTCTGTGGATATTAAGCCAACAGAAATGTTGGATTGGAGATAGAATGAAAAAAACCAAAACAAATACAACAAGTATTGAAAATGGCTGATAATCTGCCACTTGTCAACACTGAAACACATTGAACCGACGTGTTGTCAAACGTTCCGTCATCACGATATCACTGTGCGTTGAAAATTTTTCTCGATTGTGGCAGTGTCTCGTCAATCATGAATGGCAAAAGACAGAGCAGAGAAAAAGAAAAGAGAAAGAAAGGAAAAATGGAAACAACAACAAAAATAAATAGGAAGCAAAAAACACCGTCAATCAATCGGGGCCCCGGTTGGCTGTCAGCCAATAGAACCGACACAACATTCGTCGGATTGCACGCGTGGTTATTCAACCAACACATAAACACACACACATACACGCACACAAACACTTCACCACACAAAAATCCGCACACCAACTTTATTTTCTCTATATATAGATAGAGTTATATATTATTATTGCTTTCCACACGATTGGATACTCCCTCTCCACAATCCAGTCATTGGGCCTTATGTTTTGTTATTGTTTTGCCAAGTGTGTGTTTATATATAAACGTGTTTCACACACAGCGTGCGTTTCACAGAATAAATTCTCCAAAAGCGTAATGGTAAAATGAAAAATTTCATGAAGTTCTTCACAATTAATCAATTGTGAATTTATCAATTGATATAAAAATTCTCACTCAAATTCAATTCAACCAACATTTCACAATTGTCACTTTATAATATCACAATTAATAAATAAATGAAATAGTGTTAAAATTGCGCGGATTTATGATATTTAAATATTTATTTAAAATATGTATAATAAAATAGGAAAAAAAGGGGGATGAAAAATAATAAAAATGAATCAGTGACGTCGCGACAACGAGGACAAACGATGACAACGGGTGGATAGATGCTGTCGCGTGCATGTGTGCAGCTACACTAGGGTCCAGGCCGCCGCCGGCACACGGACGCTCGTTCGGGCCGTCCGGCCAGTGGTCCGTAAGGTGGGGGCGAGTCGTTAGGCTGCCCGTTGAAGGAAAAGAAGTGAAGAGAGAAAAAAAGAATGGAAGAATATATGAGTTGAAGTGAGAGAGAATGAGAATAAAGAAAAAAAATATAAAAATACGAACACACACATAGTGAGTACGTGAATCGAGAGTAGGTAGTTCCCCGTCTGGTGGCCCCCGTTACCGGCGAACGCCAGAAGTGATGAGGCTCGGGGGTGAAACGCCAGACGTATCAGAGGGCGGGGGTGGCGATGAGGGGGTAGGGAGACGATGCGAGGGGGACTAAAATACACATTCACATTGAGATGCGTCGGTGGGGAATAGAATGGCCAATCGCTGTGATTCGCGGACGATGGTCGACTCCGCCCATTGAGAAGGCGCTTAGTTTGTGTAGTAGCGCGCGCTTCTTTTTTCCTCGTGGACATATCGCGCGGAATCTGTAGAGGGAGAGATGGTACTTGGACCACCGCCAGAGTAGGAGAAAGCGATGGTAAAAATGCGAGATAGCAGAGACAATGTTGGAGTGGATGTGTAGGGATATGAGTTTACTTTATTATTTTTATTATTTCAGTTTTATGAGGATTTTTATGTGGAGATTTTGGGTTATTTTCGAAATTTACATAGCGATGATGTGATTGAGAAATGTGGGAAGTTATGGATGTTGATTGGGTTATTGGGACTGCGAATCGGCTGCTTGGATTTTAAATTTTATTGTCGCGTTAATGTGAGAGTTGGAGTTGGACAGGTGGAGCCTTGGGAAAGTTGGATTGAGAGTAGGTGGAGCGTTAGTAGCGTTAGGTGTAGGCAATTGTGGTTGATGAAGCGTTGATATCATTGTCATTATTGTCATGATAATGTGGAAGTAGTACTGGTGGGATTTTTTTATTTGAGAATATTAAATAGTTGGAATTTATTAACATATTTTTATTCGACACCTGAAGATGTTTCTTATGATTTTTCTTTTCATTGTTTATTTTTTTTCTGCTCCTACGTCAGTTTTTTTTCTTTCGCCTTTCGATTTTTAGTACCGTTGGGAGGAATGTTTGATGCACCTGACTTAGTTGGTGGAGTCTAGAGGGTATTTCATGTCATCAGCAGCTGCACTTGCAGGTTGGGATCATCTCTTGATTCAAAAAACTTCTTTGTGTATGTTGTGTGGTTTTTTGTCAATGAAATTGGTTGGATTCAGTTTAATGATTAAAAGAAGAGTATAAAATTCAAATTAGGTTTTTAGATATACAATTTTGATTAGGGAAGATTAATTAGAAATGTTTTGCATTCTGTTTTGTAGTTTTGTGAATTATTCTCCGAGATTTAAGTTGGTTAAATATATATTTGTTGATGAGAAATTGAACATTATTCATGAGATTACAAAAATGATCGTCTATTGATTATTGTAATGAATCTTTCCAGCCACTCTGACACATTTAATGCTGATGATTTAAAACTTCGTTTTATATAAGAAAAAAGGAAAAAGAAAGATAGTACAAAGTGATGAAGGAAATTAATCGCAATTAATCACAATGAATAATCCCCAGAATATTTTCAACCAATTGATAAATCAAACATCCACGAAAGTTCTTTCTTCAAAAAAATATTCATAAAATAAGAATTCCATCAGATGAATCTACAATCAATTCAAAACTTAACATCCTCTTATCTCAAAATGTCTCTCATAAAATTTCCTCCCCAAAAAAGCAACAAATCCCCCCAAAAAACCCTCACAAACTTCACCTCTTTCATCCGCCATAGCAATTTTCCATCACTCCATCCCAGGTACACCAACATTACCATATCCGTTTCTACCTCATCTTCACCATCAACCACCCACCAACATTCACCACATTTGAATGTGTCATGCGCAATACATCCCATACATATAAAAAACTCAACAGTAAAAAAAAAAGACAAATAAAGAAAGAAAGAAAACATTGCTTTAAAGCAACTCTCATTGGTCGCGTGAAGTTTTACATCAACCCACCGTTATGTATACACCCTCTGACCCAGACGATAAATCGTCTCCCCTCATTCTTCCATCCACCGCGTCATCCCCTTTTCCTCAAGCTACACCGTCGCCACCATCGCCAACCTGCCACCATCAACTCCCCCATCCTACATAGCCATCGCATCTTATCGTGCTATCATATTTCGTATGTATACCATACATAACTTCCCCTCACATTTGAATCTGACATGCGCACATTCAACATGAGAAATATAAGGAGCACCCTTTAAAGTAGCTCTTATTGGCCATGGAAACTGCGCGCATATCCCTACTACCATTCCATTTGCCTCTCTTTTTTTTTTCTTCTTTCCATTTATTTCTTTTTTTTTCCTCTTTCCTCACATTGCCTCTCTAAATATATATACGTGTAACGTTGAATATATCCCTCTCTGCTTTCCTGCACTCCTCACTATCCACTACACAGAGTATACCCTCCCTTGGTAACTTCCCCAAGACGCTTTTCCATCCCCACTTTAAGGATTGGAAGTGACTGTGGTGTACATTTACAAGTACTACTACTACTACTACTACTACTATTACTTTTCTCTCTACTACTTTTATACGATACGTAGACGTCTTTGTCTCACTCTTTCACCCACATGAATGTGAATGTGATAGTGAATGCGCCCCCTTGCGGACGTTGGTGGAAAAGAAGATGGAAAATGGTTTAGTCACGTTTGGGGAAATGAGACCGAGCGAGCCAACGTCGCGTATTGATTTTAATGACGCACCCCACCTCTTGTCGCACTCGCTTTTCCCAACTCTTGGAATTGTGGATGTATAAATATGAATGTATATATACGTATATATATATATATTTGTATGGGGGATGATGTGTGTGTTCTTTTTTTTTTATGTATATATACATATGTTTATTAGTAGTCTAGATGCGATGGAAATGGCGCAAATAATATGTACGCAATTGTCATAATGTCGATTGATCGATAGAAAATGATGAATTTATTTTGGCAATGTTTTGCGATTGAGAAGTAAAAGAGTATTTTGAATTTGAAAAATTGATTTTAAGGGTTGGTATGGGGATGGAGACGATTTATGTGTTCATTGAGATGCAGATATTGTTGGATAATTTTTGTTTAGTTATTTGTTGTTCATTGGAGATTAAGAATTCTAAGGATTTAATTTTTGTTTAGGGAAAAGTCAAATTTGGAAATTGTTTTATTGTCTGTAGTTCTCGTTGCTTTTTTTGGGGATTAATGACAAAGCATTGGTGACCATATTTTATGGTTATATAAATATATTTGTTATAGAGGAAGGTTGATGATAATAGTTCAATAAATACATTTGAGAATAAAAATTGATTTATTGATAATTGCAATTGGATTGTTTTATCATTTTATTTTCGAAGGCTGAAGGAATTTATTTTTTTATACTGCTCGAACTTTCACTCGTTCATTTATTTATAGGTTTTTCTTTTTATTATTTTGTCTCAAGTGATGGTGGAAAATATATTTACGAGTCATCAATTCCAAAGGACAACTTGACTCTTTAGTGATGGTGTTAAAAACCCTATGACATTTATGTAAAGGAAAAAAAAGGGAGGCAAGTACAAGACACTTGTCCCTTTTTACCATCTTTCAGAGAGCATATTGTCCTACATGGAGGTCTATTCAAATAAAAAACACGAGAGGGTACCCTAATCTGAATACAGTTTAACCCCTTCCGGCACGTGGCTTTTACATATACTTTCACACGCATTTATTCCCCTTCGTTTTATTTTTTTTCCACAGTCTCTGGTGGGCTCATTTTTTTTTTATTCATTCTTTATGGTGTAAGGATAGGAAGGTGCACAGGTATTTGCATCAAATAGGTTCCGCCCTGTATTTTAGGTCACAGGTGCTTAAACACACGCACTTACAACCCTTTTTTTAAATATGCATTCATGATTGCTATTGAGGGTTGTAAAGTGAGTGAAGGGTAACTTTTTTATTGTTATAAATGGATGGTGTTGAATGGTGTATGGTAATTGATGATTATATTTGAATAATTTTATGGGGAGTTGAGTTTATGATTTATTTTGAGGGGCTGAATATTTATTTGAAAGATGTTTTAATGCAGGTGGAAAATTATTTGACAATTTTGTGTGATGTATTTATGTGAGGTTTTTTTTTCTGTCTATGGGTTTCGTTTATTGGAAAGTAACACCAAGCTGTTTTGAATTATTCTCATTTATTTAAATTATCATATTGAGGAGGGCGAATTAGAGACAATGATCTTTTGATTGTGAAAATTGCTCGACATGAAATTAACAGTCAAAATTAATTTCTTTCGCTTTCTTCTTTCATGGATAATTTGGGATAAGCCCAGCAACTTCCTGAAAATTTTCTAGATTTCCTCCAGATATAGGGGAACGTTTTAGTGTAATTAAACCCCCATGAACTAAAATTTATTTAAATAAAGTCAAATTCGTACGATAATATTTACATTGATAAGTTTATTGATTGATATTCTGATTTTATAATCGTGATAAATCATAACGTGTTGGGTTGTATTTCTATGGTGTCTCAATTCATGTGTATGTGAATGTGAATCTGGGTGTTTGCGTGGTGTGTTTGTGTTGGTAAATAGAAGAGCAATTTTTCTATTGATAGAGACATACCACTGTACGGTGACGACCTACATTTTGAGGAAAGTACCGTATAACTGTAGTTGGTGCACTTGGGGATACGAAGGAAATTTTTTTTTCCTTTCTCTACTTGTTCTTTATTTTCTCCCTCGTTCTTTCTTTCTCTTTCGCTTGTCGCCTTTTATTTCGGTCCCATCAAAGACGACCTTACACAACGCACAATACTGAAATTTATTTGACGAATTTCGTTTCATTTTTTATTTTTATTCTCTCTTCATATCATTATTATGGTTTTTTTTTTCATTTTTTATTTTTTATTATCCTCTTACCCCTATGTTGAACATTATGAGAAGAAATTGTAAAAAAACATGAAATGTATAAATAAAATGTGCAAAAGGGTGCCAATCACAGCCACCAATAAAAATCACAAGGAAAAAAAAATTTCTCCACATTTTTTATTCATTCTTCTTTTTTCTTTTTCCCTTCATATTTTTTCACGATATTATAATACATGAAATTATAGGTTTCCACCCCCCCTGTGCAACCTCTTAAACGTGAATGAGAAGAAGGTGAAAAAAAACCACTTATTTTATTTTCTGTGGGTATTCTTTTTTTTTCGTTATTTCCTAATTTTTTTCTTTTCGTTATTCCTTGGAAACAGCTGCGAGAAATTTCTCTTTCGACAATTGTGAGATTCACAATTTTGGACTAAATGTGGGTCAAATATTCTTGACACTACTACTACCAGTTCAAGTACGCTGTATTATTGTTATTACTGTGATTTCCTTTTTTTTTTGCGAGTGGAGGAAAAAAAAATTTCCTGGTAGAAAAAAAAGTTTTTATATGAATGGGAGAAGAATCTCAACAATTGCTATTGGGGTTCTCTTGACAACTTCAAATTGTTTATGATCAGGTGCTATTGAAGGTGAGAGCACCGTAATTAACGGAAAAATATTCAATTGCCTTAAACTTAAATCGGTTTTGATGGTCATTTGAAAAATTTCTACCGTTAAAATTATACAGGGTTTCATGTAACGTTTTTCACAAATTTCAAAAGTGATTTTGCATTGCTGAGAAAAATATTTTCACACACTGTAGTGTTTCCCTTTACTCGTTTACATTATTGTCAATAATAAATATTTATGAATGATATATAGCACCATTTTTTTTACTCGTCTTCATGTTATTTGTGCCAGGTATATTCATCCGATTAGAAAGGTACAATGACAATACGATGGTCACTCATTACTACTTCACAATATAAATACAGAAACCAATAAGAGAAAAAACATTTTTTTTTATGCTTAGAGACATTTTCATATTTTTTTTTTTCCTTCAACATTTTTCCCTTTCATGATTTATCGGTTTACGATGTGCAGTAAATACTATAAGAAGAAAAAAAGAATTTATTGTATTATGTAAAACGCCTCTGCTGAGAAATATTTACTTTATTTATGTTATTTAAATAATGTTATTAATAATCATTGATGTACTCCAATTTTTATACGACTTGACGTACAAAATTATGAACCTAACGACTATTTCAATGAACAATTAAACCCACATTTGTTCATTTATCATTTAGGAATAAAAAAATTAAATTTCCGTTGAATATTATTAAGAAACAAAAATTTTTATTTATTCTTAAACTTTACATATTGCGATTATTTATATTTTTGTATGGTTAATATTCAAAGTAATGAATAACCATGTGGCACTTTTATGAACAAGTCAACATTCAAATTAATGAATATTAACATCGAATAATTTCTAATTCACATTCATCAGTGGAGACTCATTAAATTTATTGATAACAATTATGCAAATTTGCATTATACAGGTAATTAAGTTGAATTATTCACATTTAACTTCCCATAGTTTATTCTCCCTTCAAAAAGTTCGTTACATTATTAAAAAAATACTCAAAACATCTTCGTATATTTCCAATTGCAACCAAATCCCCATCAATCAAAAATGTCTATTGCCCTCAAAACTAAAAAAAAAGAAATATTTGTTCCACCACTTTCAAAATTCCTGACGAAACTTCTCAGGTACAAAATCACTTAAATAATAAACAAAATAAAAATCCAGGAAAATAACTTTTCATTTTCACAAGTAAAAAATATTTGTCCATTCAACATTTTATCATGCATGTAACGTCAAAATTTATAAATGTAATACTTGAACGTAAATGTAGTCATTTGTACTTCAAACGTTGATGAAATATTATTCACGGTATTAGGGTAATTGGGCCGATTATTGCCGGGGTTACATGAAGAGAACATTGCGTGTGACGCTATAACAAGTATAGAGTTGAAAAAAAAAAAGAAAATTTTATGCATACATATATATGTATATAAATGATACACATATGTATGCTTATATTCTTTTTACGTGGGTGCGAAAATACAGTCATTGCTAGCACGAGCTAACTATGCAGAGCGTGACGACTACACATACTTTTGTCATTGTTATATACACTTTGTTATATATATATATATATATGTTTAGGTTGAACGTATAACAGCGAGGATTTCCCGTTCAAAGTGTTGAAGGTCAACTACATTACTCACTATTATATTAACAATTATAAATTCCCCATACAAAATTTATCAATTGAATTAATGTTTGAATGAATGAAATGATAAATCTATGAATATTGTAACGAAATAAATTCACAAATTGTGAATTGTTTAATAACAAATGTTCATAAATTTTTATCAATTATTCAAACTGTTAGATAAGAATAAATAATCATCCGTTAAATAAAAATGAATATGAATAACTTGTTCACTTTCCCACTATTTCAAATTGATTTGGAGATATCAAAGGTCAATGATCAAACTCTATAAAAATGTTGATCAGACTCATTTTCCCTGCTTTCACTAACACCTACATACATTTACACAAATAGACCCTTTCAAACCCAAAACACACCCTGTCTAGTATTTTTACTACCCCTCACAATTTTAAGTAAGTCCCAAAAATTCTAACAAGTAAAAATTTTACTGTATTTGACTTCTCTGAGTTATTGAATCATAAACAAAAGAATATTTCCAAATGTCAATTCTTTCCCTATATGGAATGATCAGATAAATATATAAATAAATTAAAAAATGAACAAATAAATAAACAACAACACAATAAATATGATTTTCCGTTGTTTCCAACGAAAGCCTCGTTAATAAATACATTAACCAATATTCCAACTTATTATTTTCAATGTAACAATTAAAAAATTTTATTACCAGTTGATACATCCATACATACACACAAATGCATAAATCCCCATTAATCCACATATATATATATATATATCCATGTAATAGTAAATTATATGTGATGCTCATTATAAGCGTAGCAATTAAACGAGGTGGGGCGTTGTCGACGTAATCGACATGTTATGGCCTGCACTTTTTGCTCGTCATGGTAACTACATTCGTGGAAAGAAATAGTAAATGGAACTGATGCTGCTTCGAGGCATCCACGCTTACACTAAACACATTTACACATACACATGTATATATACAGTGTACTCAAGTCCCTCTTCTTCACACATATGTATATAAAATACAATAATGTATATGTAATATATGATGATTCCCCTTGGCACGAGAAAATATACACCAACGAGTTTTATACCGCTTTATATGTCCATACTATCATGACGAAAACGATGCGTACAAGTATGTATGTGTGTAGATATATTCATACGTGTGTAATATAAGGCGCGGCTTGGATCAAAGCGTTGGGCTAGTTGAGCCCACTTAACGCACTGCGAGTTTTCACATTTGCCAAGCAAAAGTCAGCTTCCCCCTTTAATTCTCCCCATATCTTCCCTGCATTCTCTGTCTTTCGTTCTCTGTATTTTGTTTCAGTTATCTTCTCTTTGTTGTTGTCATGGCTTTTATTTCTTTAACGGTTTATATACACTGTGTACAAGAATTACTGGTTTTAGTTTTGGTAATTGTGAATTGGGTGATGTTGAGGTGGGAATTGAAATGGTTTTTATTGCTTTAGTTGGTTCTTCCTTTTTTTTTATTGGTTATTTAGTGGAGGAAATTTAGATTGGGGATTTGTCATTTTGAAGAAGGGATGGAGAAATATCTCAAGGTTTAAATGGGAAAGGGCAAATTTATCATTTTGTTAGAGAACTATCACTGGAATTTTTAATTATTTATTTATTATTATTCGTTATTGTATTTTATTTTTCTTTTATTTCATTAGTTAATTATTTTGATTAAGAATACGATTTGAATGTTTTTTAATCAAGTTGATGATTTTATTGTTAATTATACAGCAGATAGAATATTTGATTGGGTTGTAAATTTATTTTGATTTATTTATGTAAAGAAGTATTAATTGCTACAATAATTCTTGTTTTGTATTTTTCACATAATAAATTAAGGTATTGTTTATATATTTCCTTATTCAAAGTTGTGTATTGAGGATATGAAAATTTTACTGCACGCTCAGTAACTTTTTGCATGTGTTTTGTAATTATTTATTATTCTTTTATATTGACCTTCATTTTAATATCCATTTGTGGTATTCAACCCAGATATTGAAATATTATTCATACAATTCGAGCATTTAATTCCTTTCTATGTTGTTTCACCATGCAGAACTCTATTGCGTTGAGTGTATAAAGAAGTTTATTAATATTCACTTAGTCAAATATTTCTATACAAATTTAGAACAATTTTTTCTTTGATAGAAAAATATTATAAAATTGGATTGACAAATTAAATAAATATTAAGAAATAAATCCACTTTGATATTTCATCAATATTGGAAATGATAATGAGAGTAGATAATTAATTCAATTGAAGTTCATTAAAGTGAAAATAAAAAATACCAAAGATTTTAATCTTTGAATGAAATGGAAATTTTTCCAAGTAAAACACGTCATCAAGTAAATTTGGTTCACCCTGTACATAAATATGTACACACACCAACGAGCCGGATGTCACAACGTGCATATCTAAAAATCCAAGAATTAGAATGAATAAATTAACATTCAGCGGAAAAAAAAACGACATCAATGATTCAAAAAGGTTACAAGACATTTCATGTCAATAAATTCACATTTTTTTCATTTATATTGCAATTACTTTTTGCGGATAGTTAACTTGTTAAATGATATCTTAGTAATGGTTGAATAACTCCAACAGAATTATTTTACAAGGAAAATTTCTTAAATTACAACACTATACATATATTTACATGCAATGTTTTTTTATTTGTTGCAGGTGTAAAATTATTTGCAAACCTTGTGGTGTTTTTTTCCACTGATCAATTAGTTCGGTAATGTTTTCAAAGAATATAAAAATGAAATACAATACAATTGCGCATGAGTCGGTGGAATATAAAAAGAAATAATAATGTAAAATAAAATAAAACAATTTTAAGCAAAGACGAATAATAAAATTTCACCCGTGAGCGAATATTGGCGGTCGAAGTGTTTCCGCGAATTGTTAAACATTGACTGAAGGAAAAAGATATCACAGTTGAATGATAATAAAAAAAAAAAGAAAAGAAAAGAGTGAAGAGAAGAATAGTGAGAAGTGAGAAATGGAAACAAAAAATAAATATGTAAGCCAATGAGAGTAAGTAATTATATGCCGACAATAAAATTTAAAAGAAAGAAAGAATAAAATGGAGAAAAAATGTGCAGCCATTCGACCCTTTAACTTTGCGTGATGCACACGCATTTGGAGCAAAGATATAAAGTGAAATGCACTCTGTATACATATACATGAATATACATATATATAGTCAGTCGATTGCCAACATTCTCAGTAAAATAATAATAACAAAAAGTATATAACAATAATACATATTTTATGCACAAGACATAAATAATAAACTAATATCAAAAATGATATTGAAATGAATTCATTAATATTCCAACCCCATTCAATAACTCATAATTCATCGGGACGAGATGATATACCCAATAAATATATACTCATTTTATGCGTAAGAATGTGCTCAACAATTTCATATAAATATATGAATATCTAAAACTCACTCATTAGCTATAAGAGCGTTTGTAAATTTGAAGTGACGTATAGAAAAATAGAAAATACGTAAAACCAACAAAAAAAATTATTTTGCCCCACGGGTCCATTTTGTCTCACTTTCCCCCTAGCACCCCACAATAAATATTCACCCCTCATAATCCATCGTTCACAATAAATCAACGACACAAGTTGGAGGAAAATAGAGAGAAAAAAAAATGAATAATAATAATACTAAGAGTAATAATGAAATGAAAAAATAGAGAAAAAACGTCGCATCTTTTTCGTCATGCCTCCGGATCATAAAAATTATTGACCGTAAATGGACAAGAGCTGTATAATGTAATATTGCCATTTCCAACGTTTCGTTACGGGCTCTTGATCTCGTCGATTGGGTCTATGCAAATATTAGATGACTTGTTACTTGTGTGTGTATGAAGAAAAAAAAATGCTATAGAACTGGTAAAAAAATGTATGAATGCATATCCACGTGGACAGATTATGTATTGTCCCTTTATCGACGACATCTGCATATTCTTCGAATGACGAGGTGCACACACAATAACTCAACGTGGGGTGAAGATTTTTTCTCTTTTTTTCCAGATATATAGATATTTTTTTCTCCTTCAGATTTTTTTTTATCATTTACTTTCGTATACTTTTTTTTCATTTTCTGGTTGTTTCCTGCCACTTCTATTTATCGCTAAGGGACGACCATTTGGCCGGTACACGCCCTTGCTCCGATAATTTCCGAAATGACGAATAAAATAATCTCATTCGATAACACTCGTTGCATATACATACAAATATATATAGATTTTTATGTATGGAAAGAATGGAATGAGAGTTTGATTTTGGCTGACATTGATGATGAGAATTTTTTCTTTAGTTCATGACGAATAATCGATTTTTATTTAGGAATAAAAATTATTGTTTACAACATTGCTGTTGAGGGAAATTTTGGAATTTTATTGACTTTTCTTGTTTATTGAAAATTAATAATTTTACATTAATTTGTTTGCAATGATTATTTATTTTGATAAATGTTTTTGAAATGTTTAGCAAAATATCGAGTTTCTCCTCTTTTTATTTTTCTCATTCTCTTCAATTTCTAAACTCTCTAAACGATAAATTAAATTTTAAATTGAAGTGTCACTATTATCTACTAAATGCAAATTTATCGTAGGTGGAATAACAAACGATATAATTATCCACACAAACATTCATGTATTATTTAATCTATGAATAGAAAATGTGAATTAAAATTTAAAATTACCAGTTGCAAACAATTTGCCCATGTGAACGCAAGGAATAGGTGTGAGAGAGGAAGATAAAAGCATACAAAATCCCCTTCAACACACACAAACAATGAATATAAACAACATGTATACATCACACCATCTGGATTTGGAATACAATGCTACTCATATGCCAGTCACAATGCCATATTTTCTTTAATAACTCTGCATGACTTTAGCGGCGCAAGTCTTTGCAATCTAACAAAAAAAAATTATAATTCAACAAGGAAGTTAAATGTGTACACTCTTGAATTTTCTCAACACGTTTTGCGTGGGATCATCACAATTTTTCTTTTTTTTTCCTCTCTCTTTTCCTTATTATAATACCGAAATGGAACTCATAAATCGAGAATTAATTAATTCATAAAATATAATTGGATGGAACAAAAAAATTCTTGTTTGTTACAACACGAGAAAATTCTGTTTAGTCAAACCCAAAAAAATATTTTCTCTGTTATAGTTTATCAAAAATTATTAATAATAAATATACAAAATTTTCATCAGATCTTTCGTATTAATTCAATAATAACAGACATCTCTAAAAGTAGGGTTAATTTTTTATTGTTATTTAAATAACAAATTCAATTATTCTGTTTTTATTAAAATATCAGAATAATTTTCGAAAAAATGTTCAACTGAAATTAGTGATGAATGAGAATTAAATAAATATGACATTAATTAACAGTTTGAATAGTTTTTTTATGTTTGTTTATATCCATAAAGTTATTTCTATATTGAAGAGGGTGACCAAAAACTTGAAGATATAGAGAGTCACGCTGGTCAATTCATCTTTCCCATATATTTCGTGTCAAAATATTGCAATAAATCATCGTAGTACAGTTTGAGGAATGAGCGAGAAGAACAGTATCACTAAATCAGTGAGAAAGCGAAAATACATAAATACATACATAAAAAAGTAAAGAATATACATACAAACCAACAAAAACAAAATTTTGTGTCCATAGGTGAGAGATTGTCTTTATTTTTTTCCTTTTTCCCCTTCTTATTTCTCAATTTCCTTTTTTTTTCCTTAGTCAAAAGACTGATGATACAACTTTTTGTGTTGACATGTGTCCTTCATAAACAAAAAAAAAAATATTAATCATTTTATTAACTTGCAAAATGACATTCACTTATTTATATTGTCAATAAAATATGTCATTCATTCATATCAAAATTTATAAAGTGATGTAATTAAAAAAAAAAGTCAAAAAAGGAAAACACTCCAAAATATTCAACAAATAAAACGATAAACACAACAAATAAAAATATTCAATTAATAATTATTCTGTGTTTTGTATGAGAAATACAAAATTTTAAGAAGTTCAAATTTTTAGTCTTTTACTTTTATTCACTGTTTATTTTTCATCTTTTCTTACTTTGGCTTCCAAACTATTTATTTATTCTTTCAGCCTTCTTCTTTCTCACGTTTGATGACTTCTAGCCGTAATTGTCATGCGCAGTATATTATTATCCCACCAGCGATCGAGTTATTAGTTTGCTCACTCCCCGCTGTCTTTTTTATTGTATATACTCATGATATGTACACAAAATTCTGCAAATTATTATTCTCACATTTCAATTCATTTCACCATCACAAAAACACCCCAAAAATCTACAACAAAACCATTCGTCATAACAACCAAAATTCAAACTAAACATAAAAAAAAAGAAACCAACAAAAGAAACCGTTAAACAATATTAAAATTTTTCTATTTGTTCCTAATCTTAAATCGCACTATAAATAAATCCACATCATCATATCCCCCCCCCCCCCCCCCCCCCCCCCCACCACCCCCCCCACCCCGTAACTACAACCAAGTGCATATTATAAACGAAGAAGCAAAGTAATTGTATGAGAAAGGGGAAGGTAAAAGCCAGGCGCAGCGGTGGGGACTATTAGCTGGCAGATTAGCAGTTAAAATTGAAATTTGCACGGACAGTTCGATGCGCGGCGGCGCGTCAGACGCAATAATGCGGAGCCCTTGAAGATTGAAGCGAGAACCGAATCTGCCACGCATTCAGTTCGACATCATTTGCTTCACATTTTCTTTTCTTTTTCTTTTATTTTATTATTTCATTTTATTTTATTCTTTCTCACTCTATGTCTCTCGCAATGTTACATACCTTGGCGAAGCAACTTCTTAGCTGTTCAGGTATGAAATGAGATATGGTTACGAGGTCCATATACCACCCTATTATATATATATATATATATATATATATATATATATATATAGATAATAAATATGTATATATGTACATGTGTGATGCGTGAGCCACTGTTGCGTATTCGTTTTATCTCCGAGTAAATTTGCAAGTTATGTACCTGGCATCAGTTATTAATGTTATACTCTTTATAACACCACAAATGAAACGTAGCACATTTATTTATGTATAAATGTGTGTGTGTGTGTGTGAGCTGCGTAACGAAAGCAATGAATTCCAAGAGTGTAACGTTGGGTTTGGATATTTTAATTCATATAGAAATGAAGGGGAATTTATTGAATGAAATTGAGAAATGGAAAAAGGAAGAAATTGGGGAATTTTTGAGGTGTTTGTATTTTTTTTTTTTGGTGGATGAGTTGGGGTAGGTTTTATTAGAGGGTTGAATTGTGTTTGACAGTTAGGAAGGTTATTATGCGGGTTGTGAATTGAATGAGGGTGCTCGAAGGATAATTGGTGGGTTTTTATTCATTTTTGTATTTTAAATAGAAAATTTGTGATTAATATTTACGGATTGCGACAAAATTTTTTTTTGGTAATTGTTATTATTGTTTATATTATTGGCTGAATATTTA
The DNA here is from genome assembly GCA_030523085.1 of Meteorus colon. NCBI lineage: Eukaryota > Metazoa > Arthropoda > Insecta > Hymenoptera > Braconidae > Meteorus > Meteorus colon. Next base: position 316,032 of record JAPYZH010000063.1, read on the forward strand.
CAAACAGTATTATCAATAAATTTCAAATATACTGCTGATGTATGGAAAAAAAATGCCATAAGAAAATTAACTGCATTTCAACTTTTAATTTCCTCATTTTCATAAAATTGAAATATTCAATTTAATGAACAATTAAATATTTACAATAGTTCAATTTACTTTGCCCGACTTTCAATAAACATTTTCACTACTCCCTTTTACTGTTCTCATAATCCCCCCCCCCCCCCCCCCCCCCCCCCCCCCCACCCCCCCCCCCCCCCACCCCCCACCCCCCACTTAACAAAAAAATCAAATTAATCCAAATTTCTCAAACTGCACCAAATTCAATTAACTTCACATTTCCAATTTCTTCGAATAGCCCAACTTATCCAACCCAACTTCCCTCCTCACACTTCACACACATTCCATCTCATTCCCCTTTAAACACATACATAAAATATCCACAATTCCACAGAGGTATTCTTGTATAAATCAACTCTTGAGGTGAGAGAATTAATTATTTTCCATGAAGAAAGAAGCTCTTCGCCTAATTAGTCTTAATTGAATACAACCCAACGACTATACAATACACATAAAAAAAAAACATCAATGTGTGTACACGTTCCTATGTGTTTGCTTATCTACATATGTATATGCACGTCTATCTAAAAATGAGAAAAAAAAAGATAAATTATTTCTCTCTATTATTCGAAATGCCACTACAGTTCTCGAGTTTACACCAAAATTGTCATCGTTGTGGAAACGTTAATTTCCTTAATTACCATGCTAATTGTCATATAACTATACATTACGTATATATAGTACATATATACATATATATATTATACTTACACTATGGTAATGAATTGTGACAGGAAGAGAGATGGTGGTTGGATGTGTTTGTATCGTGATATGACACTGACTATATATTTTTTATTTTATCTTCATTCTTTATTTTTTTTTTCTTTTTCACTTCACAAACTCTCATTTTTTCTTTCTCACTTGTGGGTTATTATATATTAACGACAAAATGCTGCAGGTTCAATGTGCGCGCGTGCGTGCACATTTGTCGAGTGACTTCCGGCTTTATCTACGTACCATAATGCAACAATATATAACTATGTGTATTTAATAATTATATGTATATATATACATGTATACATATCTATTTATATATATGTTTTTATATATTTTTTATGTGTATTTAAATAATCGTGTTGTTTAATCTGATATACTGATTATAAATTCGATCGTGATAATATCTACAAAAGCTGTGCCGCAAATAAATGCAGTTTATATTGTTTGAGAATTGAGAAAAAAAAAATTATGTTGATGTCTTGACGAAGGGAAAAATATGCTGGGGAGTGAATTTGAAAAAAAAAGAAACTTGGGGGAAATATTTTGAGTTGATATTGTAGTTTTTTTTTATTAGGTCCATTGATGAATTTGTATGTGAGAATTTGGATTGTTGAAGAGAAAAAAAAGAAAAGCAAATCATGGGCAGATTGTAAAAATAGGGGAAATTATTTATTTAAAAATATAGAAGGGAATTAGGTAGGAAAATATTATAATTGAATATTACTGATTTGTTGCTCATAAATTTGGATGAAAAACTGGACGAATAATAATTATGAAAAATTCTGGAATAATTACGAATAATAATTAGAAACATGAAAAGGAATAGAAATAAATCACAATCACATTTAATTTTCTTTTATTATGAATACGAATTGATATCATCAAAGTCATTTCAAAATTGCTATTATTGATAAATCTCTCACTTCATTGTATACAAAAACAAAAGAACAAACTTTAAATTCTAATAAAAAATACAGCAATAATTTACCAAACAATTTTCCTTTTTTTTTTTGATATCTCATTTTCCGTTCCTTTTTTCTTTTCCACAATATTTTCATACATCTCTATCATTTATATTCATATACATAAACATACACACACTATTAAATTATTTATATATGACACATTGAATATGATACAGTGAGCCTTTGAGATATTGGTTGAATGAACGTCAACGTCCGGCTCGCATCAAGTGAGAAAAGAGTCAGAGAGAAAAGACTATGCACATATATAAACATAAGGATGGGGGATGAGCAATCGCGATTTCCTGTGTGTGTCGTTGTGTGGGGCGAATACGTTCGCGGCGTCATCAGGAAACATTATAAAGCAGGTGCACGAGGTCAGTGAGTAAAGGTACGCGGCTAATCGCTTATGCACCGGTTGCTGCGCGTATATTTCATCCACCTACCTCATTTCCCTCCTCACTCTACCATTCTTCCTTCCCCTCTCTTTATTTTTTTCCCCTTTTTTTTTTCACCATTGCACGATTGCTACGACAATAAAAATGCGCTTGAGCACGTTTTGTGTGTGCAAGCCGCTACCGCCGACGCATCACAGTTCGCGCTTCAACGCTCATATGCGTGTGGGCGTTGGAATTTATATACACAGATGTATTCGGTATGTATACGGGATTGTGACCAATTTACATATGTAATTGTATGAATGCATTGTCAAGAGGGATTATTAACGCAATCGGTGCTAACCCGCACCAATTGACCTATAATGTTAAATAAAAGAAATGAAGGAAAGTAGAGGAATTATTTTTTCTTTTTTCTTAATATTCAATTGTACAAGTGAATTCGTTGTGTTGTTTTTCTTCATGTGTTACGAGTGAGTTGACATTTTTTTACAATTATGGCAGAGTTTTTTATTTTAAATATTAATTAGAATATATATGCAATGTGTTAAGTTGAAATATTATTTTTGTTTATATTTATTGATGGAAAATGTGAAAAGGAAGAATTGAATGTTTAATTCAGTACTGGATTCATTTAAATTTGATAAATATTTTATGTCAACTGTAAAAAATAAAATTGTTAAAGTCAACTATTTCAAAAATAACAATTGAAATGATTAATTACTAATAAATTTTTGTTTTATCATTATAAATTTAATGAAGATGATAAAGTATTGATATTTAATGCTCAGCAAATTTATTAATTTATTATTGCAATAATTTATTTTATATAAAGAAGAAAGAACAAATGTTCTCGAAATTATGAATTTTCGCTCGAGTATATTTCTCGAGCTGTTAAAGATGCAACGAGATATATAAGTCCGATATAAAATGGAAAATCCATGGAACGCAACGTGCACTTGCATGCAAACTTGTGAGTTATTGTCAGTAGAATAAATTTTATAGTTATATGATGACGAGAGTGGAAGATAAATATACATAAATTAAAGAAGGACAAATATATAATGTGAATAAACAATGCGCAATTTGTGTTTTAATTATTTAAATAAACTTATGCCGTGACATGGACGTTCGTTACCCAGGCAAATGAGTGAATTATTATTATATTGTAAAGGATGAAAATGGTAACACGCGATGGGTCGCAAGGCAAAATAAGTTCTTTGTTAACTTCAATGTGTGCATGCTTACATGTGTAACCGCAGGTCCTCTGCTGACGCCTTTTTTTTCCTCCCTCCCTCGTCCATTAAGGCATCTCTCATGATCAAACTCGTGATAAGTACGTATATTTATATTCTTAGAAATATTCATGCACTCGTAAATTGCTCGTGTTTATATAACCACAAATGCCATGAATTTATTCATTCTTTTGTGGAATTAATAAACAGAAAATATATTGAGTTTATTTATTTTCATTATTGTTTTGAATTTAGATCAAGTCAATGACAATCGAGAAATTTAGAATTAAAACTTTTTAAATATAGAAAAAATATAAATTATGTAAATATAATTTGTAGGTGGGATCAAGTGCATTTGGAAAATGTGATTGTTATGATACCAATTGGAATTTAAAGTGTTTGAGAATGATTTCAAAAAAGTATTCAAACATTTACTAAAGTGATAATTATACAAAAATATGAAAAATTCCCTTGATATTATTCTGAAATATAAATTTAGAATTGAATTATATTGAACTTTGAAAATAATTCCGATTGATGATCAAGGATGATAATTAATGAATAAAAGGAAATTTTACCTTCAACTACAATTTTATTCAACAAAAATGTTAAATTTCATGAACTTTGTGCTCGAGAAATTGATCGAGAATCACATTGGAGGTTCATCGTGTGGCTCGAAAGAATCGTTATCAGATTCGATGCAACTTCCTGATAATTAATTAGCGACTTCATTATATACCCTGTTGGTTTCTTTTTTTTTCTTCGTAATTCCCTCTTCACCCTTATTCTTTTATCCACTTTGTTGTTTTTTGCAACACAATAAAATACGTGACATTTTTATTGTTAAAATTCTAATCCTCCAATTCAATAGGAAAGTTCGAGTTTAATTCAAATGTAGATGGAATAAATCAATATCGAATTGACTTCAGTAAAAATTAAATAAAAGTAAAATCCTGATCATTATCTGAACGTAGATGAATTGACATTTCTTAATGATGCTCAGGGATATCTGCGTAGTATTGCGGTTGAAAATTCGATAGTAAATCATATTTCGTAGAGAATGATTAGGAACAGATAAGATATAAATTGAAATGCTGAGTAGGATTGTTCATCAATTTTTAATTCATACAACGAATGTATACAAAATCTAGTAAGAAAATCGGTTATTAAAATTCAGGAAAAGATTAGACAAAGCTAAAGAAAAAAATTTATAGTCCCTTCATACAATAATTAAGTGCTGAAATATTTGCTAAGAAAAAAATGTCAATATTTCATGAACTAAAAAATGTAATTCATGATCAGTAGATGCACACATTTTCTTCTTTCACTCAATGAGACCAATTCTATCAATTAGAGAGAATAATATATAAATAATAAAGATAATTTAGAAAATACACAACCTGCTATTGTCACCAATGCTAACATTTGGTTAATTATTATCGTCAACTGTTTAATAAACTATATCGAATATTCTGTAACTAATTTTTATCTAGATGCTTTCACATTAAACAAAAATTTGACTGGCTGTACTTTTGTAACACAACATTCATACACTGGCGGCATTGACATCAGTCTGAAGAAAATTCCAATTTGAGGGCATACAAAAATGTAAGCTTTCAATTATCATACAATATACCACTACTATGGGCTGTAATTATTATCGCGTTTGTATGTGGAAACAATAGTTTTCATAGAACCAACGATAATTAACAAAGATAAAATCTATGACGCCAGATACTTTGCAACACAATAAATTCCAATGAATTGGAATGATGGAAAATCTCATTAACTGAAGTTATAAAATTCTTGAAGTATCAAAATATATCATCCATTTATGTCAGTTATTATAAATCAGAGACCTAAAAAAACTTCATGGGGTTTAGGCAGTGAAAACAAAATGAATTTCAAATAACATTTGTGAAGAAACCAAATTTATCTTTCTGATTCATAAAAATCAAAATAATTATCTGAATCTAAATGAACTGATGAATTATTCCCTGTTTGAAATTGAATAATTTCTTAAGCCATTTAATGAATGAAAAGAAATAAAAAAACTTTGAGTATAGAACAGTTATTCATTTAGAATAATTTCGTTTAATAATAAAATACTAAATTGATCGAACAAATGAATTCATTATGAATTTATTTGCTTCAATTACATTGTGTGTGTACAATTTTCATTTGCATTAAAAGTATAAGCAGTCACTTCGCTTACGATTCCCTGTGTTTACGCCATTCATTGCGCTTGTTATTCAGGAGGGGGAGATAGTAACTAAGGAAAAAGAAGACAAATATGAATATTATAAATGAAATTCTATAAATTTGTGTTTTTTCAGTGTGGTTAATTATTCCTTACTCATCATCAGGTCCAATGCATATTCCAGGTTTGACTCCCTCCTCACCTACCAGACATTTTTGAGGAAGGACGCAACACGATTCGCGCATACAGGTGACATATTCTGTAAAATTTTGGGAAATTATTTATAGTTTTCATCATTTGAATTCAAATATCAAATTAAATAGAAAAGTTCGGTTTCAAATCAAAAGTAGATGAAATAATTTGTTATTGACTTGTCAAAATTAAATAAAAATAAAATCCTAATCATCACCTGAACTCATTTAAACCAAATTCGCAGAGAAGACGCAGAAAAAAAATTTATGATCTCATACAATAATTAATTGCTAGTATTATTTCCAAGAAAACAAAGTCAATATTTTATGAACAAGAAAATGTAATTTATAATCAGTGGATAATGCACAGATTTTTTTTTTTTTAGTTGAAAAAAATCAATTCTAGAAATTGAAGAAAAAAGTTTATTCAGGTAAAAGCAAAAAAAAAGAAAAAAATCAACATAACTTTCATTTTTTTATCGAATTCACTCACACTTATCGCATATCATCAATCAATTAATGATTTGGTATGATTTTTTTTTCCTTCAGAAAAATATTGAATGAAAATGAATTGAAATTTAAATAAATGCTACTACATACCTTTACCGAAGAGTGTTCTTTTGCCACAATTACATGCCTAAATTGGATAAAATATAAGAGAAAACATCAATAACACTTGCGATGTATATTCCATCTTTAATTTCATGTTTACTTACATCGGCAGTGTTGAAAGATATTATAGAAAATATGCAAACTGCAATTGTCATCAATGCCAACATTCCATTGATCTTCATTGTGAACTTTTTGGAAAATTATATCAAATATTCTGTAGCTAATTTTTATATAGATGTCCCCACATCAAACAAAAATTGATTGACTGTATTTCAAGGAGGACACGATATTTATATACTGCCGGGGTTGACGTCAGTCGCACGAAAAGTTCAACTTACGTGCATACAGGGAAATGGGACGTGTTCATTGTCACATAGTGAACAGTATTAGTACTTTGTACTGTCAATCAATTTCGAAATAATAATAATTAACGAAGATAAGATTTATGATGCTAGACAATTACCACGAAACGTTCGGTAACTGAAAGCATTAAGGTCAAAACATTATGATGCCAATGAACTATTTTGTTTTATATTTCAAATCGAAATATTTCACCCAGATTTTTACTCAACAACTTCAACTTCACTAAAATTGTTTCTTTTTCAATTTGTATACTAAAAAGTTTTTGCAATTTTTCCAAAGACAGATAAAATATTCATCATATTTCATCAACCAGAGAATCGGTGAAAAAAGGTCAATTGAAATTCTACAAATTGTATTGAAATATACAAATTAACAAAAATTAAAAATAGCAAGAAAGGACAAAATTAAATGATTTTGTTAACTCTATTAATAAATGAGAGCTCGTCTGTGTTTGAATACCCAAAAAACACAACACCAACTAAACTTTTCCCTACTTTTTCTGTTCATTAAACTATTTTTAGTACCATCCCCACCAGCTGTGTTTGAACTGTAACTAATTTCACATCAGTCGACACATGTCAATATATTCTTGGTAGAAACTGAAAAAAACAAAACGAAGAACACACTTTCCAAGTCTTTTCAAAATTGCAAACATATCAATATAAGTACTCAATCGAAAGGAAATCGCACGTACTAACTAACACTTTTAATCCAACCCCCTAAAAATCCACTCAATTCAACCAATAACAGTAATAACAAATCGGAAACCATATCATACTGCTATAATGTTTACCTCAAACTGCAAAAAAAAATTTGAGACTACCGGTGAGAATAGACAAAATCAGTCCATTCACTTTAGAACTAAAAAATAAAATAAAATGCCCAGGAAGGGAAAGTAGGGTGCGATAGCCTGAGGCGTCGTGGTCAACGATGTCGGGTAGCCTTCTCGAATAAAACCATATTATTAAATATCTACTGGGCTATAGAGCACATGAGCCACCCACAAGTGTATACTACACAAGTTTTATTCATGTTTGGGTCACGATTAATGGAAAACCCATCTATAGCGATGAAATTCCAATTATTATTCGTTGTAAATACATATATAAACCTTTTCTTATATATAAATATATATGAATATATTTTAGGTCGTAAAATTCGCCTAGACAACAAGATGGCTCGATCCCAAAAAAGCGAACCAACTCGAATGTGTATTATTAAACGCGTATCAATCAGAATATGTTCGCCACTGATGCGCTTTTAAATGCGCCGCTCTTCACTGATTTATTAGGCGCTACAGCGATCGTCTTCCGATCTTTTTTGGTTAAACGATAACCCCAGGCCTCATTTTTGTAAGGCCTTGTGTGACGTAAATAAAAGACCTTCCTCTTATTCTTCTGCTAGTTTATTGTTGTTGTTTTATTTATTATTTTATTTCATTTTATTTATTTTTCATTCTTCTTTTCATCCTTTCATTTTCTATTCACCTTGCTCAGGCTTTCTTTACCTAAAATCGATTCGCCGCAGGGGCGCGAAACAACGTTGCTAATTTATATCCTCAGCACGGGCTACCAGGCAAGGCCGACCACGTTGCATTTCAAATCATTTTTTATATGTACTTTTATATATTTATATGTAACCCAACAATTATCCAATGGGTCACGTAATTTTCATATTTTTCGTATTGAATTATAGATTTTATCTATCTATCTATTGTTTTTTAATGATTTTTTAGTTTATTTATTGTGAAAGATTTATTGTTTTGGGAGGAAAATTATTTGGTGTTATTTCATTCAAATGATGAGAATTTTTTGGAAAAAGAAATTAATTTTTTTCACAATTATTTTTTTAAAGCTCTTCTTTGAAATTTATTGAAATCAACAATTTAAAATCAGTTTATCTCAAATAATATTAAAGAATGATAATCAATGAATAAAAGGAAATATTTTCTTCAAACATCCCTTTAACTATAATTTAATCCAACAAAAATGTATGATCTCATAAACTTTGTGCTCGAGAAATTGATCGAGAATCACATTGGAGGTTCATCGTGTGGCTCGAAAGAATCGTTATCAGATTCGATGCAACTTCCTGATAGTTAATTAACGAGTTCATTATGCACCCTGTTGGTTCCTTTCCTTCTTATTATATTCCTTTTCTCCCTTATTCTCGTTCTCTGTCTTACTTGTGGTTGTCCTTGCAGCGCATGAACTTGCGCAGCATTAAGAGGAGTAAAGTGAGGCATTGCTGTAGATGCCAACGAGATAACGACGGGCCCAGTGGGTGGCGCTATTTTATTGCATCACGACTATCTTTCCTTCTTCCTTACTCTTTTACTCTTCTCATGCTCAGCCCATCCCTTGGAATAGAGAGCTCTTGATCAACCTCTTTCTCACTCTCCTTTACTTTCGCATTCTCTTTCTTACGTTGCATCTCGATTTTCCCTTTATACAGTTCCTTTTATAACGTTTTCTATCTACTTCGATCCCACACACACACACACATCTACACTCGATTAAGTTTAACTTTTGGAAGTTGTTCAGTTTTATATACGGAATAAATGCAATTGTAAGTTATAATGACTCAGTAGAACGACAGGTGAATTATACAGCTTCATTCAATATTCAACAAGAATTTATTTTGTTCAATAAAGTTTTTGAGTTTTAATTTTATCTTTCAAATTTACCCAATCATTTTATTTTTTTGCTTGTATATCTTGGAAAAAATGTGTAAATTATTCTAAGTTAATAGTGTAAATGACACTAGACAATCATTTTCTGGTTCAGAACTGACAATTATTCAGTGTAGTTCGATAGAAGGGAAAAAGCCTCTGGATTTTACCCATTTTTTTTGCAAGACATAATCATCCCAAAAAGATACTGAAAATTTTTTCCTAATTCACAAAAACACTTTTCTAATATTTTTACTTTTCATATTTATGGCTAATTCATTATTCACATATTCTATAATGATCAGTTTTTTCAAATTTAACTCAAATATCTAAACAAAATGCTCCAATAGTCCATATCAATCGGTTCATGTAGCAATTTCATACACTCGCTCTTCATTACATGATAAAATATTAAAATGTAATTTATTTTTTGGCGCAAGTACAGAAATTCCACAAACGCTTATACGGTATGTATACAGATACGCACGTCCTTGACTGTTTTTTTTTTAATTTCCTGGAAAACACGAAGCTATATGGTTTCAACCTCGCGCACATCAATCATCCGTGGCTGACATGGAAGCTGTAATTTGGCTAACCTGAACCGCAACGTTCTGCGGCACAGGGCGCCCACTTCTTTTGCGCCATTCCCCTCTTGCTTGATGTATATATATGGTATATACCAAACTATCTATCCCACTTTATCGTTCTTTCCTCATCTTCCACTCGTTTCTCTCATCATCTTTTGTCTCATCTTATCCTAACAGCGCACATGAGTATGATTTTCGGATCGTTTAACGATGCCCGATTATCCTAAAACCTGCATAATCGTTACGTTTCAAGAATAAAAAATTAAATAATGATAAAAATAATAATAATGATAGTGAAACACTTGCGAAAATTTTGTTTCGTTGATATTTCTAACAGAAAGTATTATGAGAGATGTCACACAAGTTTTTGTTTGGCGGAAAAGCGAATTAGTGGAAGAGATTGGAATCAAATTTGAGATAAATAATTAGTGATTAATAATAAGTGGATGGTGATGAGTAGAAGAGTAGTTTTTTCGAAATTTGAAGAATGTTCGAAGTGTCTAGAAATGAAATGGCCTAAAAAAAATGCATCTTTGAGTGTGTTCAAAATTGTCATTCAATAGAGCGATGAAAATGGACTCAGAGACCGCAAAAATTGTTGCATAGAAATTTAGTTTTATTTAAGCTGTACAATTATTTTAATTTTAGTGAAAATATCGGACTTGATCATACTAGAAATGCATAAAAATACATGACAAAAGTGCAATGTTTGATGAAACTTCATAGAATTTTTAATTAAATCTTAAAATACAGTAAACATTGCTTTGGTTAGGTGGCGATGTTACAGATAATCTCGATAGAAATAGACGATATTATCTGTTTATATACGGATATAGTCGATGACTCGAGCGAAAGATCGATAATGGCGATATCAAGTGCCACAACATATATAGTTACCATATATATATACATGTATAGCTGAGTTCTATGGCGTTCACGGACAGATTTAAGATTGTGCAGTCGAGGAGAGAGATCGAGAGATCGCGCAAGTGTATATTGTATATACACACCCAACACTCGATACATCAGTTAAAGTTAATGTGCAAACCGATCACACATATCGATCTTCATCATCATGGTTCAACGTATATCGATCGACCTTTCTAAAAACGTAATTGTCGATTACATTATCTTGACTTCGCACTTGACCGATAATTATACCTTAAAAAATAACAACTATGATAAAAATAACAATAATAAGAACTTAAATATAGATAATAACAAAAGAAGAACTGTTATTATCTTTCACCGTGTAGTGAAAAATTTTATATTTAATCAAACGATAATAATGGAATTGGATTTCCAAGTATTTGACAGAATTTTATTAGCAACATGAGAAAGTACATTGGAAATTGAAATAATGGAGATTTTTTTCGATAATTGTTTGGGACTTTGACAATTCAACAATAAATTTCTGATAAATTTTATATAAAAATTCGTTCTGTAAAAACATCGTGGAATTTTTCAAACACATCAGAATCTCTGCAATTATTTATTTATTCATTTACAATTTATTGATTGACTGCATTAATGTACGAATGAAATAATATTCTAAGAGGGGTTTTCATCATTTTTTTCAAGTCCATTTGAGTTATAGATTTTTATAAATGTTGCTGTTAATTCTTTTTCTTACATTCAATTTGATTTTTCGCGATGAAGCTTCGAAGTTAAAGTGAAAACCAAGATCTTAAGTCATCCTAGAATATAATTCACAAATCGACAGAGTTCAAAATTGTTTCTACTTCACTAATTAATAATTTGGTATAAACAAACAAATTTTCATATAAATAAGAAGATTTCTTGCCTCAACCACATTTCAAAATAACAAATATTGTTGGAATTCATTTAGATCTCCTAGAAAAATCAATTGATTACACTTCTGATTCTTGATATTATTATTATTCATCAACAATTCATCGCATGTTACAAATTTAAAGCAAAAATTCGCCATGATTTCTACATTCACAGTCAACACTTGCACTATAAATCATTTATCATACATCAAATCACGTTCCTACCTGCTCAAAATCATGACGTAAAAAATTGGCGACGATTTTAAACACAGCGTTGTTTAGAAATTAAAGTTGTGTTGCTTTTTTTTTTATCATCCTTCTCGTAATATAGTGAAATTGTTTGTTGCTAGAGAGACGAAGAAATCGGTGGGCTGACCCCAATAGACCGCAATTATATTCGGGCATGTATATATATATAACCATACTGATGAATTTATGAATGCACGAGAGAAATAATATTTGAATGTTGCCCAAGAGGGACGTGCCGCGCGTCTAGGTCCCAGGCCCTATATCCCCTTTTTCCTCCCTCGACCTTTCTCTCTCTCTCTCTCTCTCTTCATCTTGCTACAACTGCCGCACTAATATTTAAGTCTGAAAGAGATTTAGAACTAGACGGCTCTCGCGCTATTTAATATATTCTCCATCTTACTCCACTCAAAATTTCATCTTTATCTCTTTTTTCTCATATAGTACCACCAACACCACCACCTCGACAGCAGGATGTAAATCATCTGAAACTTCTAGCGCCATCCCTATAATCACTCGGTTGCGGTTGTGCGTTTTGTACAATGTATTGAAGAGAAAAAGAAAGAAGAATAAATAATTATTAAAAAATAGCGGAATAATAAAATCAAAATTCGAAAAATCATCATCAATTGTATGGCAATTTCATGTGATCATGAAGCCTTTGGTTTATGTGAGATCAAATTCAATTGTTGTTCGGTGTATAACCGAAAAAATATTTCGATGGCTCAGAATTATCACTATAAGGCCCTACGTTATTGAGATTTTGGCTTTACTAATTGTGAGTGGTATAAAGTAGTCAAACAATTCTTTTCTATTGTCGTGAGGCCCAAAATGTTGTCTACATTTCATCATACTTATTTTAGTTATTTAATTGTTCTGATATGAATGGAAAGTGATCCACTGTGGTAAAATACTCAAATTCCTTAGATATAATAAGGCCCAAAATAATTGGACCCTCTGCAACATGGCCTAAAGTGACTATTTTAATTCCTTCATGAGTAAAATATGACTTCGTGATAATAAAGCTCAAGAACATTTGTTTCTGTTATTGTAGAACCCGTAATTTCGTTGCTCATTGACATAAGGCCCAAAACAATAGTTACCATGATTCTACAATAGACACAAAATGACTCCATGACTTATGTCACACAATTAATCATTCTCGTCATCACACAGCTCAGAGTATTATTCTCTATTAATTCAAAGCCCATTCTGAACGTCCCACTCATTACGTAATAAATACGAAAACGATTCTACTACTGTAGGACCCAAAAATGATTATTCTCGTCATGAGGCCCAAAAATAAAATTTCATAGTGTTCAATATCAAAAAATTGATCGAATTTTTGTTATGAAATTTAGCAAAATTATTTTTACCTTTATTATATGATGAGATTTTATCATTCATGGTGTTCAGATAGGTCCCAAAAAATTGCTCAAACACTGGATAAGATTTTTCTGTTCAATATTAAATATAGAAAATGGAAAAAAATATTCTGGTATACACGGCTGTATGCCTCCATCTTCAATATGAAAGTAATGCAATAATAGGTGTATACTAATGATACGGGATGAGGCCCCAGTTGCGCGGGTTAGGCCCACTGGATTCAGTCACGTAGTTGCATTAAACTTAATATAAATAATAGCGGTTTGTGGAGCGTTGGTATAGTATACACGCTATACCTGACTATCTCCATCTTCTCTGCTGTGCGCGCGTTCGATATACGTGTGGACCCATATAATACACCACGTCGAACTACAAACCGGGCCCAAGCTTATGGTCAGGCCCTTCTGACTTTATGTATATACTTTTATATACCACTATATTGCGCCTCTATACATGTAGATATCGCACTCGCCTCCACTTAATAAGCAGAATCATCGCTGGGTCTCTTGTGAATCATCAACAGCAGCAATTCTTAGGTCTTGAATTCACCATCAATCTTATGATATTATTCAATATCTTTTTATTTTCTTTATGTTTCTTTTTATTTTTATTTACATTATCTATTTGACAATTTCAATTGATGAACATTTATTTGAAATAATCTTTAGATTATTCTTTAGCAGTTATTTTCTATTAGTTATGTAATGTTAATTACTTTGACAACTCAAAATTGAGTAAGAACGATTTAAGGAGGGAGAAAGTAAAAAAAGAGAATGGTGAGAAATAAAATATATTAGACATAACTCATGGTGATTTTTGGAAGAGAAGCGCGCGTGCCCTGTGATGCTACAAAACACCATAATTTTCTAAGCATAAAAACACGAATTTAACCACAGTGAACAATTATTATTTCGAAAGAATTCTGTATCTTACACCTTCATAAATATATGTGCATGTATAGATATACCCCAAAGATGTTTTTATGACTTGGCTTTCGTAAAATTCACGGTTTTAAGTATAGGTTAACAATGATTTGTATACACACGCATATGAACTACTAGAAAAATTAGCTTCTTCTTTTTTCTCTTCAACCATCTACTACGAGTGTGCATAAAGTGAAATAGTTACTATTTTGTTGTGTATGTGTATATGCATACATATTTAAACCCCTTTGGGTGGATGGCGCGGCTAAATGGCAGATCAACATAATTCTAACCTATCCAACAATTCCCTTTTTCTGCCCCTCACTTTACACGCGATTATTATAATTATTATTGGATGGTGCGTAACACAATAATTATTCCGCTCCACTCGTCATAATACGTTTTTTCTAATTGATCAACATTTTTTATTATTATTTTAGTATTTTTATTTTATGCTGTTGTATTCTTTTTTATCTTCTTTTATTTCTACCTTTCATAACCCCTTTTGTTAGGGGAATTCCTGATGGCTAAATCCATTTTTCACAATTAACTTCAACAATAATAGTGGCAATTATTCATTTTTTCAGACCAGACCTGGATTATTATCATTCCAAAACCCAACTCACAAAAATTATTAATCAAAAGTAAATGTTGGAGATTAAAATTTTTGAATTTATTTATTTATTTACTTACGAATTGTTGGGTGAACATGTATGTGGCGTTGGGTTATATCGTGTGTGAGTATGAGTGTAAGTGTGTGTGCATGTGGATAACTGCAACCAGCCGTGTGCCAGCGCATTTATATCACGATAAATAAGTGAAATAAAAGGGAAACGATATTGCCGTTGACATGGTGCACACTATGGACCGGTGCTGTGAGATAAGCATCGCATATATAAAGTGTTTCGCCTCCCCACGGTCTCACCCAACTAAAAACCCCTTGTGCGATATAGTCCACCTCCGCAAAAAGGTGCGAGCGAGAGAGAAAGTGCAAAGAAGAAGATGAAGAAAGGTGGAAGGCAACAGGAGCACGAAGGATAAAGAAAAAAACGAAATATAAATTGTAAAGTGGATTTCAAGATTCATCGTTAAATTAAATCTTGGAATAATAAAAATAAATATTAGAGTTACTCAATTTTTTATTTTAAATTTGAAGAAAAATTGCGCATGAAATGTTTCATGACTTGATGATTTTTAATATCCTTTACGTGTCAATGGGGAATTTTAGACATTAAAATTGTTTTTCACCACATTCAGCTGTACATAATTTTGAAAAATGTAACCCAAATCTTTTTTCTTCATAATTTGAATTGAAATTATATTGACATGATGTTAATATTGAGTTTTGTTTCGGAATTTTGCCATAAAGGTAGAATAAAGATTGAACTAAAGTAAAAAGAATTATAAAACACAAAAAAACAAATTCATTGAGCCCATCAATTTCTGAACAAACTGACTAATTGCACAACGATCATTTTTATTTTTGACTGTTCATTTAATTTCAATCGACTGATAGCTCGATACATTTTTAGTTAGATGAGAACGTCAATGTATAACAACAAATTAATTATATTGTTATTTTACTTTTATCAATACGATAACACTTCATACGCTCGTTTAGTTATCTCTTTCAAACTCTATGAATTGTTTCTTATCCTGAAAATTATGCCACGTTTGATTTTTTTTTTCTGTTTTCACATCGCTCTTTATTCAATCGTCGCCTTGACTTGCTCGTACAATGAGACGAAGGGGAATGAGAGAGGTGACGCAACCCCCGGGAAAGTTAATGAAGCAGAAGAAATAACGGCAATCAGCGAAATATAAATGAGAAATGGGGGCGAGTTGAATCCAGTTTGCACGTCACGCGCGCCACCCGCTCCTCCTCTTTTCCCTGCTTCATCTTCTCTGTATACAGGCTTCTTCATTTCCTCATACTTCCGCTCATGCCCTTACACCCTCTCTGCTTTTCCATCTGTACGAACTTGCCAAGTAAAAGGTGAAAAATGAGATTTAATTATTATCATATATATACGATAAAAAAATGTGTTTCTATTACTTTTTTTTTTCAACAGAAATATTTTTCTTCTATCTGACCGTCTGATCACAATAGGTAGGAGAAAAAAAACTCAACACATACGACTAGATGTTGTGTAAAAAATAAAGGCGAGGGAATAAAAAGTTTGGAAATGAATTTGTTGATTGTTTAAAAATTTATTTAGTATCGTTTATTTTTTTTTTCAACGACTGAAGACTTCAAAATTTTGAAAACACTCACGTATTCAAATTTCTACATGTTGAAACCGATCAGATAATCAAATATAAATTATCAAACATTAAATTCCACGAAAAATTCCAAATCAAATTATCTGAAAAACCAAATGAAAATATCAATTATAACCCAATTTAAAATTTTATCTCCTAAAAATTGTTCTCTACAATATTAAATAATACCTACAAACCTAACAATCATAAAAACCCCAGCGATTCCGAAAAATTATCAAACAATAATAACAACAAAAGCGAAGTTTTATCATCAACGAGAAATTCAGACAGATCCAAAAAAACTGATCACATTTTTCGCACGACCATGCAAGAATGGAATCGATTAATAACCATACACAGTCATATATACATTGCGCTCGTCCGTTGTGCAAAAAAATGGAGAAAAGAATAGAAATGAAAGAAAGAGAAGAAAAAAAAAAGTGAAGAATATATATAAGTGGTGATTCTCTTGACGCGGCGTGCGCGCGCGAAAGCGAAGAAAATCCTAAATATTTTCTAGTCACGTTCACTTCGGGCTGGAGTTAATTTACGAAATAAATAATATCTTCTTGCACATATAGCACCATTGGGCGAGTGTCCGCTCGCGTATATGAGCATATAGTAGTAGTAATGGCAAAGAAGCCACGAATATCTTCATATATATAATACATATACATAGATACGTGTAATATTGTAGAGGATGAACAGAAAAGGTAGATATATATCTATATGTATATTACATATATATCAGCAGGGTGGACTCATAAAGCTCCCTACGTGTGGAGCGTAATGAGAACCGGTGATTTTTCTTTCCGCGTTCGCGCACACTAATACATTTATCAATATATATATATATATATGTTTATATAACGTAGTATTAAGAGAAAATGAATGTGTTCAAGAATAAGAAAGAGTACACCACGTGTTTGTAAGAGAGAAGTTCGCATACTCGTGCTGAATTTTTGAATGTCCTTATGAGATGTTGAAGAAGAAAAAGAATATAATAAATTGAAGTGAAAGAGAAATATTTTTAATTGATTTTATAATTGGAAAAAGTTGGAATGGTTTGAATTGGTTGATTAGATTTGTTAAGAGTGACATTTTGAGTGTAGTTGATGATTTTGTATTTGAAGATTTTGTTTTTAATATAAGAAAATATAAAACAAAAATTATGTAGATATTACAAGTGAATTTTTTAATTATGACTGATTTAGACTGTTTCCAATTTACCGGAGAATAAGAATTTTTTCGTATTGTTTGAGTGGCAATTGGCATAAACAGGAATTACACTGAGGAATGTTATCAGCAATGACTATATCCCCTTAACTCTCTTTCATACGCATGAGTTCCTCATCATTTTCATCTGGCTCATCCCCTTTATTATCTCTCTTGTTCTTCCAAACTTCCTAAACCCAAAAGACCCATCGTTCTGATTAATGCCTTTGCTAATAACGACTCATTCCCCTATTCTAACACCACCACCACCATCACAACCACCACTCCAGTGATTGATGACAACTTTTTTTTTTGACTATCAATCGTTAAAAATTTGAATTGTTTATTGCTCAATCATAAACATGTTTTGCAAATGTTAAATCAAAAATTGTAAAGTTGAAATACTTTACAATTAGATTTTATCATTAATGATAGGAATATTATTTGAAATAAAAATGCATTTATATCATAAGAATTAAAATACAAAAGGAGCAATCTTGTAATTAAAAGAAATCTTTATTGTCTGATAATAACTAACACACATCTGTTTATATATCTGTCAATACTTTTCGTCTTCTCCATTGAATCCTCTTTTTCTCCCATTTTCTTTCGCAAATGCTTTGTTCTTTCGAGTGAACGATGGCTGCAGCTCTTCCGGTCCAATTTCATTTCACTCTCTTGTAACTTTCTCATTATTCCCATCCTTTATCAATGACATTTTGTTTGACACAAATTTTTTTTGTATTTTCACATGTTTTTCTCTCATACTATTACTAGACTGCACCAAATCACCCTTATCAAATTCGTCTTCAGCAATTAATTATATTTATCAATCAATTACTGTGTATTGTTATTTAAATGAAAAATAAAAAAATCATATTGTAAATTAACGTAGGAAAATATTAAAATTCTGAAATAATATTTAGAGTTGCTCTTATTTTTGTTTTGTCTAGTTTCACACAAATGTTATATGTGTGGGGTCGATTACAACGATGTATCCTTTTGCACCCGCGTGGATATTCACCCGTCAACGTTTGTAACAGACGCGTCGCGTTCGTGCATCGCATTTATAAAGACTATGGTTGGATAATAATGGCGGCGTCACGGCACTTTTGAAGCATTACAACAACAACAACACCAACAACCATCCGCCAACTTCTTCATCTTCTTCTTGTTCTTCTCACGCGCCCTCTATATCGCGCGAGGTATTTCCTGCGAGTCGGCAACGTAACCGCATAACCGAGTATAAAAATCGCACAAGAGTTCTCTCTGTATAAGATGTCGCTTACTCGTCACCTCAACTGAGATCTGGCATTGATTAATGACTATAATATTATTTCTTCATGTGCCCCATGCTCCACTGTTGTTGTCACCAACTCTGCGCACGAATTGTTGACAATCATTGCAAAAATAAAACTTGTTATATACGACAGTATAAGATCACACACAACGTGACAATTGTATAGAAATATTAGCGAGAATACAGATAATATTCGAAGAAATATTGGAAGGTTATTAACTGTCGGTTACTTTATAGAAATTATTGCCATCAATGTATGAAAAAATTCTGCCTGATGTTTTATAGTTGATATTTATGAATTCTTATAATAGCAAAGTATAACAAGAAGGAATCTTTTCAGTTAAAATTCCATTTTGATACAAAACGATGTACGATGAAGTACTGACGATTTTTATTATCAGTTCAGTACCAAGAGTATCACGAAGTCTTGCTAACTTAGAATTTATGAGTTTTTCTTGGTTAATAATTGTGTATGAAGGTGAAAAATGTCGAGTAGAGTTTGAACAATGAACTAAACATGATTGATGTGAATTTAAAAAATTAGGCTAATCACAAATTACATTTTTTATACCTGAAGTATAATTTATGATTTGGAAATATGTCATATATTAATTCTAAATTGTAACTGAGGATATTTAGAATTCTATACAAATTCTGGAGTTAAATTAATTTTAGAATTACTCAATAATGATATTTAACTACCTAATAGAAAAGTTTCATCTTATAACCCCGAATTTCTTTTAATGTTTCATCATTTTCAATATGATTCCACCCACCCTTAAAAATGACAAACTTATTTCAAATTAATTCCAATTATTATTCTTCTAAATTAAAGTAGTATACAAATAATAGTAATAAATATCTAAAATAGAAATTCAGAGAAATCTTACTAAACTGAATTGATAAAATTCACCAAGACATAATTTTTTATATATCTTTCAATTTAATTTCACAATCACTAATAATTTTATTAATCATCTAAATAGAAATAAATAAAAAAAAAAACAAAAATTCACATCTGAGAAATATGACAATAAATTCTTCGTCAAGTTGATATAATTCATTGAACAGAAAGAGTCGTTCAGTAATTAGTCTTTTATAATAGGTAATACACCATTCAATGTAGACTCGTAGCAGAGATCGTAGAAATGTTGTGGCGCAAGTCAGACGAACGCGCGCGCGTTCACTACATTCGCCCCCTACATAAACCAACCATAAAACAGACAACTGCCGAGACAACTGCAGTTTCAACGTTCACGGGGATATATTATCGATCACGTTCTCATTTATTTATTTATTTGTATATTTATTTTCATTTTTGTTTTTTCCTTTTTTCTTTTTCTTCATTGACATTTGTTCTTCTTTTTATGTTGTTACAATGCTACATTGAGAGTACTACTACAACTATTTTTGCTAGCTGTTCAATAATGTTTGTGACCAGACTGTCAATCGTCGCAAATACCTTTCAATTGCCATTTCAAATACATGGAAACGCCTTACGCGTCACACGATAAACTGGAAAGCTCAACTGTATAGTCACAATGTATATAACTGACGCAAACGCATAACGATGCATTCACCATGTATCCACCCGCTCTCAAGCCTATATTTCACATACAGATAAAAATATATATGTATATGTACTTGTTTACCTTTTTCAGAAGAAGCAGCATAGTAAATAACGCCAAGCAATGCCACAATTTCTCCATCCAGTTGTGACATACGGGAAAAAAAACTCCGTTGTCCAGATAGTGATAAAAAGTTGGTATGCAATGAAGAATATTAGATGGGAGATTGGTAAGATAAAATGGCGTTGTTTGTACGATTAGAAATTTTTTTTCATTTGCCATTTGTGTAAATAATAAAAAGATGAGGAAGAATTCAATGGTGGAAGAGGGCGATTCAGCTTATGAATAAAGTTTTGTTATATTTTTGTTTATTCAATGGAAGAAATGAATTTTATAAGATTTTGTCCCATTTTTGTAGGTTATAATTAGATGTTTACAGTTTTTTGTTTTTAATGATAAAGACTTGTGAAATTATGAAAAAGTGGCACAGTTATTATGTTTATTAACAGGTGATTGATTATTTTTTGCAGGTTGGTAGTGAATTATTTTTGAAATTGATCGTCTGATAGATTATTGATATGAAGAAATCATTGGATGCCTAAATATTTTTAGTAGAATGAATTTTTTTGTTGATAATATTAAAGAAAAATGAAGTGACGCTTGATATATATTTAGCGATCATGAAACCGTAACTGCCAGTTAATTCGCAATATATTTTTGATTATAGATCTTCAAAATAGATGATAGGTTATCCACTAATCCATTTTCAAGTTAACAAGTTTTCTGTTTTCGCGGTCAATCGATAAGTGCACAATGTTCATACACTGTTCATTACACGATCATTTTCTACGTTCATTATCAGCTGATAATAATGACAAGCCACGTAACGCGTGTTTAGTTCAATCGTGGAGGTGAAAAAGTCCAATCTATCAAGAAAAACATCAACGTACAAATATTTATAACATAAAATTTTTGTTTTTAGTTTATTATTTTTCAATTTATATAAAATAAGTTTTCAATGTCGATAAAAAAGAATGTTATTGTTCACAAAAGAGAATAAAAATAATTGGGAAAAATTTGATAATTAAAAAAATTATTTTTATTATTGACACTGAGAGTAATGATTTTATATAATTTTTTAATTTAGATCAATGACACAAAATTTTTGATAATTGTTATAATAGATCCCAATTAATTTAATTTATTTTTTTGTTGTTATTAAGTTGATTAAGATGATAAAGAAATTACCTATTATTATAAGATTAATTTTGAAGTGAACTAAATCATATCGATCAGACTTCTTGGACTACAAGTTAAATTAAGAAACTTTCGTTAAATAATTATCCTGAACAAGATCAATTTATTATACCGTTATCATTTTTTTCTTTTTTATTTTTCTTTTGCTTTTTTTCCTCCCAATCACTTCACCCTCACATCAAACTTAACGTTAAATTACCACTATTTATATCGAAAGGGAAAAATAAAATAGACAAAAATGACAATAATAAATGTCTAGAAAGTATCAACAAAACGTTCATCAACATCGAGGTGCAACCACGGTGGTCTCATGATTATTTTCCTCATTCTCTTTTATTTTTGTTTATTTCTCTCTTTTATTTTTTCTCCTTATGTTTGCGAGAGGACCGAGCGGAATGGGTAGAAGGGAATGGATTGACGCGATCTCTATTAACCTCAACCGCGAGACCACGAGTACGTTGTCTCTCGTGTGTATATGATCCTCTGTGTGATGAAGTTCAATTCTGGTAGCCAGATAATTTTCAGTAACTATATAGAAACAGCAACGACAACAGATTGCATAGGTTAAGAATTTTTTCTACTATAAAATTCTTTATCACTTATTCAGAAGTTCTATTTTATTAATCAATGACAAATATTTAAATTTAAGATTCTTCAATGAAAATAATTTTTACTTCTTAATTGGAATATTGAAAATTGTGAATTTTATTTCTAAGTTAAATTTTGTTTTGGTCAATTTTTCGTTCATTTAATTTTAATAAAAATGAAAATTATTAATTTTATATGACATTGAACTTTGAATTAAATTAACAGTGAATTCTGTCTACAGATGTGAGCTATAAAGGAGAAAAGGTACGAGTATAAGACAGACATAGGTATAAGTACGTGTGTATTGGGAAAAAGGCGGCAGCAAATATCACGCACATCAGATGGTGTTGCGACTCTCGTACTAAATCACATACGCGCATTTATGAAGGTTGTAAAAGTTTAGTTGCGCACACACGTAAATGTTGCACACATACACAACTGTATTGGACACAATTGTCGATTGTCCAAAGACACATATCTATATATATTTATATATATGTCTGTTTATTTGTAGTTGTGTACATGTGTGGATGTAGAACAACCAGCTAAGACGTGTGCGCACGTTTCAAGGGTCACACACGCAAGAATTGAATTGAAAAAAAGGAAAAGGGTGAAATTCACATAAAATTCAGAGCAAATATTGTGGAGAAATGAGAGAAATTTAATTTTTGACGCATTTTTTTTAATTTTTTAATTTTTAATGACAACGATTGGCTCAAATTCTTCATTTATGTTCGATTTTTATTGTCAATTGGAAATAGGAAAATTTATCATGACAAATCTTATGAAAATAAATAAATAAATTGCAGACAGATGAAAGATATTTGTTTGTTCACATATTTTTTTTCAATTCTATTATCTGAATTATTTCTAGTTCTTTATTCATAATTCAAAAATGGTTAAATTTACACTCATTAATATACGTAAAAGTTATTTTACATTAAACCATAAAAATTAATTACGATAAATTGCTAGAACACATCACAAAACATAATTTCGAGTATTTGTTCTTTATTTGAACATTTATTGAAACTATTTCATTTTCATCACGAAATTTTAACGAAATAAAAATACTTTTCCCCCACTTAAAACAATCATGTATATATAGACAGTGTATACAAATGATTATAAATATCAATTAATGAATAATATAAATGTATAACAGAATGAAACATTAAAAAAATAGAAAAGAACAAAACAATTCTTATTCTTTTCACGCCACCTTTGGGAAAGTCTTAAAACATATATATGGATATAATAAATATAAATACATAAATAATTGCACGAATCAATTACGACCAATTTACAATCAACAAACGTGTGATGGAGTAACAAATTAAATTGAATAATAAATGAGAAGTTTAAAAATAAAATTACAATGAACAAGAATTGACATGTGAAATTCCTAAGAATTTCACTGAAATTATTTTCTAAACATTTTTCCTTTTCTTTTTTCTTATTATGTCTATTGATTTATTCATTCATGTTCATATGCATTCTATTGTGTGGGTGTATATGTTTGTGTTTGTGTGTATGTGTGTGAGCATTTACGTTTCCGTAAGTCTTTACACTTGAATTTAACCTACAGCGCACTGTGCTGTGCATTACACACACACGCGATGAATATCTATGGGCTATGCAAAGTATTTCGTGTTCGCCATAACAAGCACCTCATTGACCCATTGCACACGCGGTCGGCCACGGTTGGTAAGCATTATTATTGTCTTCCAACACTTTATCGTATATTTATGTATAGATATATATATATATATATATATATATATATCCATGTAACCACAATAAAACCAGTTTAGTTTCCGTGTGGGTGGCATTTATTCAATTGAGTATTGACAGGAATTTAAATCTAATCGTGTGTAACATTTATTCTTGTTTTGAATGAAGATAAAAATGAAAATGATTGGAAACAGTAGGAAATTTAATGTGAATGAACAATAATTTGATGCAGTTTTGATGCACAAAATTTTGCTTTTACAGTTTATTGTAGTTGAAAAGATATTTTGTTTCTTAGTTTTGCAGATTGGCGTCCATTTTGCAATGCAGCAGGTTGAAAATTTTCGGAATTTAAAGCTGTTGAATTAAACTCTATATTGAAGATATGAGAAAAAATAGTAAAAATAAACAGAAAATTATTTTTGACATTGAGAGAAGGAAAAAAAAGAGGAACTATTGAAAAATAAAGTGAGAAAGTTTTTGACAAACTAAATAAACATTCCACTGACTTTGATCATTACCAAACACTTTTTTTTATGTCATTTATTAACAAACGAATAATTGCTAACATTTTCATTATTAATTGTTAACATTTTTAAATATTTGATAAGTTAACTCCGAATATTTTTCAATTAAATTTACAAAGCAAATTCTGAATTTGTTGCAAAATGAAATAAATCATAAAATTAATTAATAAAAAATATGACAACAGGTAACGAGTTTGTTATTAAATATTATGAATTTCGATCGTTTATTGTATTAAAAAGAATAAAAAAATTGGTAGAAATAGCGTGAGGTGAGATCTGAAATCGAATTTAAGTAGACAATAAGGCGTTTCACAGGCTACAAACATATTTATACACATTTATATTGTATAGACACCAAGTGAACGCGCAGTAAGCCACGTTTATATAAATATATATAGAGAAGAGCGTAACGTACGCAGATAAGATCCCCACCGGA
Source organism: Meteorus colon (assembly GCA_030523085.1). NCBI lineage: Eukaryota > Metazoa > Arthropoda > Insecta > Hymenoptera > Braconidae > Meteorus > Meteorus colon. The sequence goes on from JAPYZH010000063.1 coordinate 341,317, forward strand.
CTACGAAGTTCACTTGAGAGAGTAAAGGGGCGAAGAATAACGCAAAGGTATTATAAATACATATATATATATATGTGTGCGAGAGTATATATGCAACGATGAATGTTAACCCGCGAATGCGCTACTCTCTCGTAGCGCGCCCGTGCTCTGTAGAGCTGGGTGTAATTGGCCGGGCCCTTTTTCCAAGAGATCGTATCGACAATCCTGAATCGAGATCCTCGCACCCGCACTCGCGCAAAACTGCAACTGCGCACCATTTTACTCTTACTCTCCACAATTCTCTACATATTCAACTCAATATTAAATTTACAAATATTATTTACAGGAATTTTTATTTTCAAGAATTTTAAAGTGAAAATCATTTCGAAATTAACTCTAAATTATTTGTTTACTTTATGTAAGTGAGAAATTGAAATAGTTCAATTTAATATAAAACTTTTTTATATTTGTTGTGATATGAAAAAGTTATTTGACAAATTCAATGAAAAAATATTTACAATTTATTGTTATTAGTTAGATTTTTATTTTTGTTTTTATTTATTATTGTTAGATGATTCATTTTAGATGAAATATTTATTTTTAGATGAGTTATTTACGAGTAATTTTTTTTTTGTGACAAGATCATTTTGTAATTGTGAGTTATTTCAATAGAGTATGTTGAAGCTGAGATTGATTTGATATTAATTATAATTAAATGATTGATGATAAAGGTACGAAAGATCACGTGTTGCAGTGAAAAGATTCAGATAATTTTTTTTCTCATTTTTTATACTGCTCATAATTTTCTACTCATAAACAATTTTTATTCTAATAAATCAACTGAAAAATATAAAATAAGAAGAAAAAAACAGATCCAAACAAATTAATTTTCTTCAACTCTCCAACCCCCTTCTCCCACCCTACATCATTTACAGTCTTTAAAATTACTCTAATTTATCCACCAAAATAATAATATTGACAAGTTACAAAATAAACACCAATCACTGACTGAATGACAACAAAATAAACTTCTCATCCCCAATAAAATAAAATAATTCCCATCACCCTCCACTAATATTTCCCTTCTGTTCTCTCACATCCTACTATTCTTAATTACGACAATACACTATCGAGAAAATTATCTAATTTTCTTAACAAATACCATGCATATGTATGTATGCAAAAAAGAGAAAAATGGAAAAAATCGTGCAAATAATGTGATGGAAAATATTCAAAGTGCATTGCGTGTTAGTAGAGAAAAAAAATTGATGCAATTTTTTTACCCCTTCTTATTTTTCCCTCTTTTCTCTAAATATACATATATATATATATATATAAACATATCTACATATACACATACATTTATACAGATAATAAACATGCATACAATTGTTTCCTGTCGTATGCTAATAATGACAGTGGAGTGTGGATTATGTAGCTTTTCCATCAGCATTTGCTACAGGGAATTTAATATTTTTCCACGTTCGCACATATGGAGCATAAATGCACATATATAGTCATATATTATATATACATATAGATATATAAGAGGGCACAAACAGGACGATGGTTAGCGTGCACGCCCGCAATGTATCATGTGTGTATGGTGCGCTTGCGAGCTGTGGGCTCACGACGCGTCGGATGCTCGTGCAAGGTTAGGTATGTAAAAGATAAAGAAAGAAAGAAAGAAAAAAAACATAAAGAAGAAGGAAAAAAAAAGGGAAAAAAAAAGGGAAAAAAAAAGGGAAGAAAATAAATATAAAAGAAATATCATTTTTTTTTCTTTGCCATTTTTTTCTGCTTCTTCATTGTTTTTTTACTCCTTTTTTTTTTGTTTTCTTCTGTATTTTTCTTTGTATTTTCTTTTTTCTTTCTTCCACGTTTTCTTATCTCTTGTGAATCGACTCGCGTAATTGGGCGCTTATAACAACGCACGATATTGCACCATGCAAATGTGCGAAATGCGAATGGTGGAAAAAAAATTAAATTTGTGTATGGTGAAATGTTGGTGGTAATGTAACAACTATGACTGAATTGTTTGTGTATGTGTTTGTTGTGTGAATTTGTTTCATGATTGATATCTTACGAATACAGTTTTGTTTATTTTTTCCCAGTTCAAATTAAAATAATTATTAAAATAATAATCCTGTAATATTTAAAATTGATAATGAAATTGAAATAAAATCTCTAACTTAATTTATTAATTTCAATATCATAACTACATTAAATTTAATTGGGGGAAATAAATACAAATACAGTAAAAAGTAAACAAGAAAAGAATAAAAGGAAAAAAAAAGAAGATAAATAAATAAATAGATAAAATAAAATTGCACCGATACTAATAAGTGAAAACATATTTCATACTCAATTTTATTTGTATAGAATAAAATAAAACAAATTCATTCATTCATCGTAAATTTAACCGAGGGAAAGTTAGGAAAGCTTCATTTTTATTTCATTTATTTATTTTTTTTCTTCATTATACAATACAACATTTTATATATAAAATTGTACATGACAATTTTTATTATATTCTATAGAATTAAAATTGAGGAGGTAAAAATAAAATTTATTTTGTGCTCCATGAGCTGCAAAAATTGTTCATGTTTTGCTTTCTCATTAGCAGCTAGTATAACTCAACTCTAAATTGCACTACTACATTCTCAAATATATGAATATATATATATAAACACATAGGAAACGAATAGATTTAAGTGTAAAAGTGTAGAAGAGAAGTTGGAATAGGAGGGGACTGGAGTTCTGAACGTTAATGCACCGTGACAGAATAATTCGAGACTAAACGCCCTGGCTCGTTAAATTCCTGTCTCTCTTCTGCTCTTTAACTATGTTATATATATCTGATATAGAGAATAATTGCAACTGTAACAAAGATAGAAAGACGCTAGGGCGTTTGTGTGAATTTACCTCTCTGTTGTTCTCTACATTCTCTCACTTATGTATTTTTTTGTCAATGTTTTAGTGTGTTCATGTTGAGACATATACAACGCTTATGCTTTCATCGTCTTAGTTCGTTGCGTCGTCGCATTCACATTGAGTTTCGCTTAATTGCACACTTTTTATCTGTAACTACAAATTGTATTGAATGTTATTGTAAATGATGGAAATAGGGTAGACATTTTTGTTTATACTTTTGTTTTCTGTGTTTTTATTTGTTTTTTTTATTTTAAATTTGGTTGAGGATAGTTAGGAGGGAAAAGTGTGATGTGTTAAGTATGGGAATTTTTTGTGAATTGTTTGTGGTAGGGTATTATTTTATTTTATGAGGGTAATGGGTGGGTATTAAGGGAAATGTGAATGCAAATTGGTGGATTGAAAACCGAAATGAGATAGGAGGAAATTAAGTGTTGTTTTGAGAGGTCAATTGATTGATGTGATTTTTAGATTGATGGAATTAATGATAATAAAGTTGATGAAATATTTTTTATCTTAAATATAAATAAAAATAAAATAATCCCCATGAAATTTTTTGCAAAAATAAAATGAAAAATTGTAAAATAGTAACATTAGTTGATTGACAAGAGAAGGTAACAGGAAAAAAATGAAATAGCGAAAGACATGGAGAAAAGGAAAAGAAAAGAAACCGAGAAAATATAGAAAATAAATGAAAAGAATAAGACGGGAGATGAAAGGTAAATAGCGATGATGGGGTGGCGGTGTCGGCGATGCGTTGGGGAATTGTCGCTGTTGTCGTTGTTGTCCACCACGTCGTCGTTGTCTTAGTCGTCATCGTCATCCAGTCGTCGAAATATATACAGGCATTGGCGCGCAACATTCAGAAGAAGAAGCGCAAAGCGAATAACCAGGTGCGAATGGAATGCGGTCCAATCCATTCGCGGAATCCGATCTTCCCTCAGTAAATCCCATCGTCGTTGTTGGAAAAAGCTCGACGAATATAATGCGCAGGGTATCTACCACGAACGTATAAAATTTATTTATGTATACACCAATGCGAATTTTATCACGTCAAAATTATATTCGTTCATGAACTAATAAATAAATTGAATTTTGTTATTCTAAATGTGTTTGTCATTATTTTTTCAATTAGATATGAAATTGGGTACGAGTTTAATTAACAAGATGGACACTTTAAAAAAGAATAATTTGCACATAATTAATCATAAAATATTACTCTCGTTTATTTTATTATTTATAAATAAACGAACCCAACAAATGAATTTGTTTTTGATTTTCATTAAAATCATCCCTTCAATTGTCTAATGTAAATTAATTCTCAGTTTCTTCACAGTGACACAATAATTATTGCAAAGTATTGAATGCAAAATGTCAAGAATAAAAACCATAGAAAATAATTATTCATTAAGTCGTATTTTGTTTTTATTATTTAGTTTGTAGATGCTGAATATTTTGAAATGAGATGAATGGAATTTTATAAAAAGAAGATAAAAATTATGGGAACATGACGTGTGTGGCATGGGACGACATTAGATGTATATGAATGGAATATTCAAGGTGGTTGGAAGGTGAACGCATCAAAAGACATCGAGCGTAACCGGCGGCAGCTGCGTTTGCGATCACTCCCGTCGCAACAACCACGACATTGCCAACCGCCCCCAGTGGTTCACATAAATGTGGACGATTTAAAACTGAGCGCTTGAGTTTGTTCAATAATAGTTCAATGTCAAAAATAAAATTAGTAAATAAATAATTAATCTAAAATTGAATAAGAGTGTCGTCATACTTCCTCTTTGTTTCTAGAACAGTAGAGATATTGAATTTATTTTGCTAATGCAATAGCTCGACGATTTTTAATTCGACATTCGAAAATTATTTTATTGAATACCAAAATAGTTATTATAAATCATATGAAATTAACTAGAAATACATAATAATAAAACAAAAGAATAAATCCCAAAAAAAATTCAACTTTCCAATCGAGGGAGAAAAAAGAAAAATTGATTTAATAGTCTTGCCCTATTTCGCGAAAGAAAAAGAAAAAGAAATTTTAACAAATCAACAACTATTAAGACACACCAACAAAAATTAAAATTTCGTTCTCAATCCAAATTAAAATTTGCCTTCATCACAACTCAACAACATTCTCAAAATTACCCTGAAAAAAAATAGAAAAAGGCGCCCAAAACCACAAAACAAAATAAAAAAAATTGTCAACAATAAAACTAAAATCAAATAACGTTTCCATATCCCAAAAATTTACCATAATAAAATCTAAATCTGTTTACTCAAACAAAGAAAGGTCTATCAACATAAAAATCCCTCGTCTACATTACAAAAATAATAAAATTCAACTATTTTTAATTCAACAACAATTTCATTCTGCCATCAAACAATTTATTGACAAATATTTACATAAATGTCCTTCACAAATGTCTCCTCTATCCTTATTTATATATAAAATAAATAATTCTATGAAAAAATAAAAATAAATATATATTGAAATAAAATCGAGACGCACTGAGCATCACTGTCGAAGGACAATTTCTTGCGCATTGGGTGCGCCGGTAAAAACAATCGTATCAACTCACTCATGGCTGACTGCAGAGAGAGTCAACTGCTGCTGCACACGGTCACTCTTTCTCCCTCACCTCCCCTCTAACAATATATATATTTATATGTGTGTGTACTGCATATAAGATCGGTCGCTATACCAGTCAAGCAGCCAACAATAAATATATATGTGTGTAAGGATGGACGCACACATGGCGGCGCAAGCTCACGAATCGCGTCTTCGTATTCGTGCGTGTACGCGCGCACACATTAAAATCCACCAAGGATTTCATCGCTATGTCTGGTATTTTCACGAGAATAGTATCTCTTTGATTCAGTAGCGACAATGAAAATAAAACTTTATATATACATGTATATGTGAAAAATAAATAATAAATATAAATAATAATATGAGAAAGGAAAATATATATATATATATTGTCATTTTTTTTTGTTTCATTTTATTTTTATATGTTTTTTATTGTTTTATGTGATGAGGAAATTACTGAGTATTTTTAATTGATAAAATTGTTTAGAGAATGAGGAAGTGCTGTTGGGTTGTTTGTAATTGTTTTTAATGAATATGTTGAAAGGGAGATGACGAGTGGTTTTATTTTTTTTATTGTCAATTTTACTTGTGGATAAAACTCAGGATAGAATTGCGAAGGGTGAAATAAGTTAATATTGAGGGATGATGAATGATTTGGTTCGTTGACTGTAGATGAAAAAATAGTGATTTACTTGATTTGAGTTTATTTATATGATTAATTAAAAACTGAAGTTTTTTCTTTGATATTTATTTATGAAAGATGTTATTAATAAGTCATTTGATAAGTACAATCAATCGATCATTGAAAAATCAGTTTGAGTATTACTAAATATTATTTTATATGGTAATAGTAAAAAATAGAATAGAAATACAAAAAAGCTTCAGAATTTTCTAAATGAATTCTAATTTTATCCTAAAATAATTTCAATTCTAAGATAAATTTGCTCAATGTCGCTCAACAATGTTCACAAAGTTGGTTGATTGATTACAAAAATCGTACAACAATACTGTGAAGATAAAAAATGTTAAAAAATGTTAAATTGCTCAATCGAATATAAAAATACTTAACTTTGTTTGCATCGACAATTTGCGAATTATAAAACCAATTCATACTGATTCAAATACTTGAAAAGACTATTAAATAATGAAAAAGAAATACGTGACAAATAAATGATTTTTATGTGAAATAATGAAAAGCATTTACTTTGTTCTCAAGACAAAGACGAATATGTGAATTTTTATGAATACGTATGAATGCGCGACGCATGCGCTCACGCTATATACAAGAATGGCTGCTCAGTTATATACAAACATTTATATATATGTATATATAAATACATCTGTGTCTTGTGTTGCCCCAAGCGCACATACAATTCAGGTACGTGACCGCGCATGCGCGTGCTTTTTGCTTGACAAGAATGTTGGAACGGCGGGTCGTTTGAATCGAGGGCGCTGGATGATTGCGCGCGCGGGAGAGAACCCACGAACGCGATTGTTACCTTCTCCCTTTTATTTCCTTTCTCCTCAATTCTCATCTTTCTCATTCTTTATCTTTTTCTTTATTCGCTCTCGCATCTTTATGCTACTGCTGCTGATTCTACTGATTCTGATGCTCTTTTACCCAGTTCTCACTTTAAACTTCAATACTTATTTTCTCTTCTTTCTTATTCTTTCGTATTCTGTTGCAAAACTGATTTCGTATGAGTCGCGGCAAGTCGCTTGATCACTGCGGAATTTGTAGCTCAATTAACTCTTTTCGCTCGTGCGCATTCTCCTTCTCTTTCTCACTTGTTTCAAGAGCGTGCGCACGCTTGAGTATCCACTTTTAACGCACAATCTGCTTTTGAACGCTTTATGACATTCATGTTTTCACGTGTATTAAAGTGCGACAATTTGTGTGTGAGCATTGTTGGGTGGATGTAAGTGGTATGTGAAGTTTATATAATTGTAGAAAAACGTAAATGAAGAAGTGATGGGGGATGAAAGTGGGGAAGAATTAGTTGTGGTTGGAGATGTGATGATGTGATCGAGAAATTGTTTTGTCACTTTTGTGTTATTTGCGTTTGTTACTTCTTTCTTTTGGTTTTTTTTTTTTTTTGATAATTTGTAAGTTTAGTATTTGGTTTATAAGTGAGTCAAATTAATTTATGAGAATGAAAAACAGGATTTGAAAGTTTTGATAATGTTTGATGTGAATATTTCAATTTTTGAAATTGGAAGCAGATAAATTTATTGATATTTAGTTTGTCACTAAAAATTTAGGAGGATGCGATTGTATGAATAGTTTTTTTTTCTCAGTTTTGTTGGAATAAAAGTGTTATTGAAAAAATTGTGTTGAGGGAATTGAAGGATGAATAAATAGTTGATATATTTGTGTCTGAACATGGAGCTGTGACTACTGAAATATATCGAATTTCATTCAATAACTACACAGGTATGTTTTATACAGTAAAACCTCACCATGTCACGATTTTTCAGACGTGTATTGTAGGTGTAAGTGTAGGTGTTAGTGAAAGCAGGGAAAATTAGTCTGATTAAAATTTTTGTAGATTTTGATCATTGATTGACCTATGACATCTCTGAATCAATTTGGAATAAAAGAAAAGTGAAGGACAATAGTTCAAATAAAATAAGTTAACTGTTTTTATCAATATTTAAATTCACGGTGAGTCATTATGAGAATCTGCCAATTGTTATTCAATGTTCTTTTAATATATAAAATGCAATCTGATGAGCAAAAAAGGCTTCAGGTAGTCAAGACCCATTTTTTTTTTAGATTGAGGACTGACGACAAGTCGTAAAAATGGAAAAATTTGTAACATCGTGAGGTCGTAACAACATAAAGTTTTACTGTAATATTAAAACTGGTAATTGAAGTCAAAAAAATGAATCGATACTTCAATATTTAGAACAACAAAACCTGTATCGACTAGATTTTTTCATATCACTGTAAATTTTCACTTATAATATTTCATAATTAATTGTTAAATATTCACACAGATGAGTTTAATATTATATTATAACACATACCGTTAGTTTCCTTGAACTCTACAAAAGAAATTTTTATTATCATCACTCTCATCATATTTAATAAAATAATATTCGTCATTATCCAATTGAATATATTCCAAGAAAGAAACATCGTAACATTCCGAGAAAGTCAATTGCTTGCAAAATTTACAGAAGCATTAAAAATTCCTCATCAAATAATCGCCAAAAAATTAGAATTTCAGCAACAGATGTATCAACTGCCCATTATAAAATACCTTTGTTTTATTTTTAATATTTGAAATTTTCTCATAAATGCAAATCATATTTTTATTTGAAATCAAAAGAGAAAAAGGGGGGAACACTGAAGTCCCGGGAGCGAATCTCAAGGGTGGCGGGTTGATTTATCATTGTACGGAATGCAGATACTTCATAAATTATATACAAAGTAAGATAGAGAGTGAGGGAGTGAGATGATAAATGAGAGAGACAGAGAGAAAGAGAGAGAGAGAGAAATGAAAGGTAGAAGACACAATTGGACGTGCTCACTGTGACGTCGCGCTTGAGTGCAGCGGCACGCCAAGCACGAGCCTACCTTGAATGCCCCCGTCTTTGTACCTGTATTGTCTCATCTTCACCAAAAACCTCATCTTTATATATATATATATATGCTACAGTTTGAAAAATTTTAATTCATTTAATTACTTCATCAGAATCACTTTAATGATAATATGAAACTACAACGACTATAAATCCAAGAAAGAATTTTTGCAACAATAATATTCATAATATTTATTGTTATATTTTACATTTGAAGATAAATTTTCGGTGAAAAATAGATTTCTTTATTATATCAATTCGCTTTTCATGAATTTCATTGTCATTTTTACTTTTCCCATGTCAGTTCAAATTGAAAAAGCTTCAAAAAATACAATTGACAATTTAATTATTTGTTAATTTGAAATTAAAAAATTCATACAACTGATATTAATAAAAATAAAAACAATCAATTTTCAATTGCTCTTTGTTTCAATGGTAATAAAATTATTAAATTCACATTCCTTTTCACAAAAATTCCGACATTTCCATCATATTCACTGCAAAATGTGGCAAGAGAAAAAATTTATTATTCCTCTTTCCTTTCGTACAACAAAAAATTAAATTTCAATAGTAAAAGATGGAGGATGCCAGGTGGTTGCAATCCTGTACTCTGATCTCGTCATAGTAGAAAAAAGAAGAAGAAAAAGAAAAGAAAAGAACATGCACTGTAGCAGTGAAAGAGAAAGACAGAAAATATTATATATTTTTCTTGCCAAGTGAGAATTCGTTCTTGTTTGACGACCAAGTCAATATATAAATACATTGAAAGACTCATCGATATGTATGGACTGACACGCCAACGGAATTTTAGTTGGATACATCTACTAACCCTTTTCTTTCTTCAACTCTCACCCTCTCTCCCTTGTTCTCTCTTTATTCAAGCTGCTCTACAGTGAGTGTCGATGCAGAGAATATGTGTATGTGTGGCATTTAAACAAATAGATTATTTTGTGATGAGAATGAAAGAAGAGTTTTGTTATATGGACACTTGCATACCATCCTCGCACCTCAGTGACATACGAATGCATATATCAATGCACATATACATAAATACCCACATTTTTTATCTCATCAGATGGCTTTTCGTCGGTATTTATATGGGAAAAGTAAAAGTTCAAAGCAGAGATTGAAGACGATTTGAAGGAGGACGTAAATGTGACTGTTGATGTTTTAGTTACGGTTTTTATCATTTTTTTCTGGCTAATTTTTTCTAGATATCTATTCTATTAGTTATATTATTTTATAGTGTCAATTCTGGAATAAAACATGAATATTAAAACGTACAATTTATAATAGAATCTATGAAATGTTTACATTGATTTAATTCAATTTTTTTACTTTTAAAATGATGAAATGAACGACAAAGTTTTTGTGATCGTCAGGAATTTTTATTTCCAATTGATTTTTATTCATTATTTTTACGTTTGACATTTACTTTGAAATTTTATTGAAAAGAGAATAATTGAAAGCAAAATTATTATAACAACTTTGGAAATTATGATTAATATAAAGAAAATTAATTAAAAATCTGAACAAAATTGCAGGATAAGACTGTAAAACGACGAAATTTAAACGAAAAACTACTCAACCGACTGTATGCATTTATTTACTACTGTTTGTGCAAGTTTGTACGTGTAAATGATCATCCAACACGTGTATCCTTTCAGTAGCAAAAGAAAAAAAAAAACAAGAAACAATTATAAATTATTTAATAAAACCCATTCTCTCTCATTCATTCTTTCTCCTCACTCTCCATATGTTACAATACTTTCTCTCTTTCACCCTCTCGTTCTGTCCTTTCCTCTTAATTCACAACGTCCTATTCCCCGCTCCCAGAGGGCAGATTTGCGGACCTCCCTAATTGTAAAGCAAAGAATTCTAAAGCCGGTTCCTCATTTTTATTTTATCTTTTTCTTTCATTTTTTTGTTTCTCTTTTGTTTCTATTTCTTTTTCTTTCTTCTCTGATGTTTCGTCCCCTGTTTACCGCCTACCCCTTCAGGCAATGCCACCGCGTGGCTTAATTTTTTTTTCATTTTCTATTGCTATTTCTCTTTCATTCAAAAATATCAACTGCGACGTTTTTTTTTGTGTTTTAGATATGTTTTACATTTTACTTTATCGTTATATTTATCACACGATTTCTATTACAAATTGCATGATAAGAAAAATAGAAAATGAATATAAATGAATAATTATGCAAGACGATAATAAGTTTATATGTTGATGCATGTAAAAAATCAGGTTTTGCTTATAAATAGTTATACAATGTGGTGTATAAATAATATACTGCATTAATTTTGTATTGATCAGTTGGCGAGTTAGAGAGCGCAGACTATAATAAATGAATAAATTGACAACATTGATATATATATATATGGGGCTTGAGAAACTCGCTTGAACAAGTCACACTATATAGACAGTGTGGCCGAGCGTTCTTGAAAGCGTGGGAAATAAAAAGCCCAGTTGAAGTCATTGACATATATACAGAAAAATATCAATTGGAAAAGAAAAAAATGGACCAGATGAATCATATGAATTCAGATGCTTTTTAATATTTGAGCTTTATATGCGCTGCCGCTTTCGAATATCGGGTCGCACATGTGTATATGAATAGATGAAACTCTAGATCAGAATCTAACGCACAAAATGACTATATATTTGTATTAGTTATTTGCATTCGTTGAAGAGTTATGTCAGAAAGAAAAATTAATGAAATTCGCGAATAGAAAAAAAGGCGACAACGCACTTTTTATTTTTCGCTATTTCCATCACTTTCACATCCGAAAAACGACTCCCACTATTAACAACCCCTGAATCAAAATTGTAGATCTGATTTCAGCGCATAAAATGACTATATATACACCCCTATTATCTCTATTATCCAACGACTCACATTACGAAGAAGACGAGTAAATATTTTGAAGTAAAAAGTGAAAAGATTAAAATAATTCAAATAAAAAAAATTCTTGCGATTGATCGCAAACGCAGCGGGCAATTGTGAGCGCCGAGTGAATAAAAACATCGCGTGGTATAATATAAAGTGAAGGAAGAGAATTTATATATATATATATATATATATAACAGCGAGAAAGAGATGGCGAAAAAGGGAGCGTAAAAGAGCGAACGAAACGATACATACTACGTCCATACATCCATACATACACTCAACATATATCTAAAGAAGTAGGAGAGGCATTCAAGATTATTGTGGACCAATGGAGTGGCTGCGCGGCTTAACCATATGCAAACTGCATCACCGCCTCGTGGGCACTGCCTTCCAACCCGCCGCCGTCACCACCGCCACCGCCGCGACTACTTCATCGACTATGCAAAGTCCTTTACGACGACATGGCCACGCCCATATCGACATCAATCTTTCTTGCTCACTCACTACTAACACTACGACTACTATAAACACTAAATAATCATCATAATCAGCCACTACATCAAACACAATCGTTTTATTGTGCACATTGAATACAAAACGATATGCTGAATGCAAATGAAAAAATTAATTAATTCCCATAAATTTTGAGAACAAGTTCCTGCATTTCGATCAATTTTCAATTAAAATTTTCATTTTGATTTGAACGATCAGAACTAATTGACGACAATATCAATGGGATTTTTGTCTTTATGGTTCCATTGGGGTGAGGTATTTTAAATTGAGGAAAAATTGACACCAATGGAGACAGGGTGGAAGCAAAGAGAAGACTTTTTCAGTCAAGGGTTGATAACATTTCAAATAAAACAAAACTTTTGGTTCATTTTATTACCGTGAATAATTAAAAAATCTATTTTATAAAAACTCCATCACAATCATTACACAAAAAACGACAGAAAAAACACCCCAAATAAATAATCCCTCAATCATAAACAAAATCTAAATATTCATCCCAATCACAGAAACAACCTGTCAATCACAAACACTTTTTCCACTTCACTACATAAAATAAAAATACAAAAAATAATAAAACAAAGGGAAAAGAAAAGATAACAAAAAAGAAAAGTAAAAGTATAATAATATTTCACAAGAGACATAAAATAAATGAATGAATAAATAAATTAAATTAATCATCGATCGATGTGACTTGTAATGAATTTAAAAAAAAACATTTATATACCTGTACATGTGTTTGGATATATATATATATATATATATATATATATAGAGGTAAATACATAAACATGTATTGAACGATCATTGGATGCGAGATATGAATCGCGAGTTGAAACGTATGGGGATATGTATAATGAAAAATTTGCAAGTTACATATAGAGGAATACAAGTCGAGGTTGTTTGTTATTATATGCAGTTTGTATTTGTTTGTGTGTGTGTGTGTGTGTGTCTTTGTGTATACATAAATTAATGTAATCGCAAACGACAAAGATGCAATGGCAAGTACATAAATCTTGTCTTGCAAGCTATATGGGAAGGTATGAGGCGACGTTAACTGCATATTTAGGGAAAACTATAATGGCAAAAAGCAGCATAATTTTTCAGTCGTGATTCTGTTGCAGAATATCCAGGGTCATAGCTGCCCACACACATAAATACATGTATGTATGTATGTATGGATGTATTTATTGTTGAAACACTGTGGTTGTTTGGGTGGAGAAACCCCCATGAGTCCTCCATGAATGTTACTACATAAGAAAATACATATAAATGTATATCGACCATGAGACGAGAGAGTGAGTTTCATAAATGGACGTGAGGACAGATTGAAAATGAGGTGGTTGTTAAATAAAAAAATTGTGATTGTGGGTGTGTTTGTGTATGGGGAAGGGAGAAAAAAATGAAGGGATAAAAAAATGGGAGGGATGAATTGATGGGAAAATGTTGAGTTATGTTTTGATTTCGATGAAGTTTTGTAGAGAATGTTTGAGAATTTTTGTATTTGTGGATTTTTGGTTGTTTGATTCTGAGTTAATTTTTTTTGTTTCAGTCGATGGGGGTATTTTATGGTGGGATTATGAAAGGATTTGTAAAATTGAGGGGAATATTGTCAAGATGGTTGATCAGAAAGAATTTATTTATTTTGTTTATTTTATGGTTAAATTTGTGGTTTGAAAAAAAGAAAATTGGGCAGAGCCAGAGAATTAAGATAAATCATTTAATTTATTATTCAATAATTTATGTATTTATAGTATACATCATTTGAAAGAATGATTCATTCTGGTGCTTTTAAAGATTATTTAAAAAAATATTTAATAAAAGAATTTCTCATCTAAGAATTTGAGAGCTTTTGATTGAAAATTGAATGAGAAATAGAAATTTATTTGACTTCAAAGTGTTGGAAGAAATATTGTCTCAAGAATATTTATTTTTTTTCCTGACTGTACTTGTTCGCAGCCAACTTTGCACCTGTTTAAATACAAAAAATTCGATTCTAAAAAAAATCGAATTCCATGCAAAATAAAAATACTAACAAATGAACCATAAGATAAATTACAAAGGAAAAAAAATTTTCGTAGACCATTTCAAAAATGATATTTGACAAAGCGCTACGTCCATATAAGTGCACTTATACATTTGTATGTGTATATACACGTGTGTGTATCCCTGTGCCTATGTTTGTATGTGAAAACATTTTCAGAGTGAAAAAACCGAGGGTTTATGGTGTTCGACCAGTCGTTATCAGACTTATACGGGCAACTGCGGGACCATAATCTCTTCCTCTCCCTTTATTTTTTTCTCTCATTCTCTTACCCTTCTACTCTCGCCTTTCCCTCGTTGATTGTTAACATGCATGTCCATATATATATATATATATCCCCCGCCACTTCTACATTTTTCACAATTTTTTATATTTTCTACAATAAATTATATTTAATGTTACAATTATAATAAAATATGTTTTATCATTTCTAAAATTCAATCGTTGAAAAATTAACAATTGACTTCAAAATGAAATGATAATAATAATTGTAATAAATAACAAAATAACTAATTGTTAATATTCAAATTGATATGAAAAGCTTGAAATTTTCTATTATCGTAACAATTACGAATATACTTCAGATGAATTATTTAAATCTTCTTCAATCACCTTGAAGATCAGTTTACAATGAATTGATTTCAATAAATAAACTCTCAACAAAATAAAGAAGTTTAATTCATATTAAAATTAAATATAACAGAGAGTAATTTTTGGAATTATTCTTCGAATAATAATAATGAGGAAAATTCCAACAACTATTTTATGAATAAAATAAAAAGAAACTTGAATTTAAAATGAATATTAAATATAATTGTTAATTTAAATATACATCGAAATTCATAAATTTAAAATTCAACAATTCTTACAGTCTCCATAATACAATTCATGAATAAATATATATGCAGCGTTATTTTCTCTGTGTTCATATAGTGGGCGGTATATAAAACAAGATGTTTGTGAAATTTTTGTGAGAATTCCGTGTGTGGGGGCGTCGTTTGATCTTGCCGACTCTCTCAACTTATATAGCACTATCTACATTTATATAAAACTTACACACACGCGTCTTACTTTGATCCAAGTGAGAGTTGAGAAGCAGCGAGCGCGTACGTTTGCATCATTCACGAACAAGTGGATAACGCACACACACACATATTTATATATACATTTATATTTATTTATTTATTTATATGAATGTGTGCGTATGTCGTATCTGTTTGTGCATGAGATATATCCTTCGTATGTAGCTATCCATCTACATCTATATGTAGCTAACAACAAGCACGTTTTTACATTCATATGTTGGATATTGTTTGTGTGGATGATGAGAGAAACGAAAGAGAGGAAGATGTGAATGTGAATGTATATGTTTATATATATATATATATATAAAAGGGTTCGCGCGAATCGCCGCAAAAAGTGTCTCCGCACAAACCCATGGGACATGACTGACCAGTTCCGTTAGTAGAGGACATGAGAAAAAAAAAATAACTGGTGGATAAGGAGAAGTGGAAGATGGAAGAAAGATTTGAGAAGAAAAAAAAGGAGAAACATAAAAGAAATGGATGAAAAATTTACATCTTGTTAAATTTTGTATTTATTTTTGTTGTTTTTTGATTTGTTTGATTTGGTTTTTTGTTTTTTTTTTCTTGAGTAATGTTGGGTGGGATATTGTACGATTATCGATATTGTTTATTCTTTTGTTTGGTTAATTTTTTTATGTTTATGTTTGTTAATTTATTGCTGTGATATTTTTTTTTTATGTGTTGAATTTGTTTGGAGGAAGTTGAATGAGGAATTGTAAGAAAACTTTGTGTAATTGGTAGATCTTAGTATTTATTTACGCTTGAAGAATATCATTTATCTATTCAGATGATTAATTTTTGATTTTGTTGTTATTCAATGTTGTCTAATTCTATTATTTTATTTGTTAATAATTCATGTGGTAGTGTCATCATTTTTTTTCTTCTTAAGTTTCTTGGAAAGGTTTGAATTAGTTCCACTTATTAATTTAACGACATTATTGTTTGGAAAATTTAATTAACATTAAATTTATGTGAATATTTTCATCCAATTGCCTACGATGTTCAACAATAGTTTGGAAATTTTACAACATTGTTAAATTACTCGTCCATTAATTCTTTTTCAATTAATTAAACAATTATAATTTATTCTTTTTTCGATTTCATTCACTTTGACTATTTCTAATGTGATGAATTTTTTTTCTATTCAATGCTGTTTCAATTGTTCATATTTTATTAATTTATTTAAATATATCTGAAATCCTATTGTTTATTAGTACATTCACTTCATGATTCAATATATGTCATGAATTATTATAAGTTCGTGGAATTATTACTGATAAAGAGGCTGATAACCTCTGTCGATCCGATAAGACGCCTCTAACGTGTCGGATGTTTATTTCAAAAGCGGAATAACGACGCGTTGGAGAGACGCCAGGCGTCGTAAATCCACAGAAAAAAAAATATACGAAAAATAATAATGAAAAAACAAAAGAAAAAAGAAAAGGGAAAAATATAAAATAATAGAGAAAGAGAAATGACGTGAATTTCATTTCTACAATTCCCTTACTTCACACTACATTGTTTTTCATACTTTCATTACTATAACTTTATCCTTCTCTGTCAACCCTATCTCCTCTCCCTCTTGCACTCATCCACTATTATATATTACTTTGTGTTTAAAATTATGAGAAGTAGGGAAAAAAATTTAATGAAAAAATACACAGCGACTGCAGCAATAAACAGAAACTGATGGATTCATTTTATCAAAATGACAAAATTAATTTATTAATAAAAATATCAATTTGAATGTTGTTTTTGATCTATTATTAATCATTTGTTCTATGATTATAAATAATAATTATAACAAAATCATAAACAGCCATAAATAACGTGAACGAAAAAGTGAATAGTCAAAGGCAAAAATAAATAGAAAATAGTATTGTCTTTATTGAAAGTGACAAAATAGATTGAAAGTCATTCAGTTATTAATTATTTCGATTTTCATTTTTGATTAATTCATCTTTATGATGTTCCACCCTCCATCATGTAAATAATAATAATATAATACTCCAGTTTCATAAATTATTGCAAAGTAATGAAACAAATTTTGAATAATTGAGGAACGATAAAAAATTAATGAATAATTTTGTGAATATAAATAAAAAAATGGCGTTATGTGAATGCTTTTTTCCCTCATGCCAAAAGTCTGTTGAGTCGTTATCTCATAAAATTGGCAAATTTATCGCGCGTATAGCGTAAACGACACGGGGGTTGCTAGTGCGAGGTAGAATACAGGGAAAGTGGACGAGGGTGAGAGGGTAAAGAGGAACCCAGCACTTTTCCTGATATGAAATACATATATATTTATATACCGATACATATACATGTACATAAAATATATCGCGAGCCACGCCTCGTACGTCTTATCAAGATGGCGCCACGCCGTTGAATATTCTTACAAGTGTGCTTTTTTTCCACCCCTTTATTCCCTTCCCATATTCCCCACTCTTTTCTCTTCCTCTCCATCAACAAACATATATGAAATACCTTTGACCGCAAAAAGAAGAAAACCAAAATAAAAAAATTAACACCCCTAAAATATCATCCCTCTAATTATGAAAATAATTCTTTCCTATTTCTAATTAACTATTTTCATAAGAAAAGCCATCAAAATATTTGATAAAGGTATCCTTCAAATAATTCATCCCTTAAAATAATCCCAATGATTTGAAGAAAATATTCTTCCATCCCCCAACTTTTGTATGAGAAAAAAGTATGAAAATCGATCAGACTATTTTAAGATGTATAGCGGAAAATTCTGCAGAGGTGGAATTAAGAGGGGGAGGGTTGAATAAAAATGGTTTGGTGAGTGAGACGTGAGACTCAAGAAGAAAATGAAAGGGAGAGGGAATGAAAAATGGTGGAATAGTGGGAGAATGTAGAGAAGCCTTCGCGCGTTGGTACACCTCCGCGATCCATATTTTACAATATGGCCGAGAGGGTGGTTGGTGGCAGGTTATATAGGGGGGTTGAATGTGCTATAGGCGGCCCCACTCATGTACGCAGGTCTGCGCCAACGATTGGTCGATAGCACACCGCGAGGTGCTTTCTGTATACATATACATATACATTATGACGTTATCTGTCACTTCCCCGCACCCCTTCTACCTTGCCACCCCTCAAGCGAGCTTATACATGTTCGGATCCGTATGCAGATCTATATTTTTTCCCACTATTTTTATCCCTCCCAGCTTTTTCCCTCCAACTTCCATCACCACGAATTTTTTTTTTTCCTTCTCTTTACTCTCTTTTTTTCCAACCCCTTTCGGATATGTATGAGCCTATCACGTCACACTTCTTCATGCTTGCGCAAGCACACAGGATGGGTGGGATCATCTTTCTCTACTTTATGGCATTTCCATTGACTTTAAAATATGGCGGATGTGTTGAGGGAGGACAAATCTCAATGAAATTATTTTTCTTTTTGGTGATATAGAAAATAATTTGATGCAAATGAGATTGTTTTTTTTTGCAGGTTTTACATCGAGTAATTATTCACTGTTGTTATATAAAACGAAGCAGAAGTAATTCGCATATTCATAATCTAAATGAAAAATTGTTGCAAATTTTGTTTATTATTTTTCCTCTTCCATACCAACCCTAATCCAAATTCAAATCAAAATAAATTCCTCTTCATTATTTACGTCCATTTTCGTCGAGAGAAAACATTGAAAATGTCAAAAAAAAAAGTGAGATAAAACACAACTATCCAGAAAACGAAAAAATACTACACTCCCAGGTATATTATTTCTCCTTCCATACTCATAAGGAAACGAGACTCAGAAATAGTAATGATATTATGTTTGCACCGATACTTATATATCTATAGACATTCAAGTGTTATACATACAACCATCCCCACATACACAAGCAATGCACAAATAAGAGATACGAGAAGAGATAGTGGACAAGATTGAGAATAAGAAAAAGTGAGAGGGACTAGAAGAAAAAAAAATAAAATGAAAAAGGTAAAACAAAATAAAATAAGAACAAAGACGAAGGACAGTAGTGAGTGGGTGGTAGGTGAAGGGGTGGTCGGTACGAGGGTAGAATCCTCCAAGTCCAGTGTTGAAGGCAAAGGCACAAGAGACAGAGAACGAGAATAAAGTTGAAAAAAAAAAAATTGAAGAGGGAGAAGAAAAAAAAAAGCAGAGGGGACGAGACGTAATATCCCAGAGTAGAACTTTTCACTCAACGCGAAAATAGTGGAGGGAATGGTTGGACGTATAAGCGGCAAGAGAGTATAAGAAAAGAGATGAGGTATATAAGGAAGGGAGAACATGCAGGGTGAAAAGAAAAGAAAAATGTGAGATAGAGAATGGGTAAAATGGGTAGGTGGATAAGGGTGGTCAAGATGGTGGCATAAGGGGTGGGCTAAGTACAAAGAATGTAATGTCCTCCATGGGACTCTCGGTACTGTCTCCGGATTTTTCCGAGGCATCACGAGAAATAATAAGGATAACGATGGCGGACGAGAACAAGTCCGCGCTCGCGCCACAACGAGAAATTCCTTTTCTACTAGTTGCAACGTAGAATTATTTTTATTATTGTTTTTGTTGGTATTATTATTTATGTGTGTAGGTATTTTTATATTTCTTTTTTTTTTTATACTATTTATTTCTCAAGAATTTATATATTACGTAGAAATAATTATCAGTGTATAATATAATATATTTGATAATTAAAAATGATGTGAGGAAATGAGGAGAAACTTTTGCTTTAGTTGGCTCTGATTGAGATGTTGAAGGATTTATTTTTATGAGTGTTGTATGTCGTTTATGTGGATTAGATGTATATGGGACACCGTGAGAATGAGAACTTTGTCAGTTTTATTTGTTCAGATTGTCTCTTATTATTATTTATTCATTTGTATGAAAATTAAGATGGAAGTGATTAATTTTACATTTCTTTTTCTAATTCAGATCAGCCAATTTGTAAATATTTTTATTAATATTCAATTTATCTTTTACATTAACAAATTTCTCTACTTAAGAACACAAAAAAAATTGTCCTCATCTCACGAATGAATAAGAAATAAATTCACAATTAAAACTAAAAGTAGAATAAAAATAAAATTGTTGTCCACAATTCTTTTTCTCATTCGTCCAATCAGTATTCAGTTACAGAATTTATTTCCACTACAATCAAACAGTTTATCTAGTTAATATGTATGCGATCCACATGGCCAACCGTGAGAATTAGAACTTAGCCTATACATTTTATATTTCTTTTCATTTATTTATTTATTTATGTACGTGTATGTATATATATTTATTTATGTTCAAGTGCGACAACTGTGCGCGTTGCAATGCACAACTAGCCACATCAATATATCCCAAGCAAACGATGTAAATAAAAGAAAAAAAAAAAGGAAAGAAAAAAGAATATATAAATAAATGTGAAAAAAAAACTCACCTTCATTATGCCAAACGGCATCCGTAATAATGGTTAAAATCGCCGTAAATGGACGCAACGCTCGCGCACGTATAACATACTCGAGTGAGACTGGCGCGCTTACGCTTATAAGTGGAAGGCCCCCGCGGTGGTTGGACAAGCGATGCGTGCCAACATCGCAACAGAATACAAGCAGCGACAGAAAAAAATTGAACGAGCGAAGAAAGAAAGAAATAAATGAAATTACATACATAGATAAATTGATAGATAGATAGATGAATAGATAGATAAATGTATAGAAAAATAAATGGAAGAGTAGTTCGACAATGGAATAGAATGAGAGGAAAACAAGAAAATAAAACTATGACGAATAAATTTCAATTGTATTCATCACTGACAAATTAAATACTCAATAATATAAAATAAATTTATTATAATAATGTTCTGAACTCTTTTGCTATTATTCAATCATTTATTGCCATTTTATTTTAATTCACCTTTTTTTTTCCTCTGCAATATTATAAATTTGTTTGAATATGTGTATAGATGCGAATCTTCGTATGTTTATGCCAGATTTGGTAATGGTAAAACAGTGCAAGTGTGCATGTACTTTTAGTATTTCATTTACTCAACCTGCGAGTCACTTTACAGAGAGTTATCACCATTTTTTCATTTCCTGACAATTTTATCTTATTTCATTCTCTTTGCCCTTTTTTCTAAACTTTTTTTCTTCTTTTCTCTGTACTTCTCTTTAATTCTTCTCTGTGGCTTCGATTCTCGTACGACTTAAATAGCACAAGGAAGAGAAGAAAAAAAAAACAGAACGATCACCACTTGCACATAAATGTGTGTCCATGTAGCACAAAGTTGCATCATCATCATTCACGCACGCAAAGGAATAAACCATTTAGAAATCGTCAACCACGCACAATTTTATATTATGAAAAGAAATATATTTATATGTGGATGTAAAGAGAGAATGAGAAATAAATGGAATTAAATGAATGAATAAAATAAGAATGAAGGAGAGGAAGAGAAGAGGAATTGAATAAAAAAAAAAATTGTTATTTAGTATAAAGCTCATTATCGAGTGACATTCTTCGTGTCATCATGGATGTGCGCGTCGGCTCTTTTAACACATATATTCTATCGAAACATGGCCGTCCCATTACCATCTGTGGCATCTTAGTTGACATTATTTTTGCACGCCATTTAATTGCAATTTATTTGTTTGGTGACCTCACTTACAACTCATTTTATTTATTATATTTTGCGTTATTTATTCATCCATTGGTTCATTCATTTTTTTATTTATTTAATTTTTTTTTCAATTATTTTTTTATTACTTTGAATTGTAAATAGAGTATTGCAGTATGAGAAGAAATTATTTTATTTACAGCATTGGAATATGGAAATTTGTTCCATATGGGAGAATAGTCGGAACAAATAGATGTATAGAAATATGAGGTGAAAGCGTGACTTGCAAGTGAGTTTATACACACTCAGTGGTTTATGGCCACCTACGTCGGATCATATGTATCACGTGTCATCCAGGATGTGACGTCATAGTGTCACCAATACTCAGAGAGTTCATAAACACAAGTTACCCGATGAAATTCAATCCATAAGAAAGAAAAGAATGTTAGAAGCAGTGTCAGAGTATTTTTAAAAAAGCAGATAATTAGGGATTGTTTGTTTAATTACTGTGAACTGGTAATTAGATTAATTCTGAAGTAAATTCATGAAAAATATTTTTATGAATACGATTTGGTAATAGGGAAAAATTCAAAGATGCTAATTTTATTGATTACAATCATGAAAGTCTTAATGATGTCAAGTTTTTGGTTTTCTGACGCTTTTTTATTCTATGCCTTTTCTAGTTTGATGAAAACCTAAAATAATCATCAGAATTAATCAGCTAATGATGAAAATTATCGTATTCAAACCCTATATATCCGCAATCGAAATTCTGAAATAATTCTATCCGAGACTAATTCAACAAAGAAAAACCACAACTGAAAAAGATTAATCGAACATTAATGTAGCTCAAGCCCGCATCTCCAATCTAGTTCTATCAGAAAAGCATTGCGATACATCAAGCACATTACAGAAGAAGTTCTAACTTTCCATAGCTCACGCACCGCCATCTGACGGCGTCCATTAAAGACATGAGCATACGACAAGAAAATCGATTGTGACGCAGTGAGGGTAGGTGAAACTGTATGCCTCGATTTTGTTGCTAAGGTCAGTGACCTTAAGCACATCGATAGCATATTGGTGCAAGTTTTTCCACGCTCAAACTTCATTATAGAGAACACTTAGGCCAACATCGTACCTGTATGCCACAAGCTTGATTGTTTAATAAAACTTTTGGTAAATAAATGTAATAAATATGACGCACGATTGAGAAAGTATCCAATCGCTTATCGTTTCGTTTGATGGAGTAGAACACACACGGGATATGGATACCGAAGCGAAAGTAAATTTGTGCTGGTCGGCAAAATTCAATTGAAAGTTGCGGTTATTAAGTTGGACAATGAGACCCAAGAGAGTTTTGGCAAAGGTAAAAGACTATGGAGACGTCTTTCTCTTTTATTTTTTTGTGTCTTTGCCATTCGTTGGATCTTCGTCTTGGTTTCTCTGGTGCTTTTCTTCGCATATACCCAAGCTTGTGTGACTATAAGGGGTAATACTAATGGGGTCGTTGCTGATTCCGCTCGGCTGCCGCCTTGATTAAGCTCTGCGCGACGCCCTAAGAAAATATAATGACTTTCGCTCTGCAAACGCCGCTTCACTGCCACCTTCACCCGTCTGCTCACAGAACACCGAGAACGAATTCTCGAACCCTCAACGTTATACTCCATCCTAGATATTACCAAACCCCCGCACAATCTCACTGACCGTTCTTTCACCACCCCTTCTTTCCACCTCGGAGTATATGAATGCATCTTCGTCATTGCGACTGCGCGTTGTTATTAGCAGAGTGGAATTACTCATTTTTATGATATTTGGATTATGCTGTTTCATTATAATTTACTGGAGAGGGTGGGGGATGCCTGTTCTTTCTTCTGACGGAATTTTAGGGTGAATTCCTTAGGGTTAATTAGACAAGTTACACAGAGTTGAAACTGATAAATTGTGAAAGATTCAACTCGTTCGTTTTGTATTCATTGTATTTATTGCCTGATACTCTTCTCGTATATAAAAAATGATACAAATGAGACCTGTGCGAAAAAGGGTAAATAAATTCTGCAAACCCTAGAAAAAGCTTGGATTTTCTTGAAATTTATGCGATTGCCTATCGAATGAATACCCACAACAATATATTCTGAACAGGAAAACAGGGTCACAAGTCGAGTTGAAAATAAAATAAAAATTCAAATTATTTTTTTGCACTGCTTTTGAGGTTGTTGATTTTTCTAGATTGGCTCTGTGGTATAGGCAATCTAGTCAGAAACCCCACAGCCAGACTGGAATGAAGCGAATAAATTTCCAGTCGTCCAATAATTGTATTGGTAGTTTCCAGTAACTAATGATCTAAAAGTCATTAACGGCGCCATCTCGTTTTCACTCTCACCCGCACATTCTATTTTTCCCTTCTTTCTTTCCTACATCCCTTCAGTGCAGTTACAGATGGTATATAACAGTTAATACATTGGAAATAAAACTATGGCCCACGGCCAATTTCCGAGTGTTCGCGATAATTCAGTGGCGTGTGCGAATAAGAATCGTAACTCGTTGCAATCAGCTCCCTGGCGCAATTTCTTTTCTCGCCCCCAAAGACGCGTATGAGAAAGAGGAAAAAAAAATATATAGAAAGAGGAAAGAAGAAAATGAGAAATAAAAGGAAGTTTTCATAAATTTTTTTCCCCTTCTTCTATTCTTCTTCGTTGGGTGAAATAAATGAAAAAAAATCCGATTGGAAAAATTCAACTCGGTCGATACATGCGCGAACACTATATAAAATATTGCCGGCTGATAGGTCGGTATGCAGGGGGCGCGTTATTCCACAAGGTTTAACCTCTTCTGATCCCTTTCTTGAGAGTGCAAGTGAGAACGAAAACAACTTATATATAAGTTTGGTATATGCACGAGCGCGTATTCTCGCCTACCAACCAAACACTCAACGGACATATCGAAAATAGCCGTGATAATAAATAAAACCACGCGAGAAAACGTAGTGAGAATGAGAGATAAAGATATAAAGTGAGTGAAATGTATGCGTGACGGTGCAACCCTTCTTTATACATCCTTTGAAATATACATGCAACCAAAGTTCTCCTCTCAATCTTTATATTCAATATAAACTGAGGTCAAACGACGAAGTGAATAATACGCATGGTATATCCATACCGATCGGCATCACACTGGTCTGTACCGTGAAATAATATTCATCGTTGTTGTGAGCACCACACGCTCTACTCACAGCAGGAAGCCTATCCCACGCCACCGATGTGCGGCGCTACGGTCAAGTACGACATTATGCAAAATAAACTGTGGTATCTTTGACATGTGGATAAATATTTCTTACTGTGAAACTGCACCGCATAGGATTCAGTCATTGATGTTTTAAAATGGATCATTTCTTATTTTTCAACATTTAGAAAACTTGGGGAGGGAAGATTTTAAGTTTTTGTCTTATATGGATCTGATGAATTGCTTAAAGCCAAAGTTTGCAATACTCCATTCGAATATTATCGAATCTGGAATTATTATTATCAAAATTGCAAAGGATTTGGGGGAGAAAATAAATTTTGAGAGCTTTTTTTCATTGATAAATTGAGTTAACAATTATAAAAAGCTTAGATCATTTTTGAATTTATGAAAAACACATAAAAACTGAATTTTTAATCATTCACTTCCGAATGTTAGCGATGAAATGTTGTACCATAGGATTTGTATCACTCTGCTTTTTTCCACGACTCCATTTTAATCTTTTACTATTCTTAAAAAATAATTCTAATACATTTAAACTCATGATCTAAAATGAATACATCAAAATACTTATGATAAAAATCATGATTAATAATCTTTATGTTGGGTTGAAGGATGAGAAAAAGAATTTAATGAATTTCTAAAGTTATAAAATATAAAAGATTGACAGAATTGGAAGTTTTATCTACCAAACGCCATCTACCGACACCATTTCATGATATAGACAGGGGTACAAGCTACTCTTTTTCAATATACAATACAGTGAACGTCTCGACAGATTTGATGCATTGGTGGATAAGTAGCTAGTGAGTTTCTCACTTCATTTATCAACAAATACATATATATATGTTTGTATCACAGCATCCACCATACATAGATATAACACCTGTCTCGCGTTCCGTTTTTATCTTCTTCTTCTTCTCCTTTTTCTTTTCATTCTACTCTATTGTACGTTACATTATTTCTTTCAAGAGTAATCATACAAATTTTTTATACCAAAACAATCAACTCAAAAAAATCTACTGCATCTCAACACCATCAAATACTACTGGAAATATTTCTTCATCAAATTTATAATCTCAATGTAAAATCACTTCTAAGATTAATAAGAACAAAATATTATTTATCGTTACTGCTTTCATAAAACTATTCATTTCCCATATTTAAATAATGAAATAGAATAAAATATTCATACAAATTCAACAAGAGAATTCTAACACGAAAATTTTACTAACTAATTTCTAAATGTTACTATTGAATATTATCATTAATCTGTAGCAGTTGGAAGTATAAAATATTTGTTATTTATATATTCCACAATATTTTATCGGTTTTAAAATACAATTTCAAAATTCATGTGTTCCCCAAAAACCTCTGAATTATCCCACATTCGTATCTGAATTTGATTCATTTCTATCAAATTACTAATCATCAACATCAATTCCTATCACTGAATTTTAAAAAAACCAAATCAAATATTTAAACAAACAAAAAAATTCTCCATTTTAATTTTTTTAATTTACATGTGGATTATTTTTATGCCAAGGCCAAATAACCAAACTACTAAAGGTCCAGTCGCGTCATATAGCCACAGAGCTTCGCGTCTGCGTAAATTATCCCAAGCGGTGTGTACTTACTGAAGAGATTTACAGTTTGACCAGGGGTATAGCTTTTGATTTACACACTCGTGGCTTCTCATTCTTTCTCTTTCTCACTCTCAGCCCACCTCTCAATCTCAATATCTTTCTCACTTTCTTGCGAGCTGTGCACTCACCGTTGGACCACGGCCAGAGGCTTTTTGAAATATGCAACAGGATGCATCACACCATACGACGATGTTACTCCACCAAACACATACACAACACATAAACATATACATATCATTTTCTACTGTTTCTCACACTCAATGTATAACCAATGCACATATATATGTATATATAAGAACAATATTCACACCAACAATGCGCTAACAATGCTATAAACCTATGAGTTACGATTACAGTTATACAACATTGATTGACTTCACAATATTCTACAAATAATTTATTTTTTCTATTGGTTCTTTATCGCTTTTATCCTTTTCTTCTTTCTCTTTTTAATAATTCACATGAACTTGTATTTATATACATAGAAAATGAAGGTAAATCATTCGATAGAAATATGGAGATATTTTTTTAAGGGAATTGAAATTACAATGAAGGAAAATTGGATCTGATGATTATTCAATAATGAAATGTTGCACAGTTCATTTTAACAAAATTCGAAAAATATTAATTGAACTTTATTGTTAATATTACAATTTTTCAACAACGGTCATATTTCATCATCCCTTAATTCATCACGAAATATTTCCAATAAGTCATAAAACTCGAGCTTTACACATATAAACATAGAAGCAAAAAATGAAGAAAAATAAAGAAGAAAAGAAAGAATATAAGTTTATGAAAGAGGAATGGAGATGAAAAGAATAAGAATAAGAAGCAAACGAAGAAGTTGTAAGAGGACGGGCACTCGTATTGCCAAGCTATGAATCGTCGAAGCGCGCGAGATCGTAAAGCCCAACGTTATCATCCACTGCATCTTAATGTAGGGTACGTTCCTACGTATATCTACATAAGTATGACTATACACTCTACATATATATATATGAATGTATATACATAAATGTTGTTATGGAAGGGAGAATATGAGTATATGTTCTGTAGGTCGAGACCTGCGTGCAAGAGATAGTGTATGCAAGAGAGAAACTTGGGCACAGGTGTCCGACGCCTTTCAAACAACATCTTTATGTCCAACTCACCATCAAACATGCGATGACTTTAGCACATTTCATTTTTAAATTGTTCTTAAAGGTAAGTACATGTATGTAAGAATACTACAACGATGGGAAGAAAAAAAAAGAACCGGTGCTAATATAATGATGATGAGGATATTTTCTTTTTATTTATTTATAAGAAGAAGATAAATCAAATATTTCAATTATTGAATATTCAGCTTGATGTGATTTGTTATTTATTTTATTTCATCTTTTCGTTCTTTTTCTGACGATATGTGTTGAGCTTGAGAAATAGAAAAATGTTTGCGCTATTTTAGGAAAGATATATTTGTGTTTATGTATCTGTGTGTGAGTCGTAGTTATTGTCTCTATGTTTAGTTGATTTTTATCTGACTTGACTTCAATATTAGATTAGATATGAAACAAATATAAAAAGTTTTTTTATTTGTGTTTATTTATTTTACTATTTTTTGAATAATTGTTGAAAATTTAGGGTACTCAAATAATAAATAAATAAAACAATAAATTATAAATAAATATGATAAGAGTTTCAGATGGAAAAATTTTTCATTACTGAAATAATCAATTGACAGTTTATTATTAATTCGATATATTTATTGTTTGAATGTATCCTCCTTTACTACAACAATTGGAACATCAGAAAAATTCCCCTTATCAATCTCCTTCAGAATAAAAATAATTATCACAAGCACAAAAAAGTTATTCAATAAATAATAAATACACAACTTTTATAATCAATCGACCGCCACTACATTCTTCTTTACATAATAAAAAAATCTTTTGTATCATCATCATCATTGCTATAACTATTATTATTATCATTATTATTATCATTATTAATGTCGACGTGTCCGTGCGCGTTGCTCCCGAAGATAGCGCATTCAAATAAAGGCACGGCAGGCGCGTGCAGTGACGAGAGACCGCGCGACGCTACTTTTCTTTTCATCTTTGCCGCCGTTGTCGGCATCTGATTAGCATCCCACCCTTTCTCCACCTCACCACCTCATCCACCTATTTTTGTTCACCACCGTCACACATCCACCACGTTGCTTGCTTATGCTACTCCACCTATTTAAACCACAGTTGAAACCCATGGAGAAGCACAAAAAAAATGAGGAACAAAAATGAAATAAAAGTAAAAAGTAAGAGAAAAAAGGGAAGAGAATAAAAAATAAAGAGACGGCACCGCGCGATGTCACCGACTCAAGTTGAGCCGCGCGTCGCGTCGTCTTTCCATCAGTCCCCCGTCTAGTTCTCGTCGTCGTTGCAAGACTTGTGTGAGTTATTCTCACTGTCTTATGTATACCTCTTGCGTTGATGCTTCTGCTTGGTGGATGGTGGATGCTGTTGACGATGGGTTAAGATTGGTAGTGGTAGTAGTTGATGGTTTGGTGGTAGTGGTGGTGGTAGTTTTCTATGTGTTGATGTGTGGACGACAGTCGCACAGCGACATCATTTAAATGTCTCTTGCTGGCTTGATGTGAGTCGTCGGTTGGTTTTTAGTCGCCTTCATCTCCAAGAAGCCAACGGCTCATCCACGTTCCACTGTGTGTGACTCTGATGCTGTCTCTCACATATCTTTATGTATATATATGTGCGTATATCTGTACAGATATGTATTTGTATTTTTATCTAGGTGGATGTGTACTATGCGTGAGAGAGACTAGAGAAAAGATTGGCTTTGGTATGCGACAGGATAACAGCATTTCAACGTTTTATAATCTTCAATGTATATTTTTATCAACATGTGAGGTTTTAATGTATAGAAAGGGATTTTTTTTTATGGAGAATTTTTATCGGAGATTATTTGTAGAGAAATTTGTTTTGTGGGATGAATTGCAGGGATGTTATAAAGGGGAGGATTATTAAAATAATGATTTAGATGTTGAGAAGAATTTTAGAATTTATTTTCTTGCTTTTTGCATTTTATTTTGGAAGAAAATTATATTTCTTTTTAAATTGTCACCAATTTTCATTTATGCTGGTTTTTTTATATTTTGGATTGTTTTATTGATATTGTAGTGGTTTTTTTTGGATTTGAAAATAAAGGAAAATGAAAAATTGACTGCAAATATCGACTTTATATTCAACAATATTTGAGTTGCGCCAAATAATCAGTTTAATTTAATCTTTTTTAATTTCACTGGCATAATTATAATGAGCTTAGTACAGAGATGATATGCGGAGGCATAGCTACATGCAATGATGAATGAAATGTAATAAAAAAAAAAACAAATGATAGGATAAAAAGCAGAAGCAATAAAGAAAAAAAAAATGTCAAGGAAATAAAATTGAGAAAACAAAAAAAAATTATAATGAAGCAGAGTGAAGGAATGGTGAGTTGAATCTCCGTCGTCGACATGCTTTGCAAAGAGAGGGTTCAGAAGCGCGCGACATGTATAATTGCTGTGGTGGATTAATGAGACGGCATAATTGCACGGATAATCAACGATCCTTTTATTTCATGTGTATATATATATATATATATATATATATTCAAAGTTGAGAATAAGAAAATAATGAGAGTATAGAGATGGAACAGATAGAAATTATTAAAG
Organism: Meteorus colon; assembly: GCA_030523085.1. NCBI lineage: Eukaryota > Metazoa > Arthropoda > Insecta > Hymenoptera > Braconidae > Meteorus > Meteorus colon. Next base: position 372,130 of record JAPYZH010000063.1, read on the forward strand.
TAAAAAAAAATTTATAAAGGGCGGAACAATGTTGTGCTGTGAAGAAAAAGTAAAGGAGGATCTATACACTGAATTAAAAAAGTTATATTAAATCAAGAATAATTATTGATTAAACAATTTTAAATTGAATTGATATTTTTTGAGTAAAAATTTATAAATTTACGTGTTATAAAATTGTGAACATAATTTTGATATAGGAAAAAAATTTTGTAGTATAAATTGAGTGTTTTTGCATATGATTAAAATTTTTGTGTTTATTATGAATTTAAAGTTTGAATGATTTGTTTGAATCATTCGCTATTTGGCAATTTTTTTTTCATTTCTTTCATTTGGAATAATAAACAATGATGAAATTGTGTGATAAAACTATCTGCAATTTTATGTGGCAATGAGGGAAGTGAAAATTTTATGGAGATACAAAAGACTTGAATGTGAATTGAAATATGAAAAGTTACAGGACCTTTGCTCGTGTGATATTCTTTGAAGAGTTAGCTAAGTGCATACTATCACCCTAAACTCATGGAATGCAATGATTGGTCCAATTTCGTTGTCGTTGTTATATCAACTGATGAGTGAATCACACAGTTGCAATACTGAAGAAAGAATTTATTTTATTATTGTTGAGATAAATTTTTTGTAATATAAATGACATAACTGAGTGGTATGTGCGATTAGAGAAATGAATTTTAATCTTTTAATTATTTAATTATGTTAAATGTCTGCTGTTAGTCATATTCAACTACATTATTTATAAAAATATTTTGGTTTATTAATTAAGAAAACAAATTAAATTTTCATTCTCCCATTAAAATTCTTCTTTTTCATCATAATCAAGAATATTTATCAATTTATGATGATAAATAATTCTACGTAGAAAAATAATTCGTGCATAGTAATTTTGTAAAGATGAACAGATCAATGCGTAAATAAATAAATAAATAAATAAATAAAATTTAGAGATGAAGAAAAAAGAGAGGAAATATATGACCATTTTGCCAACAAGAGAAACAATTCGGCGCTTGGCGAATTGAGGGTAGACCAACTCGCTGACGACTGAGTGACTGTCAGCGGCGGCGCTTTTGTCACGATGTAGATTTGTTTGCATTTAAAAATCAAATCCAACGATCCCACCTCCAACCTCATTCTCTTCTCTCTCATTCAATTTTTTTTTCTTCCTTCAGTACAGTCCAAAAGGTTCTGAGATGGTGTTTAAAGGCTCCTTCAAACTCTGTATCGTCTGTTCTTGCGAGAGAAGAGCTTGGTATGCACACGGTTGCCATGGGTCTGTGTTCTTTTCTTCCGTCTTAGTCTTTCTCTTCATTTCAATCTATCTCTCTCTCTCTCCAAGTCCCGGGACAATGCTCACCAGTTTTTGCGTCGTTTGCTTGACTCGATCCCCAAAAAGTCCAAGTCAAAGCCAAGAATAAAGAGTAAGGAGTCAAGTGGGAAAAAAAAAGAGAGCGAATGAAAGAGAGGAGAAGAGGAAGAGTGAATGAGAATGAGAATGGACGATGCATCAGTTTCAAACGATGCGAGAAAGAACAATTCATTGCAATATTTAAGTAATAAAAATTTTTGTTGGAACAATTAAATGCAAAATATATTAAAATTCACGAGACACCTTTTATGATCTTTTGAAATTTCTCTTTACTTTATCGTTTACTTTTGGTTGTTTTGTTTTTTTATTTTTATAATAATGTGAAAACGTGAAGGAATTTATATGGTTTTGTATTTTGTACAAGTGTTGACAGTTTTATTTTTTTTCTTTTTGTAAAGATGTTGGTATGAATTTGTTGATTTTTATTTGTAAAATTTAAACCTTAAATTTTAATTGTCAGAGTTATTTTTCATTTCTCATTTACTTTTGATTATTTATTACACAGTCTATAATTTTGAGGTTAATTAGTTACGTTTCAACAGTTTTTTGTTTGATGTTTTTCTATTTTGTTTATTAGAAATACATGAAAAATTGTATCAAAGAATCACTAGAATATTTTTCTATTTGCCTTTTCTATTCATTAGAAAAATTTTCAATCATACAATCCAACAAGATAGAAAGTCACCATCATAACACAAATAATTTGTCCCAATTAGTCTGCTTGTCTACCTTTCTGATTATCTTCTGTCTATCATCATCCAATCTCAACCAAATAGCAAAAATTACAAATTAAATACATAAAAATTCAACACCAATAAAACAATAAATTTCTAATCTGTCCAACTGTCTTTTAGTCCGTTTGTCAATCTCACTTCCTGCCCTGTCTACATTCCAAACTAATTAAATAGAAAAATATTAAATTAAAATTAAATGCATGAAAAATTCAATTCAGACAAACAATAAATTTATCCAAACGTCTGCCAATTTATCTGTCTGTATTTCAAATTAGTTTAACAGAAAAATGTTCACTGTAGCACATAATAATTCAACATCTGATTGACTTTAAATTCCCACCACTTCTCATTCAAATTTAGCATTTTAATCCATCAAAAATTGTCTTTATAAATATTTTGAATTCATTTATAATACAATTTGAATAAACAAATGTTAAATAAATCGACAGATGACTTTACAATTTTTTTTTTACATTTTCTTTTTACATGTTTAACATATTCGTTCAATTAATATTCACCTGCCTCTTGCATACTCACAAATACTACTAAATAAAAAGACATTTAACCGTTATACATAAAAGCACGATTGTCTGTGTGAGTTTTTCTGATGCCACAAGATGATCGATAGAGATGGCTTTATATACTAGAACTACTACTACCACTACTACAACTACTACAACTGCTGTTGCTGTTGCTGCTGCGATCACCATTGAAAAAAACTCACTCGTTATTGGTCGCTCCTCTTGACCTGATCCTGTAAAAATATATAACGTATATAAATGTATATAAATACTAGATATATAGTAGTATACAATATTTTTTCTTCTTTGTTTGATCGAAGGATGAGTAGAAAAAGAATGAAAGAAAGAGAGCAATGAGCAATTACCAACATTGGATTTTCTACTTCACAAACGGATTCTCGACATTGAATTGACGATACTCACGATACAGATTATCTCAAACAAGTTAAATAAAATAATTAGGTAAATAAATAAATAATGATGGATAAATTGTTGGATTAAAATTGTAACAAATGGAAAAAGAGATGGATGAGAAAAAAAATGGTAATTTTCTATTCGAGTTCTTTATGTTATATTTATTTATTTGTGTCGATTTCTTTTTTGATTGAAACTTTTTCTTTTCTTGTTTTCTTGTTTATTTTTTTCTGTGATGTTTTTTTTTTTTTTTTTTTTTTTTTTTTTTTTTTTATTTTTTTTTTTTTTTTTTTTTTTTTTTTTTTTTTTTTTTGTTTTTTTTTTTTTTTTTTTTTTTTTTTTTTTTTTTTTTTTTTTTTTTTTTTTTTTTTTTCACAAATACACAAATACACAAATACTTGTTTGAGCAGACAGCCACAGTGTATATATTGGAATCGATGTGGAAAAATATAAATTTTAAATTGTCCAATGACGCGAGGGCGCCGTATTTTTATCGGAATTTCGTTGACTTAATTTTATATATCCAATTACATTGCGCATTAAATTTCATAAATTCTTACGAAGAATAAAAGAAAGGGAGGGAAAAAATGTTGGGATAAAAATGAAATGAAATGAAAGGGAAATAGTAGAGTATTTTTTTTTATTTTTATGGTGAATTTTTATGTGTATGAATTTTTGTTTTTATGAAAATATAAGAAAGAGAATTTTTTTTTTATGGATGATCAAAAACTATTTTTATATTGTGAATAGAATTAGTGCGAATTTGAATTTGGAATTCAATAAATTTGACAAATCAACTTTTCCAGTCATTATTCAATTTTTTCCTTTCATTATTTTCAATTTCTAATCAGAAACGTTCGAAGTATTTTTTCGCTTTTCAATGACATCAACATCAAAATATTTATCAAAGTAGAGTACAAAAATTTACATTTTCAATTCCCCAAATAAACAATAAATATTTTATCCTATTTCATAATGAATATCAAACAAAATTACTTCAATAACAAACAAGTTAAACTATTCTCAAATTCACACTTTCCAACTACGCAAATTTTGCTCAAAAATATTTAAAACAGTCCAAATCCACAACAAAATAAATCAAATTTCCAATACATTCCTCTCAATATTCCTTCACCAATATAAAAAAAAATATTCCCGTCAAAAAAATTCTCTCCCTAATTAAACAATATCATAATCAAGATAATTATTCTCAATCCACCATAACTCCACTTTGAATGCATATTCATTTCTCTCTATTCATCATAATTTTTTTCTCATTATTATAATGATGAATATTTAGATCGGAAGAAAAAAAGAAAGAAAAAAGGAGAGTAATAATAAATAAATAAAAGATTGAGAGCGTGCAGCTGCAACGCATCGATCGCTCACGAGAGAGTTATCGCCGGAACACCGGAGCCTCGATTAGCAAGGGGTCGATGAAAGAGTTCGATGAAATAATGATGGGGCGCACAGTCGATAAACAGTACGCCTCTCATTCCCATGTTGATAATACACATATGAATATATATACATGTATGTTTGTATGTGATGAAAAGTGTGGAAGAGAGAGTGAAGCCCGCCAGGTATTTTGCACTAATACCATTGCGTCAATACAAACGTAGATCGCTATTAAAAAGCCTGTATTTAAATATTATCAATGAAATTACACAGTACTCATATCTGTGTTTTTATATTTGTGTTTGTGTTTATATTTGTATGTATAAACATGTTCAATAATATTCTTCATCGGTGTATGTATCGATCATTACTTCATATAAGAAATCGCTCTTTAATATTTTTTCTTTATTCTTATTTCACTTTTTTCACTTTTTATTTTAACGAATATTTTTTTTTTTTCACTTCTTTCCCATGGTAAAACACTAATCGACGTATCATCATTATCATCGATTTAATTTATATTTACTCAGCGTTTAATTGCGTTTGATTTATCGTGTCCGGTATGATGATGAAAAATATAAAAGAATAGAAAGAGAAAAAGAAAAATAAAACTTTCACAATTGTGTGTAATTATTTTTTCGGGTGAATTTTATGGCTTTGAATTTTCACGAGATGATGTGAAGTTATTGTTTACTTTATAGTGAATCATTGAATATTGCAATGTACACAAAATTTTGATTATTTAATAACAATCTAAATTTTTAAATGTTCTATAAAGTTTTATAAATCAATTTCCCCAATTGAAATTTCACATTTTTTTTTCATTCTTATAAAATTAATAATTTCACTTACATTCAATAATATAATTACAAATACAACACTCTGTAATATTCATACAAAACGTCAAAAAACTCCACCACAATTCTTCATCCCTATGAAAAACAAACAAACCCCTAAAAAAACCAATTCCATAAACTAATAAATTAATTCCTTCATCCACTTCCCAATATCAACTCACTCTACATCACAACCAAAATATTAATCATACATTCAATATGAAACGAAAAAAAAAAAAAAATAAAACTCCCTCAACATTTTTCATTATTCTTCCACATATTAAAAAGATAAAAAAAGAGAACTAGAAAGATTAATGTAAAATATATAAAATACTATGTTAATTAAATCAAAATGATTCCTATCTAAATATGTAAGAATAAAAGAACGCTATGCTTGACTCTACACACACATATATATTTTACATATATCATAATCTATACATTAATATTATACATACATACACACAAGTAAAATAAATGTGCACAAGTCACTGTCAGATTGTACATTCTTTCCCCATAGCAGAGCACGAGCATATAATTAGGTGAGAAATATTAATGCAAACGTTGATGTGCTAGCAAATAAATCGCAATGCCATGATATATAACAAATATATATATGCCTTTATATACAAACGCAACACAATGTAAGTGTAGGGAAAGGAGAAATAGTGCATTATAATTGTGCATCGAAAAAAAAAAAAAACAGAGCAAGGAAGTAACTGCGTCAAAAGTGACTTAAACACTATCTATTAATCATAATTTAATTACACGCATACATATTTCATTTCTTCTACAATTTATATTTTTTTTCTCTTCACAATCTTTATCTACTTCTTTTTCTATTATTTCTTTTTTTTCATATTTATATATTAATTCTTTTTTTTACGCCTGATGGTTTAAACTGTTGGCGGCGTTGTCACAAAGCGCACAGACGTTACAGATTTGCAATGTGATATACCTCAGCCTCCTCAGATTTCTTTACATATGTAACTTTATGTGTTGATGTGAGAATGTATGTGTGCGTGTGTGTAAGTGAGTGATGAGTATATTATGAGAGGAGTGAACGTGTCGGCACACGTTTTAAAAATACATTTGCACGTAGTTAGATAAATTTTTTTCAATTTGCATAAAGTTCTTTTTTTATGAGAAACAGAATTGTGGAATTTTCTTTTTGGATATGTATTTTGTATTGTTTATATTATTGATTAATTTATTTGTTATGTTTGTTGATTTTTTTAATGAAGAATTCATTCTTATGATAATTATAATATTTCCAAAATGTCAAACGTAATTTCCATTTACAAAATTAAATAAACAAAAGTTTTTTCATTCCTCTTAATTTCATCATTTTGACATTTTTATAAATAAAAATTTCAATTACAATTGACATTTTTACGTTTATTATCATCAGAAATAATCCATTAAATCTCATCTAAAACTGATGAAAAATAAATTTAATAATTCATCCCTCTGAATCAGACCAAAAAAAAAACAAGAAAATCCTAAAAAATTTGAGTTTTTACCAATCACTGAAATTTCACTTCAACAACTTTTACTGCATACAAAAATACGATACGCAAATTTATATCGAAAATTTTCTCATGTAGCTTCAACAGTTTTTTTTTTACCTTCCTCTTCTATAAAAATTATATACGTATATATACATATGTATGTATAGAGGACGAGGGAATGCAATGAATTCTCAGTCACGTTCGAGCAATGGAAGAAAATACTATGATTATATATATATACGAATACGTCCATGTGATCCCTAAGCCTTGAGCAACTATTTCGCTCTCACTTCTTTTTATCCCTTCTCACTCTCTTCTCCTTTCTCTAATTTTTTTTTTCTTTTCATCCCTCCTATTCTCTCGCTCGAATTAATCGGATTGTTCTGCAGGCGAACCGCTTATTAAGGAACTGAACACTGCGATCCAGTCATGCAAACTTGATATTCTCTTCGACGATATCTCATTAAATATATATTTCTTCATCCATATATATATGTATATATATATATATTCATAAATTGATCTGTAAATAGAAAGAACAAATTATTTATTTGTAAATTATATATTGTTCTATCATGATTTTAATATTTACCATTGTCGTGATTTGTTTCTTCATTTTCTTTTTTTTCTCATTCGTTTTACTGATGAATTCAAATTTCTTGCATCATTTTTTCCTCCATTGACTTCCTCAATTAACTGAAAATAACAAAATTGTAGAATATTATTAATAAATTTTTGATAATGGTGATATTAAATATTTATTGAGATTCTTTATTGTTATAAATTCGCAACATTTGTTCATCAAATTCAACTTTAACTCTGTGAATGAAATTCTGTTGTTAATTTATAATTAATAATACAATTTTGAGACGAAAATTAATTTGAAAAATAACAGCACTGCCATTCAATTGCAATGTCAAATAATTTTTTATAAAGAATTCAAAATTTGTATTTATTTAGAATATAAAAAAAGTTTGACAATTCAAAACATTTCTCATTATCTACAATTGTACATTTTTTAAGTCTCAATTTATTCGTAACACAAATAAAAATATTTCATTCATTCATTCTTATAAATAATAAGAAAAAAAACCAAAAAACCAAAACAATGCCACAATACACTCCACTTCTACTACATCACCACATAAATAAATCACATTAATGTGTCTAACTTTTATAAAATGGAAAAACTTCTTAAAAATATTGGTAAAGTAAAAACATCTTCAATATAAATTTTTTTTCTCTTTTTTTTATCATTCTCTCTCTCGCAATTTTCTTTATTCCTTCGCATAATTTTTCCAACCATCACGACTCTCGTAACTTCGTTTTACCAATATACATTCACATACATATTGCAAGGCCGATGACAAAAAGTTTCGATGACTCTTCGCATTGCAGTATGAGGAAAAAAAAAACGTAATGAACAAGAAAATCGATCTGACTTGAGACAAATAAATCCATGACTTGTAACATTGCCTCTCTCCATTCTTTCCTCTTGTGATGCATGATTTCATGGAACTGGCAGAGGATACCTGAACATACACACACACAAACAAATACACTTGCACAATAACACATACTTGAACACATAAACATATATGAGTGTGGGAAAACTCTACGAATGCATTATGTATTTATTGCTTTACTTAGTTGGGAATTACTTTGCTACTGTAATGACTTTGTGTCTTCTTTCCCTTCTACTATGTCCTCACTCATCCCTATCACCTCCCCCTCCATACACCTTTTATACTTTTGTTTATTACTAATACAAAAACATTAGTATTTTTTAAATATTAAAAATTGTATTGTACTTATTTTATATTTATTTGTGTATTTTTTTCATACTGATGTGTATTTTAGTATAAATACCTGTTTCATTTTATGCCATTTCTATTATCGCTATCCTTTATGTCTATGATAGCATTTGAACGCGCACACTCCCTGATGTTTGAACCGTTGGAAAACGACATTGCCATTTTCAATTGACGACGTGCTACGATTATTTAATGAGATTGAATATAGAAATGTGTGAAATGTGTGTTGATGGTTGAAGAGAGAATGGTGTGTGCGACAACGACCTCGCGCACAAACGATTGAAATCCCATTTTCTCATCTCACTTGTGGATCAGTTGTGTATGATGAATTTACAATTAATTCCAATGGGTTGAGATGTAGAAATGACTTGTCTAAAACAGAAAAAAATTAATGGAATTATTCAGTGAAGGAATGAGATGTTATTTTGTATTTTTTGTATTTTTTATTTTATTTTTTTCCTTGCATTCTTTATATTCACTTTGATATTATGGAAATCATGGGAGGATAAATAAATTAATGGATTTTGCCTGGATTATTGAATGTGTGAATAAATTTTGTTTATGTTTTTTAATAGTTATTGTGAATGACGAAATTGAGGGAATTAAATTTTGTTCATTGTATTGTTGTTTTGTGGAATAAATTCATGAAAGAGGAATTAAATGATGAATTTTTCAAGTAGACAATCGAATTAATTGAATGTTAATTATTAATTTATTTTTTTATTATTCTTGAGAAATTGGAGAACTAAATGAATAAATGGATGAGTTGATCATTGTTGACTTTTATCCCTATGTTCATTTCAAGATGAGAATTAATTTCATGCATTTACATTTCTTCTATTCTTTTGTCTCTCATTGGTTAATCATTGGCATTGTTACAATCAATAAATATTATCCGTAACAATAATTTTCATGTTTATTAATAACTATTTGTTGATAATTATTCAAGTTTTTATTTTCCACAAATTTCTATTATTCGAATTGTATTGCGGATGTGTTCAAACACGTTTAAACACGTTGCTTACAAGTGATCTAATTTTTTTGTTCGTTATTATTGTAATTTTTTTCCCTTTTTTTTTGCCGCTTTATTTTTTTATCTTAATGCAATATAATTTCACTAATTGCCGTGAGGCTAATGCGTGTGCATGACAAACTGCAATAAATCTCCAATTAATTAACGGCAAAAGATATGCGCGGCGCACATGGAAATATGGAAAAAATAAAGAAAAATAAATATATAAATATTATGATTATTATGATTATTATTATTCAGATTATTATTATATATGTATTTATAATAAATAGGTGAATTGAAGAGTTCATTCAATGGTAATTAGATTCCTTAACTGACAGGTGGTAGAAAGTGAGGGGAAATGGAGAGAAAAATAAGGAGAATGGAAATATTTTCATTCTTATGTTATTTTTTCATTTTTTTTTTGTAATTATCCTTTTGTGAAGGAGAATTTATGATTAAATTCTTGAAGGAATGAAGAAGAAATGTTTATCAAGATCAAGAATTATTGAAAATTGTCAAATAATTCCCCCTACAACACAGCAAATTACAATTGATAATAATTAAAATTGAATTCATATGAAATCATGAAAAAATCAATCACATAAAACATAAAAAAATTAATTCAATGTTTCTATAGATAAAACTGTCAGTAGAATAATTTTACCTTGCAATAATTCTTCTTACATCAACAATTATTGAATATTTATGTTTTCGACATTGATAAACTAGAAGAATAAAAAAAAAACATAATGTGCATACCGACCTCAAAGTCAATCCTTCTATTTCATTCTATTCTGTCTCTTCATTTTTTTTTTAGCAATTCTATTCTTAATGCATCAATTAATACCAATGAAATTACATTAATTATCTTAATCAATACACAACTGTGTCAACAATAAATCGTCAATTGATTAAGTAACAAAAATAAAACTATTACAAACAATCTATCATAATAAATCAATCACATAAATTGAAACAACAAATGTGTAATAAGAAACAAAAGAATTCTCATATAAAATTATAAAAAAAGCTCATTTTCTTTTCTTCTTTCTTTTTTTTTCTTTCATCTCATCTCATATTTACTTCTCATTTATTTTTCGTCCTCGACGTCGACAAAACTAAATCTTTCACTTTTCGTAGACGTTTTAATTCTCCCTCTTTCTCTCACCAACTCAACTACCTTCTTTCTCTTCAACCCTCCTTTCAACCCCCTACTATAGTTGATAGTTGATAGCTAACAAACACATCATTTCTTAAGCGAAGCTCGCAAGCACTGAACCGACAATCCCATTCGTAATATCATGTCAAAAAAAAAAAGAAGAATAACAAAAAAAAAAACAAAAAAGAATGGGAAATAGTTGTAGTAGTTGCAGTAGTAGTTGTAATAGTAGAAGTAGTAGTAGACATTGTACAAAATAAAAGTTGGAAGTTAAACGCGCTATCATGGCCGTTGTTTCCGCCACCAAATTTTTCCCCAATTTTTTTTTTCCCTCCCTCTATTTATTTTTCTTTCATTTTTGTTTTTTTTTTTCTGTTTATTTCTTCATAGCAAATTTATCTTTTTTTTTTTCTACTTTGTCCTTTCTTATTTTACTTTACTGAAGAAAACAAAACGCAGCGAGAGAGTTGACGGGGAAAAATTATGAGACTTGGTGTACATCCAACGATAACTGCCTCATATATATTAACTACGTATGTATTACAATTTATCATTATTACTTTTATTCTTATTTTTATTAATGTCGTTAATGTGGTTATCATTATTATTATGATTTTTGTATGAATTTGACAATGAGAAATACAAATTATGAAAGATTTTTAAAATACTAAAAATGAGATACAATGAAAGAATGATAAAAAAAAATTATATATGAAATGTTTATAAATTGAATCTGTTTTTTTTTTGTATGCATTTAAATGTGTATGTTGTATTGAGAACATGTGAAAACTTTAATGGAATATAAAGGAAGAAAGAGGGGACGAAAAAGACTGAAGAGAATGAAATGTAAATAAATAATCCGGGAAACGGGAAGGGGAAAAGCGTGAATCCGCTTTGATGCATGCGCAAGCATTCATAAGCGTGAAATTAAAGACCAAATGGCGAAAGAGAAACTGATGTATGTATGAATGAATTTTAAATATATTTTGTGATATTTATATTCATTTTTTTTCTTTTACAATCTGTAGGTGTATTGGGAGGGTTTGAATTTTTAGTATTGTTGATAGAGAGGATTGTTTTTTCGTTTGTGAGAGATGAAGAGTTTATGTAATTTCATTTTTGTGTTATTAGTTTGAAGTTTAGATTTTGTTGAAGAGAAAGTTTGATAATTGTTTATGGTAAATGGTAAAATTATTTTAGAATAAAATGAAGATTTTGAGAAATAGTTCAAGCTTTTTTGGGGGATAAGATTAATTGATAAACTTTTCTAAATTTATTTTCATTAACTTTTCAGAATGATTCATGTTGAATCGTCGACAAAAATGGAATGACTATGAAAAGAGCTTCATAACACGGTTGAGAAAATTTTTGTTTGTTTTGGTGTAGGAATTAAATTTGGTATAAATAGAAGATAACAATAACAAAGTTTTCTTAAACTAGAATATTTATAATTATGCACAAATTCACGAGTGTATGAATCTTATGTATAAAATTATTGTACTGATTGTAATTAACCCAAATGGTAATCGAAAAAAACTTCATTGCTTTCACAATAAAATGAAAAAAAAATTTCTATCTCATTCCATCCATGGAAATCACGAACCTTTTATGCGAATATAAGCACAGATACATATTCATTTTTCATTCCTTTTTCCACTCATTTTCATCTTAATGTACAATTAAAATAAGATTAACTTGTATTTGTACGAGTTTCACCAATAATGCAAATTTATTAATTACAATGATAAATTCAAGTTAGAAAAATGTTACATCGTAGTTGGAATACTTTATGCATTGAACTATATTCAAGTTTGTGTATATGATGGATACATCTTTTATGTTTATTTATTTTTTGCTATTAATGTTCCAGATCATCGCAATTTCACATTCATCCTTGATTTAAGTCGCCATTGTGACCAACTTATAATACTCGTGCGCTCGGGCGTGGCCATAACAAAGTAAACCAATTTAATTTACAAAATGAAGAAGAAAAAATTGTTGTAAAGAAAAATATGAAGGGAGAAAAAAATTTATTGTTAACTCGTGCTGACGAAATAAATAGAAGACAAGAAGAAATGAAGAAATATTTAATGCATGAAGTACTCCTTCATTGAGAGTATAAAATTAGTTTATAAATGAATTTATAGAATATTAAGAATAATTTATTTATGTTATTCTTAATTGTCATCTAAAAATAGAATTAAAACAAAAAAATAATAAAAATTAATATCAAACTTTTCATCCATCATTAAAAAATCTTTTTTTTTCCAACATAATTAAACCCATCAAACATTAACCACACACTCAATTTCAACCCCTTTCTTCTCCACCCCTGCCACAAACAGACAAACTCAACCTCCGACAAAACCATACCCAACCCTTTCAACACAACAAAAATATTATTTAATTATTGTCCGATCACGTAATCCTGACATCAATGAAAAATTGCAAACGTCAACAAATCAATAATTCAAAAATGTGCAATTGATCCAATGTCACTTGCCCCCACATACATATACATATTTATTTAACCGGAAATAAATAATAGGTTGGTTCAAATGTGGATGAATAAGGGGGAAGAAAAATAGGGAGAAAAAAAAAAAGTATATCGTTACCAAAAATGGGGAAACGGAAATACAATTTTGTGTGCAGTGGAAAGAGAGATAAAATAACAACGTTTGTATATATGCGTCATCGATATCATATATACAATGTCGTTGGGTCATCGACGCCCTCAGGAGGTGTTTGATCAGTTCGCTTTTGCTAATGTAATGCTGTTTACGTTCATTTATATAGATAAGAATATATATGTGCAGTATCGTATGATCTATAGTCAGTGGTGTAACATGAGAATAATATAACTAAACGAGCGTGGATCGAGTTATAGAAGTCAATCACTCGAACTCTATTGTATATATATACACATATGAGTGTGTGCGTGTGTTTGGGTGAATGTAATAGTTTGAATACATTTATAAATATTTATATTAATATTACAATAAAATCAAAACGCCAAAGCAGAGAAATATTTAACGATAAAAAAAAATATATTTCTTACATCCACTGATGAATTTTTCAACTCTTTTAATTTCTATTCCTTTCTCTTTTTCACTTTCCTTTTTTCTTTTCTTCTCAATATTTTTATTATTATTATTGTATTTTATTGTCTCGGGGCGTGAATGAATCCTGTCGGTCGACTGGTTGCATTTCATCGTCATTCGTTGAAGATACAAAACGATATCTCGCGTCCACATTGCATTGTGGATGATACCTTTTCTCTTTAGATCGATGGCAAGTCAATGTCCGCAACAGTTGCGTGACCACAGCATAAACTGCTTCTGCTTCGTATTTTTATTATTTATTTATTTATTTATTTATTTATTTATCCTTTTTTTTCCTTCTCATTTTTATTCTTTCCTGTTTTTTTTATCATTATTTTCCACGTCTTCACCACTCTTTCGCAATCTCTTTCATTTCCCTTATTCATTTTCTATTTTTTTTACAATTCTACAATTTAACTTTTACCCCTTCCCTCATCTACCCCTCTTCGTCATCCTCCATGACGAATGTCGTTGATCTGGTTGTCATTTCTTACTAATTTATCAACAGTTGAACATTAAAATGTGTCATTTTGATAGATATTAGTATAAATAAATGAATTAGTTAATAATTAAATAAATGTGTAATACCTAAGGGCAGTTTTGATGATTTTTCTTCATTGTGAAGAACATAAATTTTCAATTTTGTTGGTTGGAGTATTTGTTGAAAGAATATTTAACTGTGAAATAAAGAAAAGTATTTTATTATTTTAATTAAATATGTTGTTAGATAATATTTTTGGTATTTTATTTTTATATTAGAATAGAATAAATATAAATTTTTACCTCAACGGAAATTTTCCCACGACGTAGATTTCATTTCTATTTTATATATTTTTCATCCTTCATTTGATAAAATATTAGAGTTTGTATACGATGTTGGCATCGTCGATTGATTTGAAATGAAATCGATGAGTTCGATCGCTTCTAGTAACGCATCATCAATCGCTTGGAATTTTTTCCTGCAATACAGCAAGAAAAATAATAAGAATAAATAAAGTAGATGAATAGAATGAAAGTAGAACGAGGGAACAAATTATTTTTGCTTATATATGTAGTGTTTATATTTTTTTATTTATATTTTTTTATTGGTGTTATTACTGTTGTTATTTTTAATTGATATTGAGAACATTAATTATAAATGTAGGTGGATATTAAAAGAAAATATGGAATTTCAGAACAAATTTAAATAGTTAATAAGAAAATTAAATAAAGTTAAATTTCTTTTCACATAAAAATGTTTTGATATTTGTTTTGTTCATCTAATTGATAAATAATAGATAATTTCCAACATAATTATTGATACAGTGGGAATGATGTGAAAACTTTTCATTCTATATTTTTACCACTGCTAATACGCCTTTTTTTTTGTTGTTAAATAACCCCAATGTTGAAGTACTATAAATACGTAGAATTTGTTTTACCATTCTTGATGAATTAATAATAAAAAGTGATAAATGAATTTACAGAATAAAAATTGCAGCATAATCAATTATAGTGAAACTTTTGCTTCTAACGATCTCACGTTGCCCCGAATTTTCCCATTTTTACGACCTATCGTCAGTCCTCAATCCAAAAAAAAAATGGCTCTTGACTACCTGAGGCTTTTTTTGGTTATCGAGTTTGTAGTCTGTGCATTTGCCTGTGTGTCGAGTAGCTGCTCAGATTGCATTTTATATATTAAAAGAACATTGAATAACAATTGGCAGATTCTCATAATGACTCACCGTGAATT